>CAIGQW010000287.1:3801234-3820314 GCA_903798125.1 Danio choprae | reverse complement strand
TGTGTGTGTGTGTGTGTGTGTGTAAATGGAAATTTTTGCAATGTTTTGAAATATATGTTGCATATATGACATATATTGTATGTACTGTATGTGTAATCCATATATGTAATTTGTGTGTATTTCCATATATCAGATTTCTGTATGGGGTAGGGAATGCAAAGAGAAAATAATATGGAGAAGCAAACAAGTGAACTCAAAAGAGCTTTGGCCACCTATAATAATAATAATAATAATAATAATAATAATAATAATAATAATGGTGATGATGATGATGTCATGTTAAAATACTTAGTGAAGCATTATTATAATTATGTTAAAAAAAGCACAAAGCCAAATGCACCTCTCACTCAGATTTGACCACAGATATAGATTATTTGTACTGCAGCCTATTATTTGAAATGGTTTTGTTTCATTATTATGATTTTTTCTTTTATAAATTAAAGTTCCCCAAAAGCAATAGTTTAACCCATAATTTGAAATGCATTAGTCAGGTGTGAAAAAAGGTGGATAAAAATGGATTGTGTTGTATTTGGGGTCCTGTTAATGACCTGAGCCCAAGTAGATGTTTCATCTCTCCAGCACATCTGAGTCAGTCGACTGATGTTTGCTCCTGCGGTGAAGATGACATTTGTTTGAGAACTGCTGCCACCTTATCTGGCAGACAAGAAAGGCACATGAACATGTAGTTCTGGATAATACTGAAACTGTCAATATATTTGGTTTCCTGACATGTGCTCTGTTCCACAAAGTACAATGCGTGTGAGGCACATTTCGTCATCAGAACAATACGAGAGTATTGTAGTACATGTACCGCAAGCTTTTCGTAGCTCTTTGAAGCTTGTATTGAAACATTGTTTTTGCACAACTTAGTTTAGCCACAAGGAGTAAGTGTTCATGCATGCTATCAATAAGCTTAAATGGATAGTTTCAAATCATTTTGGGTTTCTGTCTTCTGTTAAACACAAAAGAAGATATTTTGAAGAAAGCTTGAGACCTGTAACCATTGACATCCATGTTTGTTTTAGACCGTGGAACTGAATAGTTATAGGTTTTTAGCATTCTTCAAATGATCTTCTTTTGTGTTCTTTTGCGGGAGGTGGGGGGTGAAGTAAGCACAGTTTATCCTTATGACCCAATATTTGGGATACAAAACTGTCATGTTTTAGATTGTGTTAAAAAGAGGCAATAATAATAAATAATAGCATAAAACAAATAGCAAAACTTAAGACAGCATCTTAATGGTCATATAATCTCATTCTGTGAACAGTGTGGAGAGCACTACACAGATAGTATAGGAGATGCATGTTGCTGATGATTTTAATAGCTGTATGTTAGCATGTTTCTAGGCTAAAATAGCAATGCCAGACAGTTTTTCATTAATTGGTTCCACACAATTGATTTGTGTTGGGACAATATGAATGAATGTAGTTAACTTATTAGTTTTTGCTAATTTAAGTGGATTGAATATAAAACTATTAAATTGTCCCAAACAACCTTCTTTGAGTGTATGTAATACACATATTGATTAAAGCTATTTTTTTGTTTTAATTGTTTTTGGTGCTAATTTAGTAATACTTACAACACTTCTATTTACTCAACCATACAGTATATATAGTAACTGTAATAACCCTGATGGACATGAGATTTATCATCAGTTTTCAGGTTCTACCTTGTCAGTGTTCATGTTGGAGACATTTATGTATCTCACACAAGGATTATGAGGTATTGATCACGTTCATTGATTGCCCAGTTTTCCAGTATGATGTGCAGTAATACAGAGCAATGATTGCTCGGTTTTTGTTTGAGGCAGCTCTGGTGTCTCTCAGTTCAGCACGTTTAGTCTGCCATGATCAGAAATTCCATTTACCCTTCGACACTTCTGGAAACCTTGTTTTTTTTCCCTCCCAGAGCGCCTCTGCCAGTCACCAAATCTCTTTAGCTTTTCACAGTGATGACAGGTTCAGAGGACAAAACCACAGCACCTGCCCCTCCTACACAGACACACACACACACACACACACACACACACACACACACACACACACACTAATATAGGAAAGCCTCACCATGATCATTGATTTTCAGTCTGCAGTCGTCACTGCTGTGGTAGAAATGCCTCAAAGTTGTCAATATATGCATGTTAAGATTACATGTCTGTAGATGATAGATGAAGTTTTGGTTGTCCGCTTTATGATAAACTTCATGCAGTTTTAATGAAGGGCCATACAGAATCTGTGGACTTTTTATTTTTATTTTTTGCTGAATTTAGAATTTTATTTGAAGATTTTATATAAGAATGGTTAACAAGAACAGAAAAGGGAACAAACTGATAAATAAATCCAGATAGTCAAAACATTTCGCAGTGACTTATGTATGTTATAATGAACATATACAGTGCTCAGCATATATGAGTACACCCATCTCATTTAAATTAATATATTCTATAGGATGCTTTACAATATTATATGTGTGCATATATATTAGTTTAGTCAGTACTGAAGCCACATCTGGAGCTAATCTAACAAAATAACTTACAATAATGGTTTAGAAATTAGTAGCCCAAATTAATATTAAGGAAAATATTAAATACAATGTAAAAAAAGATCAAAAATGAAGAGAAATATAAAAATACATAACATTTTGTTGAAATTTTGTAGTTTGTATTTGTTTTTTCAATATTTCGCATGAATTTAAATGTATTATCTTTCTATTTTTAAAGATGTTTGGCGACTAATATACTATTTTAATAAATATATCTGTTTAAGAAATCTGTTTTGTTTAAATGTATCAAATTATATTGCCTATATTCACTGAGAAATTAATAAAAAATATTCATTTTCAAAATAGGGTGTACTCATTTATGCTGAGCACTGTATACAGGGGAGAGCAGGGATGAAAGTAACGCAGGACAAAAGTAACCAAGCAATTTTCTCTGAGCCCTGACAACATTTGCTTTCCAGGCTAAAACAGCACATTCAGCAAGCAACCCTTGATGGAGCTGCCAAATATCACGCTTTTCACTCACTGTCCCGCAATTAGGTCAGAATGTCATTTTTTTAAGTGCAGAAAGTAAATTATTGTAGCAGTACTTCCTTTATTACAAGTTGTGTTTCTCTTTTCATGTGTCACACTAATGATCAATCTACAGGTTATTTATGCAACAACACATCCTTAAGTGTGCAATGTCCGAGTGTTTCAGTTTAAAAGTAAATCAGGTTTAAATGGCAAGAGTTCCCATGGGAACAAAAGTAACACTGTTATTTATGTCCAGCTGCTAATAGTCATACCTTATTTTTCACTTCCACATTAGAGTTTGCAGTGTTTCAATTAAGATGTTCTATCAATCGAACTCATAATGCCAATAATAATAAAATAATATTCAAAATAATTGGGTTACTAGTAGGGTTACTTTTGAAACATTTGATAAAACTACAATTTTAAATCAAAAAATGCATTTACATTTTTTGTTGCAAAGATAAAGGACAACATATTTTTGCAGTTAACATATCAACAAGGTTATAGTCAGATATATTTAAAATAAACAAGATTAAGCCAGTAAATCTAGCACATACTGTCCACACTGACATGTAAGTAGCAATGTGCAATTTATGTTTAAAGTGCAATTATATTCAAGTTGTTCTACATTTGTACAAAATACCGCCTGCTATTGATAGACCACACTTATGAGTTAGTGACCACAGCAAAAAAATACTTTTCTGTCTAAAACATTCTCTTTTAAAAATAGGTTTTTATGAAAAATGGTACTTTAGTCCCTGCTCTCCCCTACTTACAGAAATAATTCTATTGTGTATGAATGCATGGTATGAATAAGATTTGAATCATATGAATACGATTTGCATGTGAGAGACATTTTAAAATAGACATGACAACTTATGAGCACAGCTGTGTATATTTCTTTATTCCATTTTTTTTCAGTGTTTTAAACTGATAAGCAGTCCGTTGGAAAATAATAATAATAATAATTGCGCAAGTTGTTCTCTTTCGACAGATAATGATCTTCCCTTGAGGCTGCGATTGTGAGAATCCTTTCTCCCCCTTGTGAAATATGCTCATGCGACGATAATGACGGTTTGTTGATTGAAGCTCCCCAAGAGAAAGCCTTGTGATAGTGCTGGAATATTGCAGGAATGGAATGTCATTCGTGTCTGCATTTTAAACAACACCTTTGTAGAAAAATAAAAAAAAGGAATCAAAGGTTGCCTGAGCGGTTTGTATTGTTTTGCAACTAGATTGCATCACTGCAAAATTGGTCTTTTGTTTTCTTTTTTTTTTCTTATTAACTTTTATTTATGAGAGGCCCATGGCCTGCGACAGGGATTATCTTTTTTTTTCGCAGCATGAGTCCAGATCGAGGGATAACCTATTTGCAAGTCTATATGCTGCATTACAGCGGGAGATGAATTGCTCTGGAGATACAGGGCTTTACCCAAAGTGCTGAGCAAAGCTGCACATGGAACAAATATTGTGAGTGTCTATTGACCATGCAGGACAGAATGTGAGAGAGAGTGATTTGAATTTATGATTGGGACTTTTATTTATAGTATATAGCATAGTAGGTTTTCTGCTGGTGAATATATCTAATAGAAAACTCTGTTCTCATAACAAATGGCTTTATTTAAACGGCAAATTGTATTTTTTTGTTTATTTTTACATTGTTCAGTTTTCTCAGAAACAGAGACAAATGTTACTGGAAAATTTTTATTCTTTTGTTTCATGCATGTATTGAGTCAGAAATCTGATAGCTGGTGAATGGTGCTAAAAAGGTTAATGCTTTATTAGAGCCTTTGCGATTAGCACACTATAATGCCATACTAACTAAAGGAAGCTGAGTAGAAAGGAAGGATAGAAGGAAGAAAATTATGATAGAATGAAGAAAATAAGAATACAAAAGGAAGGCAGGAAAAGTAGGAAAAAATTAAAGAAGCAAACAAAGTGGGAATGAGGTAAGGAATATAATAAAGTTGGAAAAATTTGGAAGGGAAGAAGGAAGAGAATTGGGAAAGAACAATGGGATTGGAAGCAAAGAGAATACAATAAAAGTATATACAGATGGAAAGTACAAGAGAAAGACTAAAAACAATGGAAGTAGGATAGAATGATGAAGTAGGATAAAAAGCGGAAAAATGAAAGAAGAATAGAAAAGAAGGAAGAAAGGAGGAGGTAGAAGGAAGGATGATGAGGAGAAAGAAAGAAAGAAAGAAAGAAAGAAAGAAAGAAAGAAAGAGAAAGAAAGAAAGAAAGAAAGAAAGAAGGAAAATAAAGAAGGAAAGATTTAGAAGGAAGAAATGAAGATGGATGAATGGATGGAAGGTATGATGGATGGATGGGAGGAAAGAAAGAAAGAAAGAAAGAAAGAAAGAAAGAAAGAAAAGGGGAAAGACAAACAATGTAGAAAGAAAGTAAAAAAGAAAGAAGGAGGCAAGAAGGACAATAAGCAATAAGCAAAGGTATAGTAGGAAGACAAGTAGGAAGGATGGAGGAGAAGAAAGAAAGGAAAATAAAGGAAAAAAGTAGGAAGGAATGGGTATGAAGGGTAAAAAAACTAGGAAATAAATGAATAAAATATTATCTAAACTTTCTATTGAAAGACATGACATTACAGTAATAACATGTTTATGGGTAATTTATGCTGAGAATTTGAGCTTTTATTTTTAATTCAATTTAAATTGTAGTTTGAGTCCTAGTTAAAGTTCCTGTTTGTTTGCATTTTAATTCTCTCAAGCTGAGCTCTGCTGGGATTTTTTCTATATCAATGTAAGATTAATTCCCTTCATCTTAATATTCATCACTTTGATTTGAAACAGTAGAATGTACTGTACACGCTGTGCGCCGTTAGATCACATTCTTCAGTATAGTGGCATGTTGTTTGTATGAAAACGTTTTTTTTCCCAAGTATGAAGAGATTTTGATCTGTGAAATCCAACTGAGCGAAGCGGCCTGTGGGTACGTTTAATATTTTAGAGATGAGGTTTAATGACACCAGCGGGCCGGGGAGGAGAAGACATGTTCAGTGAAGACCAGCGAGACTCTCGTCATCTTCCTTTGGGGAAACTTCTGCTGCTTTATTTATGCTCTATTTCTCATCGAAATCAATTAAGTCCATATGCATTTCACATCAAGCTGTAATGCGAATTACATATGAAGCTGGATTATGTGCTGTGTGTGTAGGCAGTGCCATTAGGTACACTGTAGAACAAGATTATATTCTAAACCTCAAATATTATAGGCTAAAAAGGGCTTGTGTGGATTTCAATAAGTGTGCATGCACATGCATGTCAGAGTATATGGGTAGAAAGGAAAAAATGTATGGAGCCTAAAGAATATTAATTATATTAAACATTAATTATGTTAAACATAATAATTTTGAAACATTATAAAAGTGTAATCGGTAATAGACAATTAAATAAATCGCAAACACTTCCCACAGCACACATGAATTTAACTGAATAAAGATACAAAGTAAGTGTGATTACTAAGATGTAAAATAAATGTAAAAGTACATAGTCTTCACTCTGTACTGTATATTTCATATGAATTTAAAATGCATTGAATGTTTAAATTGGCAAAACTTTTTAGGTATTTGTATGTTTATTTGTTATTAAAATGCGCTTGCTTTGAATTCCACTTAAAACTTAAAATTCACAAGACTCATTTATTTTTAAAGTGGTCACACTTTACAATAAGGTTCCATTAGTTAATGTTAGTTAACATTTATTAACACGAAATAACAATGAACAGTTGTACAGCATTTATTAGTTCATCCTTTAATAATCCATTACTAAAATCCAAAGGTGTACTTGTTAACCTTAGTTAATATACTGCGAGAACAGGAACAATGAATGACTTTGCCCATTAACTAACATTAACAAAGATGAATAAAAAATGTAATAGACATAAACATTGTTTGTTTATGTTAGTAAATACATTAACTAATACAACCTTATTGCAAAGTGTTACAGAACAACTTCATTTTCCTTATTTACCATCAACAAAGATGAATGAATACTTAAAAAAAATAATATTGTTCTTTGATTGTTCATGTTGGTAACATTAGTTAATGCACTGTGACTTGTACAGCATTTATTATTTACAGTACAACCTTTAAAAATGCTTTATTAAAATCCAAAGGTGTGCTTGTTAACATTAATGCACTGTGAATTAACAATGAACAACTATATTTTTAATAATTCATGTTACAAAGATGAATAAATACTGTAATAAATGCATTGTTCATTGTTTGTTCATGTTAGTAAATACATTAACTAACATTAACTAATACAAACTTATTGTAAAGTGTTACCGAATGACTTTATTTTTATTAAATAACGATACCAAAGATGAATAAATACTGTAATAAAAGTATTGTTCATTGTTAGTTCATTACATTAACATTAAGTTACATTAACTAACATTAACTAATAGAATCTTATTTATATGCTTTTTTACATGTATTCATATTTTACATGTATTTGTTTTGAAACAGAAATTTGTCCACACTTCCTTTATTTGTTTTATAGTCAAGTGCGTTATCTTGGCCAGATGATGTCTCCACTGAAAGCATAGGTGCTGGTTTTATCGTTGTTGATTTAGCTCTGAGTGAATGTCGGTGTCCCTTGACACACATTACTGTCACAGCCAGTCTCATCTTTAATCAGCACAGGGAGAAATAGCAGTTAACGCCAATAGATAAGACTTCCCCTATCTTTCTCTCTCACTCTCTCTTTCTCTGTCTCTCTATTTCTCTTTCATATACATACAAATTTATATGTAACCACGTTTAATCTGGAAGCAAATGGCTTTGGCTGCTGTAGGGCCTCGACTTAATCAGCTGTTGATATTTCTCTCTCCACAAGCCTCACAGACAAACCAACCTGTCAGAAAAAAGACGACGCATAAACACAGAGCCGCGGATGACATTAAAAATGAGTTGCGTGTTGTATTTGTCCCCGTTGTCTTTAATTGGGCACGTCTGCTTCAGATCCACACTTTGAGCTTGGGTCGTGATGAGAGCCTCAGATGCTGGAGAGTCTGAAGAGGACATGTGGTTTGCTGGAATAATAACGCTCTCAAGATTACATTTGGATTGCCATTATTTCCCACTGTGCGGCATTCAGTCGCTCTTTACGCTCTGGCCTGTGTGTTCTCTTCCCATCGGCCGGCAGCTTGTTTGTTGGGACTTTATCATCATTGTTTTCAATTGCTTCAATTTTCGTTTTACCTGCTTTATTCTGTTCAACACCCTGCAATGATTTGGTACAATCCGACTTTTTGTTGCAAAAAGCCATCTGTTTGTATTCAAGAAGCAAGCGGTTTTTGGAGAGGAAAGGATTGAGTTGTAATGTTTGGTTTGCGAACAAATTTTTCTGATGAGCCTTTTTTGTGTATTTAAAACTTGCATTGCAAGCATTTGTAGTTTGACTTGCGAACACATGACACATTTTTGGTTTCTTTTTAGTCAAATCAATCAATAAATGAAATATGGAAATCATATGTGCTACAGGATAATTCCCATATTTTTGGGTATTTTTACGTTTTTTTATCATCAGGTATTTACATTAGAGTTATAGGTTACATCTAATTTTGATAAATAGTGTTTATTGTCATACTTTAGTGTTGTGTGTTACTGAACCGCCAACTTATCCAGCATATGTTTTACACAGCGGATGCCCTTCCAGCCCCAAACCCATCACTAGGAAACATCCATACACACTCATTTACACACATACACTATGGACAATTTTGCTTACCCAATTCACCTATAGCGCATGTCTTTGGACTTGTGGGGGAAACCGGAGCACCCGGAGGAAACCCACGCGAACACGGGGAGAACATGCAAACTCCACACAGAAATGTCAACTGACCCAGCCGAGGCTTGAACCAGCGATCTTCTTGCTGTGAGGCGATTGTGCTACCCACTGCGCCACTGTGTCGCCCTTTATGGTGTTTATTGCTATCTAAATAGAAAACAATCTCCTGCATCTCCAGTTTTCAAAATAAGAGTCCCTCATACATGCTAAGTTTAATATAAATGCATCTCAAAATGCAGCTTGAGGTTTGCATAATAATGATCCTGTGTGCAACATATCAGTCTGTGTTTTGTCTGATTGTCTTGAGGGTGTTCCCCGTTAACAACCCAACAGTTCATATTGTGTTCACTCACTAAATTTATATGAGAACAAGGAAACAATGGTGTTTAAGGCTCATTGCATGTCCATTTTCATGTACTGAACTCTTATTAATCGACTTCACCTAGCTATACCTAGATTTTCTTAATAGGGCACCTCTAACAGTTACATTTATCCAAACATATATGTAGTTTGGGCATATTTTACTTGCTTAACATTATTAGCTTTTTGATAGAAGTTCAGATTATTGAAATACATGACATATTCTGTCAATAGCAGTATATATGCTGAAGTATTCTTTTTTTCACCCGTTTTTTAACAATAGTTAACAATAAAACTACATTTTACATTAATTACTTTTTTTTCACATGTATTCATTAAATTACTAAACAAGTACCATGAGTAAGGAATGTAAATTGTTAGTGTTCATAATTCCCTTTACATGTTTTAATAAGCAGCAAAAATCATTACATTTTTCTCATCTTCAATTGCCTATTTGCAGCATTGCATGCTGAATTCCACTCTTTAGCTGTAACGTTTTGTCCTTCAAATGTTTTTTTCAATAACCAGAATTATTAATAATGCATTGATTATGAAATGGTGTAATCCAGAATTGCTGGAGAACGAATCTGTGAATGGATTTGAGTTTTTTTCCTCCCACCCCTAGTTTGATCACAAGTCCCCGCAATCCATGTCACGTCCTCCCTCCTTCAGTCTCATAACCTCGCTGCCTTTCGCTCTGTCGTTGTTGATTTCACACCCCCTCTCATTTAGCGTTAGTGTTTTCATATCTAAGACATGGACATTAGTGCGTAATGACAGTAAGTCTTGACGCCTAAAGAACCGATTGCTCCAGTCCTGTCATATCAAAGACACAAAGGAGTCTTAAGTAAATAAATCAGGCTATTCTGCTCCAGCCTACACAGAGAGCATCCCGTCAGTCTGGGGTGAATGCTGTTTGTTTCCCTCGTCTCTTTTGAAGCTGGAGATCGGAGGCTGGACATGAAGATTTGTTGACATCTCATCAGCAACACCACATAACTAAAGCTGGCTTTTTGGGCTCCGCATTAAGGGGCAACTCTAGCGGTTGTTGTTTGCTTGGTTTTCTCCTCTGGCTTGGCCTAAAGGAGAATCTCATTATTGGAGTGTGTGTTTTTTTTAAGCTGAACTTTTTCCATTGCTGGTAAGCCTGATGAATGTGTATATAAGTACTATTAAGAATTAGAAGACTCATAACTTGTACATTTAATGCCAAATCTGCATTTTCGGGGCATTCTTGTCTGTTAAGATCAACAGTGATTGGTCAGAAATTTTCATTTTTGGATGAACCATCCCTTTTAGACTGGTTCACAAAACATTTTGAACATTGAATTGCACATTTTAACATTTGGTTTGTTACATGTCTCTACAGAGACTTGTTCTGAGTTCAGAGGTTGATTAATTTGTGCAGAAAAACAACATTATCCATGATGCTGTGCATAAAAACAGAAAACTGGTATATGGACCAATATGGACACTAAGTACAAATGCGTACCTTGTGAAAAGGTACCACCCCAGTGACAGCTTTAAAATAGCTTAGCTTAAAAATCCCTTCATGACAAATCAGTCTGCATTTCCCACTTGAAATTAAATAATGCCCTTCTATCACAATATTATTATTTAGTTTCAAGGTCCTAAAAAAAAATCTATTCAAATTTTGCTGTTAAATGTCACATTATGGTTTTCAATAGTTTTTATATTCTATTATATTCTGATCTATTCTAGTCTAGTCTAGTCTAGTAAATGTCATATTTACAGAGAAATACACAGAAATTACACATAACATATTGGTCTCTAATCACAGGGTCTAAAGCGCACAGTATCTGAATCAGTAACTTTCTATAGGGAGGGAAGCTAGTGCGAGTAATTAAAACGCTCCAACTACTTAAAAAGCAGACAACTGTGCACAATTCACAATTATATATATATTAAAATTAAATAAAGTATAAATAATATATCATTTTCATTTCGGCTTAGTCCCTTTATTAATCTGGGGTCGCCACAGCGGAATGAACCGCCAACTTATCCAGCATATGTTTTACGCAGCGGATGCCCTTCCAGCTGCAACCCATCTCTGGGAAACATCCATACACACCCATTCACACTCATACACTACGGACAATTTAGCTTACCCAATTCACCTGTACCGCATGTCTTTGGACTGTGGGGGAAACCGGAGCACCCGGAGGAAACCCACACCAACAAGGGGAGAACATGCAAACTCCACACAGAAACGGCAACTGACCCAGCCGAGGCTCGAACCAGCGACCTTCTTGCTGTGAGGCGAACGTGCTATCCACTGCGCCACTGTGAGGCCCATAATATATCATATTATACAATATTATATTATCAATATATCATATTATATTATCATATTATACTCTCTCTATCTCTCTCTATCTCTCTCTCTCTCTCTCTCTCTCTCTCATTGTGAACCTTTGACCTGCTGGTGTGTTTGTGAGGTAACATTTCCTTTTCTATCTTGGGATCTCGACACATGCACAGAGCGATTTTCTCCACTACATCTATCAGCTGTGGTAGCTGCGGCTGTTCTACAGTGTCGCAGTCCTTTCTGTTGAGCACGTGAACACAATGACCAATCATAGGCATTTAAGAACTCGCTCAACAACGCTCAAACAGCAACCGGGATAATATTTACATTCGTTAATTTGCTATAAATGCTTATGTTGTCTTCTGCATATGTGGGCTTACTTGTGTTTTGTTTGATGAATTCAAAGAGTGTTTTCTTTGAGCAGGTAACATTAAAGGTACAGGTAGTTCATATACAGTGTCTGACTGCTTGAAATATAAAATTGTGTATGGAAAGCATTGTCAATGCACCGTGATGCACAGAGATATCGAATTGATGACATAATAATCGTAGCTGAACCATGAGACCAGTGTAGGTTCACACCCCGAATGTAGACAATAATAATCTATTACATTTTAATCTAATTTCTCATATTTAGAGGTGTGTGTGTGTGTGTGCTGCCGCACATCCCTGTGTTTTTAATAAACAACATGTATGCATTGTGTACCTGCTTATGTCACACTCGATGTAGGACATGACAAGACGGGAACACGGGATTAACAAAAGGACGGATTTATTGATATAAAACACTTACTGATGATGACAGACACTGGAAACGGACAGACAGGACATCAACGCAGGACAATACAATACCGGACAACGAATGATACACACGGAAGGGTTAAATAGACAGAGGGATGATTAAACTAACAGGGCACAAGGGATGGACACAGGTGAGATTAATCAACACTGAACATGGCGGGAAAAGACAGAACAAAGGGATCACATGACGAAAACAATAGCACATGACATGGACGAACACTGACAGTACCCCCTTTTTGAAGGTGCGTCCTCGCGCCTTCAACGGGAAACGACAAAATGAAGAAGGAGGGTAGAAGGGGAGGGTACCAGGGAGGAGTCTGAGGGAGACACAGGAAGGGAACCGGAGCAGGAGGACCCAGGACACAGCCAGAAGGACGGCCCCGGGCGGAGTCGAGGAAGGGAGGATCCGTGGAGGAGGAGTGGCTGCTGACTCCAGGGGGCCGACCGAGGGAGACGCCGCTGATGGCGGTGGAGCCCAAGGAAGAGACGGAGAGCCGAAGGGCGAAGGTGACGCCGAGGCTTCTGAGGGCCGGGCGAAGCAGGCGGCTCACCCGAGCAAGGCGACGGCGGGGTTCCGGAAGCCCGCGGCGTAGCCAGAGCAACAGAGGACCAAGGCGTAGCTGGAGGGATGGAGGAGCTCAACGCAGCCGGTGGGACGGTGCGATGAGGTGCAGCCGGAAGAGTGGAGTCCAGAGGCGAAGGAAGGGCGACGACTGACCAAGGTGGAGCCGGAGGGACGAGGGAGCCTGGCGGAGCTGGTGGGCGGACGGCCCACGACGAAGACGAGGGAGGAGTGAGCCAACGCGGAGCCCTAGGGTCGAAGGGCCGAGGTGGAGTCCGCAGCTCGGAGGCCGTAGGAGCTGACGCTGGGCGACACCCTCCAGAGGGTGACGCAGACAGGCAGCGCCCATAAGCGAGCTCCATTTCCGGAGCTGGAGCGTGAGCTGGGGGGCTGGCTGACTGCAGCAGTGCTGGAGCTGGATGACTGGCTGCAGTTCTGGGGGACCGTGGGAAGCTACTCATGACCCTGGAGCTGAGGGTTTTTTCTAGATGGAAGATTTAAAAAAACTGTGTAGGAACAGTTGGTTGCTGCCTGAAAACAGCGGACGGATATTTCTGCATAACAGCAGCGGAAGATTAAAATTAAAGCTCCAAAGCCAATGAGTAGCCTCCCAGTGTCCAGCCGCTGTCCATCTGCATAGGGGGGGTGGGCGGGACTCTCGCTGGTTCCACGGGTAGCCGCCAGGACTCCCCCTCTGGGCGGTGTTGTCGGCACACACACCTGGTCAGACGGGTGTTTAAGCTCCTCCATCACGGCGCAATTCCACTCTGTCGCTCTAGGGGGCGATGGCTCATTGGCCGGGGGGGGCTCTCCGTCTGCGGTGGGCTCTGGCAAGCGCTCCCTGCAGGTGGACGATGTTGATTGGCTGGTCACTGGGTCGGGAGTGGCACTGACGAGATCCTCCAGGAAGGCGGTGAGTGGAAAACCTTTACTCGCCAGTGTCCACTCCATTCTTGCGGCGGTGTTGCCCTGAGGACCATCTTCGGGCGATCGTGCTCTGCTAAAGATGATAGGCGTGCAGAGCACGACGCCCGGAAAGCTGTTTGCAGTCGCTCGATCACGGTCCTCAGGGCTGCTTTCCCCCTGCTCCAGCAGGCGGGGATGACGAACGGGAAGGTGGGTGGGGTCCAGGGAAACACGAAGGGAAGAAAATAAAACACTGAGGGGCAAAAAGACTATGAAAAGAAAATGGGGGAAAACACGCCGCTACTTTTTGGGTCCGGTATTCTGTCACACTCGATGTAGGACATGACAAGACGGGAACACGGGATTAACAAAAGGACGGATTTATTGATATAAAACACTTACTGATGATGACAGACACTGGAAACGGACAGACAGGACATCAACGCAGGACAATACAATACCGGACAACGAATGATACACACGGAAGGGTTAAATAGACAGAGGGATGATTAAACTAACAGGGCACAAGGGATGGACACAGGTGAGATTAATCAACACTGAACATGGCGGGAAAAGACAGAACAAAGGGATCACATGACGAAAACAATAGCACATGACATGGACGAACACTGACAGCTTATAGGTGCATGTTATTAACGTGCTCTTTAAATTAAATAAATAAATAAATAAATAAATAAATAAATAAATAAATAAATAAATAAATAAAAATGCACCATTGACTTATACCAGCTTTTAGTTGTTTAGTGCATTTGCTATTAAACAATGTGGCATAGGATGTGAAATGATACCTGCGCTGAGCTGAAACTCGTAAAAAACGTCATGCCTGGTGCCACATTGTTCCAGGTATACGATAGGGCCCATTGAATTACACATGCACATTTCATGCATATCATAATTTCACATTTCATACACATACACATTTCAGTAGTATATCATAATATAATATACAATTTTTTTTATCTAATTATTTTCTAGCATAACATCCAGTAATAATTAATTACAACTTTGAAAAAAGTGAGTTTTTATTTTACACTGTGGCATGTCAAAGTGTAAAAAAAAACACCCCTTCACAACAAACTAACACCCATCAGCTATTTCTGAACCTGAATTTACCAACTGAACATGAACGATCCACTTCTGTCACTCAGTTCATGTCCATTACCGGCTTCCCTGTAAATGCCTGAAATGTCTGACAGAAAAAGAAAAAAAGCCCTCAAACTGATTGGCCAAAAAACAAATCTTGATTTTAAAACACATTTTATATCTCCCTCCAAAGCTGAATTGCTCCCCACACCTTTAATATAAACAAACCTTTTCTGTTTTCTATTTGCACATACATTTGAGTCACAGTTCATTTGCCAGGCATGTTGTTACTATCTGAGAACATTTGCTTGTACAGCGCTAACATCTGAGGCACTTTCAGACTGCACTTTTGAAAAGTTTAAAGCTCCTCTGATATTGTCGAGTTCCATCATGTCATGTCGGTTTATTGTTAGAAACAGTTTCTTATACTTAGTCATAGCCCTGTGTTTTGTGGGTCATATTCTCTTTGCGTCACTCTGTAGTGAACTAGGAAAAAAAAAAACTAAAGCAAACACAACTCAGCAGGGGCTTCGTTTCTGTCATCTCTTAAAGAGTTTCTTGCGACGTGGTAGGTCTGCTTGTTGTGAAACACGCTCTGGCTGTTTATTCTCCACTCAACCAAGTGGCACTATGATAAGATTCTGCTGCTGTAATTTTTGCAAGGTCACTTTTCCATGGTGAAGGCGTCTGGTTGGTTGATTTGCGCCCAAACGTTTCTTTCCTAACTGATGGTCTGAGCCTTCTTGCTTGATGAAATATCACAAGTCTTCAAATTAATGTTATGCTCTGCTGGGTAAACCTGGAATGGAATATTTCATACTATTTTTAGCAGTCATGCAGGTTATGTATGCATATCTGAAGGACGAATATCATTGCGCCAGAGCTGTAAAACACCATTGTTCTGAGATGTGTCGGCAGAAACTTGATCGAATTTGTGGACTTGTATCAATTAGATGAAAAATGACTGCACAGTATGTGGCGAAATAAACAATTCAGTCGTTGAATCGAGTCTGCTTATAGGACCCAAGGGGGTTGTGTTTGAGATGCTTGACTGAAAAACATGAGAAATGATGTTGTTGTGTTGGATAGATACTGTATGTACAGTATATGTAATGTAGTTGCTATATTTGACACATTAATGTAGAAATTACCGTGAAAATCAATAAGGTTCTTTTTTTTAATAAGATTCCACAACATTGCACAGGTTATAAAAAGCCTGAAATTTGAAGCATCTTGTTGTATTGTTAATTTACCACCTTTTGAAGTTTATGGAAGATATAGATATGGATGATATATATGTACAGTTGAAGGCAAAATTATTGTGAAATTTAAATTTTAAAACTACATATATTTCTAAATATAACAAAGACATTGTCCCAGTATTTTCTGTTTCCTCTGGAGTAAGTCTTTTTTATTTTCTGTTTGGCTGGAATGAAAGCAGGTTTGAAATGTAAAAACAAAAAATAAGGTCAATATTATTAGCCTCCTTAAGATTTTTTTTTCTTTGATTGGCTACAGAATAAACCACTGTTGTCCAATGACTTGCCTAATTAACCTAGTTAAGCCTTTAAATGGTGCTTTAAGCAAAATACTGTTTTTTTTTACAAAATTCATTCATTCATTTTTCCTTCGGCTTAGTCCCTGATTCATCAGGGGTTGCCACAGTGGAATGAACTGCCAACTATTTCAACATATGTTTTAAGCAGTGGATGCCCTTCCAGCTGCAACCCTGTACTGGGAAACACCCATACACTCTCACATTCACACACGCACTCGTACACTATGGCCAATTAAGTTCATTCAACTCACCTACCGCATGTCTTGGACTGTGGGGGAAACCGGAGCACCCGGAGTAAACCCACGTGAACATGGAGAAAACATGCAAACTCCACACAGAAACACAAACTGGCTTAGCCTGGACTCGACCCAGCAACGTTCTTGCTGTGAGATGACAGTGCCAACCACTGAGCCACAGTGCCGCCATTTTTACAAAATATTATTACTGTCATAATGGCAATGACAAAAGAAATTGGTAATTATAATTTGTTTTAATACTATTTTACAGTAACTAATACACTATTTTACTTCATCACAAAACAGCACTTTATTTGAAAATACATTTTGTAATTACCTATTTTTAATTTTCTAATTACCTTTAAAATAATTCTATCTTCAATTATAGTACCATACTTAGTATAATGCTGTCATGTTCAGTGGTCAATTTTACTAAACAAGCATTTGATTATAGTTTTATTTCGGGTTTTTTATTTGCCACGTGCGAATGTAAACCTTTTTTGTAGCTGTTTTACATTCAATTTTTTATTAGATCTTTTAATGTGTAACACACAAATAAAATGACACATTGCATCTCTGTAAAGAACATCAAAACAGTCAAAAAAAAAATTGAAATATCTTGCAGCCTTACATTTTTGTAAACAATATTTTTAAATTAAAACGTTTTCATCACCATGATCGCACAGTAATTTTGCTAACAAGATCAACCCTGAGAATTCAGCGTTTTCCGCTGTGTTCCATCTAGCTGTTTTGAACGGGTCTTATGTAAACATTCTGCCTTAAGAAACATGTGCAATTAGGGTCAGGCTCACCCGAAACTAGGCTAATTACACAGGCCTCCCCTTTACATAATACATGCAAACCACTCACTAATACAGCTAAAAGGGTAGAATTTCACATTAACAGGTGGTGTGAACTGCACACAAGACCAGAAATACAGTACAAGGCCAAAACTAGCATGCTTTCTGTGAAAGCGATGATTTTTAGTGACAAACTAACGATGAGATATTTTGACAAGCTTCCTCATCAGTCGCCTATTTTCTTAATGACTGTATTTTGAAAGTCTCTACCTCGCTCATCAAAGCTTTCACATCTCGCAAATCAAACCGTTATTTAAAAGTGCGCCACTGTTTTACTTCAGATTATTCCTGACAGGCCGTTTTCAGCCCGTTTAATTGCGCACTCGCACTTTAATTTCCAGACGGCAAGCTTTACATGCATAAATGACCTTCACGATTAGCTGACGCTGGAGGAGATTATGCTCATTTTCACTCACCTCTATGCTTCGTGTCTATGAGAAGGGAGCGACTGTGGAAGTCTGTGCTGTAATCCAGTGAGATTTTTCTCCTGTCGAAGGCATGTACAATGATTCATGCTTGCAGCTGTCTTGTACTGTTAATTTCTGGTTCATTTACGCTTCATTTGAGCCAGTGGCTTTAAACCTCTCATTAGCAAAAATCACATCAAGGCTTAAGTCCTGCCTCAACCTTTCAGCGCTGTATAACATGCTATGAGTGTCTTAAACATGCATCATGGTTTTATTAATTCTGTTTTCACTTGTTAATCCTCACCTTTAGCTGCAGCTTTGGTAGAAGGTGTTGATTTTATAGTGTTACAGTCATGTGACCATGATGCATGTCATCATTTTACTCCTGGCGATTGTGATTAGGCTTCAAAATTCATTAAAAGCTGTTCAGTTTTAAACATTATACTGATGTTTCAAAATAAAAACATGTAAGAATTAAAAATTTAACATCTTGCCTGAACCTTTCTGGGTTGTAAAACATTACCATTTTTCTCAGAACAACTGTTAGAGCAGTTAGCAGATATGAAAGTATATAAGTAATAGAATTATCATTTTTGCTTTATTTTAGAATTCCGCATATGATTTTATACTTTTATTTATTAGATACTTACAGTATATGTTCATGCTTGTTTTGTTCTGAATACAGGGAATTTAAAAGAAAGAAAAACTTTTACTTATTTGCCATATTTATATATTTTCGACAATATATGCAAATTATTTAATGTTAATTTTTTTTTTTTTTTTAAACAATGCAGCAAATGTTTCTGAATTAATTTGCATGACTTAACCCTTGTGCGCTCTTATGGACTTCATTTCATTTAGACTATTCATTTATTTAGACTATACAAACCAAATAAATTATTTTAGCACCATAGTGTTTACTTAAGCAAATACTCACTTTTTTCCAGTTGTCTGCTTTTATATAGTTTCTAGTCATTGACTTTGAGCTGACTGTATTTGTCAAATATATTTAGCAAAATAGTAGATTATGACAATATGTTAACAAACTTTAATTTTAAAGGTTTAAAAATTCAATTTTTTTCATAGGAGTGGTAATGCTAATGAAATATGTCAGTATAGGCTGAAAAAA
>CAIGQW010000287.1:3716700-3729240 GCA_903798125.1 Danio choprae | reverse complement strand
TTTCGGCTTAGTCCCTTTATTAATCTGGGGTCACCACAGCGGAATGAACCGCCAACTTATCCAGCATATGTTTTACGCTGCGGATGCCCTTCCAGCTGCAACCCATCACTGGGAAACATCCACACACACTCATTCACATACATACACTAGGGACAATTTAGCTTACCCAATTCACCTATACCGCATGTCTTTGGACTTGTGGGGGAAACCGGAGCCCCCGGAGGAAACCCACGCCAACACAGGGAGAACATGCAAACTCCACACAGAAATGCCAACTGACCCAGCCGAGGCTCAAACCAGCAACCTTCTTGCTGTGAGGCGATCGTGCTACCCACTGCGCCACTATGTGGCCCATTATTATTATTATTATTATTATTATTATTATTATTATTATTATTATTTTGTTTCAGAATATACAATTTTAAATTATTATTATAATCATATTATGTAATTTTCTCCACCTTTATACAGTAACTATCAACTATAATTTAAAAACTGTAATCATGTCTTAGGTAAAGTACTCATCCTCTATATTGCATAGAGACAAATCATCACAAGCTCCATTCACTCCACTCCATTAATTTGCTGCAGTTTTAGAACAATTTATGAAAATCAGTTTTAGTCACTAACAACCAACTATCACGTTTACACAGATTCCAGCGCCTGCACTGAAATTACGTAATTGTTCATTTTAAATGCGCATGGTTTCTGTGAAATGTTGAATCATCATTGATTGTGTTATTCACAAAACTCTGATGTAATTGCGGTTGCACTATTACAGCCTGTACATTTCCCTTACAAGAGATGTTTTGAGTAATTTCTTATGACCTTGGGAGCAGTAATTTATCAAAGGCGCTATAACTAAACAAGCAGCTATGGACAAACCACTTGACATTTCTAACTAACTTTAGATTTACTCTCTGTTAACACAAGTGAGTAAAACATATGTTATGTTTTTCCTCTGTAAACTATTTCTTTCAAATCTTAAATAAAAATGTTGTCATTTAGAGCATTTTGTTTGCATAAAACAACAAAAAAGGTTTCAGGCAATATATATATATATATATATATAATATTTTATAAACAACCTAAACAAATAAAAAAGTGTTATTCAGACCATTTGTCATTTTTTGAAGGAAAAGGAATTTTGCTGAAATACATCATAAATCTACTGAAACAGACATCTTTCAAGACAATTTATTTATTTATTTATTTGTTTATTATTATTCATTCATTCATTCATTTATTTTCCTTTGGCTTAGTCCCTTATTTACCAGGGGTTGCCACAGCAGAATAAACCGCCAACTAGTCTGGCATATGTTTTACGCAGCTAATGCCTTTCCAGTCGCAACCTATTCCTGGGAAACACCCATAACCTCTAACATTCACACACACACACACACACACACACACACGCACACACGCACACACACACATACACACACTCATACACTAAGGCCAATTTAGTTCGTCTCCTATACTCCATGTCTTTGAACTGTCGGGGTAACCGGAGCACCGAGATGAAACCCCCGCGAACATGGGGAGAACATGCAAACTCCTAACAAAAATGCCAACTTATCCAGCCGGGACATAAACCAGCAACCTTCTTGCTGTAAGGCGACAGTGCTAAAAACTATGCCACTGTGCTGCCTATTTATTATTATTGTTATTATTTTATTTATTTGTTTATTTGTTGGTTTGTTTGTTTGTTTAAATAGCAGTACATTTACATGGCTGTATAAAAAAGCATTTGTTTTTGGTATTTTTAGGGCTGATTCATTGAAATCTGGATCACAGTGGTGGATTGATGCCATACAGCTTGAGTAAAAGTTATTTGCATAATTACATTAATGATAGGGTGTAAACGACGCATGGAAATAAACAGCAACACAATCAGTGAGTGATTATTCATAGTGATTTTTTTTTCCCTTTATCTTCTTGTTTTTCTTTTTTTTGCAGTTAGCATCATGCAGTAATATTTTACTTAAAAATATATAAATAAACTTCAAATGTAAATAATAGAGATCTACAAAAGTAGCAGATCCCTGTGTGTGTAACAGTGCTATGAAGTTATATCTGAAAAAAAAAGAATAAATAAAAAATGTAGGATGGCTTGAGGTGATATTTTATATTTTCATAGTTTCACAATAAACTGTGCTCTTTGTTCAGATTTTTTTTCTTTTTTTTTGTATAAAGCGAAATACTCCAGTCTGTCATGCCGCACAATAAAGACAAACCACACACACTTGTGACACAAAAAAGAAATAAATAACAGCCAGCAAAGCAAGAGGAATGATTACCCAGTTTGCAAGGCAAGAAGCAAACTGAGCGACAACCAAATGAATGATATTTATATACAGAGCACTAAAGTCCGACTGCTTCCATTTATTTATTTTTTCACAGCTCATGCCGGGAGGCGAGTAATTACACAGAGTGTCTGAAAACATCCAAAAGCCTCTTAGTGAGCCGCCTTTTCTGAACGCCTGATTTTCTGAAGGAGGTTTGGCCTGTGTACAATATTGGTCGTGCGGCAGAAAGTTCAGAGGTAATAGTGGAGCACTTTAGTAGGCTGAAAAATTAATCATGATTCTAATGCAAATATCACATCATGAATCAGTCTGGAAGGATTGGATTTATAAGCTTTCACTGTGATTTACGGAAGACACCCACTAAAATGTCATTCAGCATGACAATAGGAAAAAAAAGCTTGTTGGGCATATTTAAAACAAGAATTATTTGATGACATATTAAAAGGCCCTGAAATAGTAATAAATTGTCATTTAAAATGTTCAAGTTTAAAAGATTTGTCAGTATCCTTCAAACCTATTTGTCACTAAAGCCCCGTTCAGACTACTCCATTTTTATTGTCGGTTACGGCAGTTATTGTGTCAGATTATGCGATTTTGATTAGGTAAAATCTTGCATACGCCAGACCACAACATACTCTGTGATCCAATATCATGTTATGTCTATACGACACGCATTCTTTCATCAAGAAACTGCATACTTTACAAATGCCTCTGTAACTGTATGTCTGCTGTATACAGTATATAATATGTGTGTGTATGTGTGCTATAGGCTAGCCATTTATAATGGATACTAAGTCGTTTTTGAACTGTACTGTAGTAAAGTTTATTATACTGTATTTATTTCAGTATGTACATTCATTCATTCATGCATTTTCATTTCGGCTTAGTCCCTTTATTAATCTGGTGTCGCCACAGCGGAATGAACCGTAAACTTATCCAGCATATGTTTTACGCAGCGGATGCCCTTCCAGCTGCAACCTATCTCTGGGAAACATCCATACACACCCATTCACACTCATACACTACGGACAATTTAGCTTACCCAATTCACCTATACCGCATGTCTTTGGACTTGTGGGGGAAACCGGAGCACCCGGAGGAAACCCACGCCAACACAGGGAGAACATGCAAACTCCACACAGAAACGCCAACTGACCCAGCCGAGGCTCGAACCAGCGACCTTCTTGCTGTGAGGCGAATGTGCTACCCACTGCGCCACTTTGAGGCCTTCAGTATGTACAACCATTTGCTATTGAATGTTACTGCATACTGTAGTATTGTGTATAGAGAACTGATAAACTGAAATAAATAATATAAAGTATATAAAATATAAGGTATATTTTAGTTTGTAATACAGTAAACGGGTGTATCCTGGTATGATTTATTCTTTAGAAAACTACAGTATTGGGAAATTCTGTTTATATTATAGTTGTTGTTGTAACATAGCAACTACAGTATAGAATTACCACACCAGTTTAATTAATGTATTTTACTATAGTATGATTCCAAAACAGTGTAGTATTAATTTTAAATCACTATATTCTTTTTTTTTTCTTGTGGGAAGCTGCAAAGAAAAAAATCAATATTTTATTTTTCGGTTTGCTGTGAAGGTTCATGTGTGAATTCTTTGTATTGAGCGGCTATATTGGACACAAACACTCCCACCTCGCCAATTATCAGATTGGCGTCTGCATTTGCCGTGGCCTTTAGTGACCTTTGGGCGACCTGTCATGAGGGCGAATAGTCTGATGTCGGAAGATGATTTCTCCCTCATTAAATCACACAGTCTAGAATGTTTCAGGGCACGATGCCGCAGTTGGGAATTAAAAGACTGGTGCATGTTCAGATATGGTGAATAATACAGTGCTGGGGGATGTGGACGGTTGCAAGGGTGTTGCTATATGCTTGGTAAGAAGTCCTATGTGCTTTACAGCTCATTAATATGCAGGTCTGGTTGATGACTACTGGCCCAAGTCAATGGTGCCATTTACCAAGTCTCTGAAAGATGTTTCTTACTGCTTTTAACCTAGGGTTGTGCCTGTTTCAACCCTGGGCCAAGGCCGCTTTTAACCTCTAAAGCAATTTTTCACACTTGTAATTTTAAAAATGGGATTTCACCACTTGGAACTCTGGGTTATAAAACTGAGCTCCCAAGCAACAGTGTTTACCACATTAAATATTCATCTGCTTTGTACAGAGACTTTCATGCGCCGTGTTTGGTGTCAGCAGTCTGAGAGAAAAATGAAAATGTTGGTGGCGGGAAAGCACTTTAACTCGTTTGGTCTCTCCATCAGAGTGAATCTATGGGATTTTATTTTTATTTTTTTGCACGTTTCATCATCCACCAGGTGAAAATTGCAAGCTTAAATGCTCATAAAAATAATAGCACAGCCCTCCTCAACAAAAATCTGCCGGTAGATGCTTTAACCACACCATCTGGATCCAAAAATCATCTCTCTTCATTGCCATTCAAAATTTATAGTTCGTTCTGATTAAATATTTATGATTTATGTTGATTTTAAAAGATGTTGTTGCATTACGGTAGTGCTTTGGTAGTGACTGGCTTATTGGATGGAATTTTTACCTAGAAACAGAAAATACATTTTTATATGTATTTTGGCCACTCTACTATAATGGAGATTTTCTTGCACCTGAATATGCCATCTTTTGAAAACAAGGTTCAAACTACAAGTTCTTGATGTGGAAAAATATTCTCCCCTTGTAAAAAAAAAAATAAATAAATTACAATTTGATCTACTTTTACATGTTACATGTTCAACCTATAGGCAAGACCTGTGGGAGTACTTGACAGCCACTCAACAATGACAGACTACAGGACATAATGTGCAAAGTGCAGTGTTTTGTTTTTTTTTCCATCTACTGACCTGGCATGCATAATACAGCATTTCTTGTGGTTTTCAAAGCCTGTTGCCCTCTGAAGCTGAGCAGGTTAAGCCTGGGCAGTACTTGGATGGGAGACCTCCTGGAAAAACTAGCTGTTATTTTTAAGGCCAGCAGGGGGTGTGTGGTATGTAGTCCTAGGTCTCCATTATAGAGATGAGGACACTGAAAGTGTGCCTTCTTTCAAAACATTAAACTGAGGTCCTGACTCTCTGTGGTCATTAAAAATCCCATGGCATGTCTGGTAAAGAGTGGGGATAAAGACTCCCGATCATGACATCCGAACAATCCCCATCAATTGAATTGTCTCTATAACAGTCTCTCCTTGCCACTTATTGCTGTTGTGGGCACCTCACCTATTGCTTCTGCATTGGAAACTCAAAATGGCCACAGTAAACAGATGCCAATTAAGGCTGTGAGTCCAAATGCTTTTCTATTTATTATTTTAGCTTTTAGAAGGGTGTTTGCGAGGGCCCTGCTATGCACCCTTAATGCACACTACTGCATAGAACACAGTGAAGCGAACACTAACCAGATCTCAATTTGGGCAGTAAAATCATCATTGCATTACGGAAATGCAAATTTAGAGAAAAACTGGAAGGATTTAAGGTCCCATTTGGAATTGGATCAGTGGCACACTTCATGTGTACTCACAGACTTGCAGACTCAAAATGACCGTAGTAGATGAAAGTCAGTTAAGTCCATGAGACCGGAGGGTTCTCTATTTATCACCGTACTTTCAGAAGTGACCTCTTTATGGTTAGGATAAGCACTTTGACTGAGGCCATATTAAGGAGAGCTCTGAGCAGATTTCTATGCCACAGTCAAAGCAGCATTACATAATGAAAGTCCAGACTCAGTAGAAGATCACAAGGGATCAGGGTGCCATTTGGGATTGGTCCAATTCCCCAGTTCATATGCAGTTGCTTGCGGCCTCCAGACCCATAATGAACACAACATATCTGCACTGTAAAAAGTAATTAGTTGACTTAAATTAAAATGAGTAAACCCATTGCTTTTTAAGTGATTGTTTACCTTTACTCAAACAAAACTGAGTAAACCTGTTGTCTTGATTTAAGTGATTAAGCATATGAACTATGTGCATAATTATACAAATTATGTCAGCCTAACAGTTTCAAGCTACAATCATTATTAGTTAATTATCAAAAGTTACACAGATACATATTTACTATCTGCTTTAAGAAAATATATTTTTTACTAACCACGCATATCCCTATTTTCATCAAAAACACAACACCATACATACATGCTGCTTGCATAATATTATAGCACACTTTGTAATAAATACAGTGTCATCCGACTGTAGTCTTAAGAAGCTGAATGAAGCACAGGGCATGCAAATGTCAGGGCATGCCAACACTTATCAGGTTCAAACACCCCCTCCCCCCCCACCCCTAGACCCCTTGGTTTAAAATCAACTTAACAGGTACAAGTTTCTGTAGAACTGGTTTACTCACTTTTCTTAAAGTAAAGTCTACTTGCTGTTTTTAAGGCAATGGGTTTACTCACATTTTTAAGTAACTAATCATTGATTACTAATTTTACATTGTGTCAGTTAATTGCATGAGAATGGAGGATGTCCCAATCATCATTTTAGCTTTAAGAAGGGTGCTCTTATGCCCCCCCCCCCCCCCCTTTTCAGTCACTATGTGCCCTCGAAGCATGCTACAGCAAGCTCAAAGCAGACTTCTCCCCAAAAGTCACAGCAGTATTATTAAAAAGGGCGAGACACAGAGAAAGGTCAAAAGGGTGCCGTTTAGGATTGGGCCACTGATATGGCTGGAAAAGGAAGTGACAGATCTCAGTCTTAAAGCGAGGATCTCCCTTTGTAGGGCAAGGGCCTGATCAGATAATAAAGATTCCATCAGTTGAGCAATTGCCATTGAGATAAGCAAGACTGTTTGTGGATATTCATCACAGCTGTATTGGAAATACGTGCTACAGCCTGCATTTTTGGGAAATTGCTAAAACGTACTTCAACCATACATTGTTTCTAGGTAAAACAGACGCTATGGATAGGTATGACATAAGCAATATTGTTAGTTTCCACACTAATGATATACATACATACATATTATCAACAAATAAAGTATTATTGTCATGCATTTCTCTGTACAACACCAAATAAATACCACAAAACAACTAAATGTTGTCTTTGATTTGTAATTGAATATGTTTGCATCACCTAATTATATGGACATCTTTTCTGATGTGGTCAGTTTGCTCAGTAGCTCACATCGTACGGTGTTATCTTTGTGCTGTAGAGTTATCAGGTTCAAGTCTAGTGATGCACGGTTCTACAAAAATCAATGTAAAATTAAGGTAAAACTGTGTAAAAAGTGATAGCAGTCTGATTTTCTCTTCCATTTGTTTTGGCAACACTATAGGTTGAGTTTAGGTCAGTGATTTGTACAAGCGCCACCTTCTCATGGACAAGTACGTTTATTTAAAACACGCAAAAAAACACACCCTAAGTAACCTATTTAAAATTCACAAAAATCTAAACAATGACCTCTAGTGGATGTGTAATCAGAAATGTGCAATGAAATGTATAAAGAGCAATATATTTATGTTTTGCAAACATATAGGCTGAAGTGTACATTTTCAATGAGCCTGTGTTGTGAATATTTGTCTCCAGGCTGTATAAAAACCTCTTATACAACTGTTCAGTGCTGGAAAAGCCAGGTAAGGCCAGCAGAAAGTGTGCAGCAGCATCAATCTTAGGTGTTTTAACACATTGAATAGTACAACGTTGCGCAGGTCGCCCCTGTGAGGAGAAGAGGTGATGAATGGTGATCGGTCATAAACAACTTAACTTGCGTAGGGGGCTTTCACACACTCATTTTCTGGTCTTCATGTGGTCTTCTGCCCTTTTTGCTGTCTTTTTTTCCTCAGTCACATGCATGCTTGCCTTTCCTCTTTTTCTCTGCCTCTTCTTTTAGCAGTTCTTTTATTCAGCCCATAGCCATATTTGTTCAGCACTGGCACACCAGATAAATCAACTTCCACAGGCAAAACGCACTGTATGAGCTTGTGCTGGATTTCTTAAATATATTCGCCCTCCCCTGCTGCTCAGTTTGAAGGGGTTAGAGCACCATGCGTGGTTCATTCCTAGAATTACATGCACAATTTCTTGTGAATTCAAAGTAAGGACTTTCATTCGCCTCCATGATTGAAACTTGTTAGCGGTAACAGTCTCTTTCCAGGGGAGTGAATTCATTTGCTTTTTTTCCCCTCTCTTGCTTTCTTATTTCTGATATGCACGCTAATGTTTTTCGTTTTCTTTTTTTATACTCTGTCACTTGACTTTGAGTGTTTGTCTTCTCTTTATCAATCTACCAGCTGATTTTTTATTATTTTTTATTTTTTTATGCATTGAGCTGCCTCAATTAAGTTCTTTAAACAGTTGTAGGTCAATGCAAATGAATGAAAAGGGCTCGTTTACTCGTTTGTTTGTATTTTCATGATCAGACTAAACTATGATTAGACTTTTGCGAGTGTCTTTTTTTGTTACACATTTTTTTGAATGTGAATAAGCAACTAAACTTTTTCTCTTTTTTATGTCAATTTAATGATTTAATTTCTAACAGTTAAATAGAAGTGAACATGTTTAAGTGCAATGGGGATGGAGGTCTTTGTTTTCATTTATATTTTAAAGATTTATTCAGGTTTGTTAATAGGCCCAGTCTAGTTTTGTTTCTTTCTTTCATTTATTCATTCATTTCATTCATTTCATTCATTTATTATCATAGATATATATCGGATTAAATAAAATAATACTATTTAATATCTAATGCAAGTCCAAAGACATGCGGTTTAGGTGAATTAAGCTAAATTGTCCGTAGTGTATGTGTGTGAATGAGTGTGTATGGATGTTTCCCAGTGATGGGTTGCGGCTGGAAGGGCACTGTGGCAAAGCCAGATTAATAAAGGGACTAAGCCTAAAAGAAAATGAATGAATGAATGAATGAGTGAATATCTAATGCTAAATAATGCTAAGTATTTTCTTTGAATTTAGCTTTTTTTCTGTTTAAATAACAAAAAAATAAATTCAAGTATATGTTAACAGAAATGTTTTGTTTTTAAGTTAGTTTTATGGTTTTGGTTTTAGTTAACTATAAAAGCATCATAAATTAAAAGCATTTTCCAATTTATTTTCTGAAAACAGCTACGACAAAAACAACAAAACTAATGAATGTCACATTTTGAGCATGGTTTACAAAAGACACCCATTCAAATTTGTTGAACAAGAGAATATTCTGAGATATTATTAATTATTAAGGCAGGTGCAGCCCCCCCTCCCAGATTTACTAATTCATTATGATTTAAAAAATAATAATTTGCCACCATCCTTCATTAACTTTATCGTTTGTCATCATTTTGTAATCATTTAAAACAGATTATTAATGTCCTTCAGCTGAGTATGCTCTGAAAACAAAAAGAAAAACATTATTTTTATTAAACTTGCTGAATTAATATAAAGTCCATACAAACCTTTCCTTTGTGATGTTTAATGATTTCCACTGCCATTTTTTGAAGTCCTGTCTTTGATGTCACCTATAAGCGTGACATTCGCCAGTCAGCCTCCAATGTCATCTGGCGAGCGGCAGTTCTAGAATGTGCTGCTCTGCTGGCTACGCATCATTTCCTCCTACAAAAACATGATAATGAGGCAGACGCGTGCCCGCTCTCGCATACACCTAACGACCTGCTCTCTACGCCACTCACATTCACTACAGTGCTGCTGATGGCACCAAGTCAAACCTTTGGAAATACGATAAAGCCTCCGAAATGACACGTCAGCACAGCAGCGGTGGATGCGTCCAATCTGATGTTTGCTGAAGGGCTTTTATTGTGAGCACATGTTTACAGCCCAAGAGCAAGAGGATCGTTCAGATTTCATGGGATGCTTTTACTCTTTCTTGCCCTTCCCCAAAATGTAGAAAAATGTGTTTCTGCAATGACATTCCAGTTAATATTGATACTATTATTGTTTTTTAGTTTTTTGATGCTAAATAGTTTGGGTTTTTTTGTCAGAATTTTCCACATTTCCACATTTTTCCAAAAACACGCAAACCCACCTAATTCAGTTAATTTCTTTCACCATCCACTAATATGAGCACCTTTGGCAAATAAAGGTAAGCAAAAAAATATGTTTGTTTCATTTTTATTCTCAAATAAATAAAAAAAAGTAATAAATAAAGTGTAAAGGCTTGTGTAGGTGACATTGGATTGTAGACTTTCTGACTGAGAAACAAATATCTCTCTTTCTCGAAGATTCTTTTTTTTTTTTTTTTGCCCACTCATGATGTAGAAACTGACGAAGACAGACAATCATCCTCTTCTCAAAGTTAAATGTCCACTAGGGTGGTCCCCTTTCAAAAGGTGCATTTATGCATATGTATATTTAAGATTTCATATTGACGCTGTAAGGTACTAATATGCACATATAAGGTACCAACTTGCATCAATTAAGTTTTAATATATGCCTTTTGCGTACAAAAAAAGTACCTTATGAAAATGTGCTGCCCCAGCGACAACTTTTTTTGCATTATTTCTGAGGGCAGCTGGGTGCCAATAATCGTGGCACACGTGTACTGTGAAGTAAAATCCACACACAGTTTTGTAGGGCTTATATCACCTCACAAATCTTTATTATTGCATCATAGATTAGATACATGATTCCATTCCTTTTTTATAATTCACAAACCCTAAGGAACCTACTGTATATTAGGATGTCAAGGATGTTTTGTGTATTGATATGTGCAGGTGTGTGCCAATGAACTTGGACAGGCTTTGTCTCAAAACCTTTTCTCCACTTTTTTGTATGGCCACAAATTTTGTGAGGTGTTGTAAGCCCTGTATAATTGTTTGCTGATTTTACTTCAGATTTTTTTAGTTATTGTTTGTATCTAAGCACCAGACCAACTGTTTATATATATATTGGACATGGCAATGATCCTCTTCTGTAATTTGTTTACACACATATTTAATAAATACATTGTACTTGATAAAACTGTGCTATTTGCATTTGTTTGTTGTCAATGATTGTCACATATTTGTTATGCATTTTTTTTTTAATTGGTTAATCATTGGCTCAGCACTGCAGCCTCACAGCAAGAAAATCGCTGGTTCGAGTCCTGGCTGGGCCAGTTGGCATTTCTCTGTGGAGTTTGCATGTTCTTCCAGTGTTTGCATGGGTTTCCTCCGGGTGCTCTGGTTTCCCCCTACAGCTCAAAGACATGCGCTATCAGTGAATTGGATTAACTAAATTGGCCATAGCGTATGAGTGTGTGTGTGAATTTGAGAGTGTATGGGTATTTCCCAGTACTGGATTTGCTGGAATAGTTGGCGATTCATTCCGCTGTGGCGACACCTGATAAATAAGGGACTAAGCCAAAGAAAAATGAATGGTTAAACATTCATTTTTTTAAAGAGTACACATTTGTACATTAAGGGTCCATATGGGCACCTCAGAGGTACAACTTAGTACTTAAATATGGTACTTCTTGAAATACTAATATGTACTTTTTCAGTCACCAATATGGATCCTTTTGCTACAAATGTGGGTTTTTTTGTAAAGGCACCGCCCTAGTGACAGCTTGTGTACCTTTATTTCTGAGAGCCTACATGAATTTCCCTGCAGGCGGCGAGAAAAAAGACAGCTTGCACGCACTTCTCACATGCAGAAGTTCATTTGCTGTAAAGCAGGTGCTTTATTGGTGTGAAACAACTGCAGATTGTGTGCAGACACTCCAAAGAGCTATAAAACTCTGTCTCTGGCTTTGGTTCATTCTTATCTCCCTCCTCTGAAGTAGAGGAGAGCATAAACACGTCATTCGTTCCCTTTCTATTAAATGTCACTATCATTAATAGCTATTGAGAGCTTCATGCCCCCTTCCCTCCTCCTCTGCTGGTCTCACCGCACCCCTCGTGTAAAGGGTAAAGTGTTCACTAAATATTGAGATAAATATACTTCCCGTGTGGCCTTAGGATGCTGTTGTACTATTGAAAATGAAGCCAATAAACTTTGCCTGCCAATAAATTCCACCATGTCGTCAGAAAGATTAGTTTTTTTGTTTGTTTCCTATATAATACATCAATTTCATGTATTAAACATCATGCAAACCCTCATGCAATTTCAATCCTGTTTGGCTGACTTAATTTTTTATAGGATACTAAAAGTAGATGTTTAGCAAAAATGTTCATGCTTCTCATTTCTATACAATAAAAATTAAAAGTCATAAAGTCATAAATAATCTATTGATTGATTGATTGATTGATTGATTGATTGATTGATTGATTGATT
>CAIGQW010000287.1:3590623-3603115 GCA_903798125.1 Danio choprae | reverse complement strand
TATAACGTATTAAACAACACACATACCCTATAACACACAATATATATATATATATATATATATAGAAATATATGTTTATTCATATGGATCTATATATATATCTTATAATTTCATGTTTTATCATTTCAAAAATTTATTTTGCAACAAATTCAAGTGTAACCATAACAAAATATTATTGTTAAACCATTTCACTTACAAACATTCATTAGAATTTAACTGCTCCATATTGCAGTGCACTATAGTCACACAAAAGCAACGCTCTCTCGCATATTTTTCTATTCTAACTGTGTTTATTTTTGTCATTGGCATAAGTGGCAGAAGGGAGTAAGGCTAGAATGTACAGTTTTAAACATGATCATCCTCATAATGTTTCTTTAGTCATTCAGTAGTTCAACAGACTGAACCACTGTGGAAAACATTGCCTTAAGAGGTTAACTCCCTGATTTCATTACTTAGTCAGCAGTAAAACATTGTTCTACTACAGTAGGTATAGCCACAACAACAAAAAATAAATCCTTCAAATTTTGAACAATAAAAATTGCATAATTTCTTAACAAAAATATCAAGTTGTTATAAATCGTTGTCTATATTTGAATCTCCACTGTATACTGTAAACCTTTTAATTTCATTGAACATATTGTCCTCGGAGGAAAAGGGCAAATGTCCATGTGACTGAACACATGGTGCTGGAAGAAGCGCTGCGAGAGTTCTTCTAAACGCTCGAGCAGAACTCCAAGTCTCCACCCTTCACGTGTGTTTCCCAGCGGGGCCATATATGCACCGTGTCAGCATCGTATAGCTAAAAACATGCTTTCCAGTCAAGCTCAGAAGTGCATATGGCACTTTTTACAACTGGATCTCAGCCAGGTCTCGCTCCAGATCTGTAATGGCAGCAAGAACAGAGTGTGCCAGTTTCCGTGGGCAAAGATGGCACATTAGAAACGAGACGGGTGCCACCGAGCAGGACATAGGTTAAGTGTGCTCAGGCTTCCTCGGTTCCCCATCATCAGCAAAGCCAGGGTATTCATTAACCTGTGACTAGGCTTTATTGGTAGCCAAATGCACCTCACTTTAGCAGAGTGCATCCATAAGACTGATAAAAGCAGTCATTTTAAGCAGCCGTACAGACACACACACACACACACGCGAACACATACACACACACACACACGCACACACACACACACACACACACACACACACACACACACACACACACACACACACACACACACACACAGGGCTTCAAAAAGATGATAATGCCAAGGAACGAAGGCAATCTGGCTCTGAAAGGAGCCGTGGCAGGTGTTTTGTGAAGAAGTGGCACTTAAATGATGTCAGAATTTCAGGAGGTATTCAAAAGAAGTGAGAAAAGCTTTAGAGGGTGATGAGGCCTCGGAACAGTCGTGCGCCTCAGAAGACGTGGAACGGTTTTCACTCTTGGGTACCGCTTAAAGAATGACTAGATCCTCCCCACAGAGAGCGACGTGTGCATGTAAGGACAGCAGAAAGCACTTTTACGTAGGAGAACAGAATGTTTTGCACCAAAAAGTGAATGTTTCCTTCATGGTGGATGCGTCATGTCGAAATACACATCCTTCAGCTAAACTTGAGCTTTGTTCAAGGCTTTCCTTAAGCGATTATAGCATGTCATTACACAATTTCAAACTTCCTGATGCCAAAGATCCATCTATTCGTTGTCATTTGTTTGGATTTTTTGTATATATACAGTATAACACTTGAGATTGGATGCATTTATGCATTTGGCAGATGTTTTCAAGCAACTTACATTGCATAGAAGCTAGAAGATCTTCTATTTGGGCTACATGAAGGCTTAGGATGTCTAAAGCCCAATTGACACGATGTTGTCCACTTTCAACCACTTCCAGAAGTGGCCAATGATGCAATTAAACAGACTGCTTAACAAAACTATATGGACAGATACATTTACTACTATTAGACTACATAAATATTCATGTAAATTAATTGAATCTATTTTACAGTGATGTTTTTTATTTCTACAAATGCTAATTATTTATACAGTGACTTACAATGAACTTGCTCAGGTTGAAAAGATGCAAACTACAGTAATTTATTATATTGAGCTGGATATTAGACTAGGTACTCCCACATCCTATGCCAATTAAATAGTTTCTTTATTAGGCTATAGGCAAACATTAAATACATATAACTATATTGAATGCCTCTTAAAGTTTTGAGCAGGACGTTCTGTAGGTTGTAATGTAAAAAAGATTTAGGTCAGTAGGAGGGAAGGCGATCTTTAGTGTCTGTTTGAACACATGAGCATCCACTGTACACTTCAAAAGCAATCTGACTGAAGGAATTTTGTACTACCTATTGAAGTGGTCAAAAGTGGAAGAGCTCAAAACAATCCGGACCCTGTTTACACCTCATTAGCTATGAAAATCAAGATGATTTTTTTCACATTTGCATAATAAAACTATTGTGTCAGATTAACATTCTATCTGAAAAGACAAAAATGTGTATAAACTATGAGGGAAACACATTTATCGAATAAATTCCAGCATGCTCCTCAAAAAAAGCATCAATTTTGTTCTCATTGATTCATTGGATGGAATCTGTGCTTTTTTCACAAAGGTATTATGAGCTATTCCAGTTTCGCACATAAATCTAATTTGTACTTTTGGATGGAAACATACTGTACTTATTGTTACATTGTTCACGTGCAGTTGGATCTACATAACATTCATTTTAATATCAGCGCCTTAATGGGGTTTTCTAATGTAACACTAGAGTATTTTACAACCCCATACCTCACTATTCTCATCCATCATCGGACTGCAGACATCAAAGTTGTGTAAAAGGAAACACAGGAGCAGTCCTCCTGGAGAACTTCAATCTCTTTCCTGACTCGCTGTCAGCTCCTTTCCGGCACGGTGGAACACCCCTGCTGGTTACCATTGCACTGTGAAGAGCCCAATAGGAGTGGTGTTAATTGCTGCTGGCTCAGTGGGGGCTCCGCAGCTTTCAGCCAGTGGTTGCTGAGCATACAGTGAGCTTAAACATCCAGCTCTCATTAGTCATGTTCTCCTGCACCTCATCTGGGTCCCTGTTTATAGCTGGTAGAAAGATGCACTTTTGCCAATCCGAGGAGTCCAAATAAACAGTGAATAAAACTTTGTCCACTTTTGACCACTTACCAGTTGCCAGTTATTTTGCAAGATGCTAGTATTCAGCTTAAAGTGCGATTTAAAGGCTTAACTGGGTTAATTAAACAAGTTGATTAAGCAATTTAGTAGTTTTGTTTCAAAAGGACGCTAATAATATTGACCTTTTGTTGAGTTTGAGTTTTGTTTTGTTTTCAGAAATAATAAGTCAAAATTAAATGGGTTTTCCTAGAAACAAGCTAAATAATCTGCCAACGAGGTAAGTCAAATAATTTTGTTTTCGGTTTGACTTATTATTTCTAAAAATATGTTTTACTTGTCTACAAAATGCTTGTTGATTTAAGAATTTTTAGATAGTTGGACTAGAAACAAGACAAAACTCCTAAATAAGAAAAGCATTTTTTTTTACATTACATTACATTACTATTATTAATATTGAATGTATATACAGTATAGTACAATATTAAAATTGAGTGAGTGTATTTAACAGTTTCAGATGGAAAAATCTGAAAAAAATCCTACAGGCTACATATAGCATGGAAAAAACCTTTAAACACCAGGTATAATCTTGTCTCACCCTTGTCTTTAGATCTCACTGACGAAAACACCAGATGTAAACAGGGAAAGAGGAGGAAACACGTCTTTAGCTATAACTACACTTTTTTACTTTACATTACATTACATTGCAGGATTACATTTGCCGCCAATTATAGCATTCCGGGAGCTTTTTGTAGTCAACCAAGAATTGGATTGTGCTTCTTAAAGATGTTTCTTTAAAATAGAGAGGTAGTGCTGATCTGCCGCAGCTCATAAGCGCCTCGCAATCGAGGACATACAGATGTATCGCTTCATTTCCAGTCAATCGATGAGCAGCCACTCTGTCCCTTTGCCTGCTGGGGATTGTTTATCTGACCATTGCCGCTTGCTTCTACCTAGACTTTGGCTTAATTAATAGCTGAAATTCACAGTCAATTGCAAATCAATGGCAGTAATTACATTCTGGAGTCACAGTCGCCAGGTTTTAATGCTGTGCTTCATTCTGATTTTAAAGATGGATTATTGAAGCACCATTTTTTTTTTTTTCGTGACCGCTGTATAATTTGGTGTAGTTTGTTAGGTAGCACCTGAGATTTGTTCTGTTCTTGTATAAACAGTGATTGAATGATTTTAGTGTTGTGGGATATTCAGAATCAGAGTATATCGATAATCATATAGATAGTTACTTGTCTTTATAATTCAATTTTGTAAAAAATGTTTTTAATTATGAAGTCAAAATTTTATATTTAATAATATTTAATTATATATAGCTAATTTACCAGGTGTTTGCATTTTGAATATGTTTATAATATATAATGCTCATTTAAAAACTAATTAATTATTTCTGAAGAAACATGTGACACAGAAGAAATGTGACTTTAAAATATGTTACAATAAAAAGGTTATTTTAAATTGCTATAGTTTGTAATTAAAATTATATTGAATTAGCACACTGCATGATCCAGTTTTCTTGCACAAGCTCTTCTTTGAATAACTGCATCTTTCATTAAAACAAACAATAGACATACAGTCCCTTATTTCCAGAGGTCATCCTTGTGAATGGCAGTGGGTATACTTTTGTCCATAATATATACCTGAGGATGACACATCAGCAAGTCTTCAGTAACCAGCATACCACCAGCAATAAACTGCAGCACTAGCAACACCCAGAAAAGCTTTTCTAGGACAGGAGGACATCTAGAGATCAGTAGGAGAGCTGTTCAGACCCCTAAATGCACAAATCAATACCCCCTTCTTCCTATTCTTCTCCTGCAACAGCTAGAAAACACCCCACTCCAGCCTGACAGGTGAAGTGTGGCAAGCCCTTTTAACATTTAATCCATACATTGAATAGAACTGAATGTGCCTAATGAACTGAACTTGTTCCACACTGATGAAACTCTTGATTATTGCCTGTTCTACTAGTATCATACTAGTATTCATGTTACGAGTCATGTTTTTTAATTATTTACTACTTATTTATTAGTTACTAGTGCTTATTATGCTTATTTATTACTAGTGCACATTCTTTAGTTAGTATCTTTTTAAAAGATAGTAGTACTTGTTCATTACATAAGCATTTATGTATTAGATATATAGGTTAAAAACTAGTTAATTATATATAACTAGATAACATACATCTTTATTAGATATGAGTACTTAATATTTATTAGATTCTAATATTTATTCAACATGTATTCACACTGGTATTTATTAATAGATACTTATGTTATTTTATTAGATTATATTACCTATTAAATAAATACTAGTTCTTTTAAAACATTTGAATATAGTATTTATTTTGTTAAGTAAAAACTTTCACATTTTTGACATTGACTTCTATGGGGATCTGTCATTGAGATATCATTCCATTTTTAATACCATGTATTCCAATTATGACAACTAGTACACAATTATTAGTAGTATTAGTAGTATTCTTTGGGCACTAGTAATTTTAAATACCAGCTGCTAGTGCTTATGCTTAAGGCGCTAGTCCTTATTCTTAAGTTACTACTACTTTTTTTTACATATATTAATGCTTATGGATTAAATACAAGTACTTGTTATTATATATCAGCACTTTTTTATTAGATATTCTTACCTATTAAATAGATAGAATTGTTGCACAGTATTTATTGATTTGCTTCTAGTATCTATTCAATACTAGTACAAAATAGCATCATACTGTATCTTACTAGTAAGAATATAATCACTACTAGTAATGATTACAAAGGATACTAGTGCCTAATAAATAAGAATGGATATATAGGTGCAAGTATTAAATAAATGGTTATGGAAGGTTCACTATTCAGAAATGAATAGTTTATATCAAAAACAGAGCAACTACTGTTTATAAAAAGATATACTAGTCACAGTATAGTATGATATGACAGATTCCCCCAAAATATATTTAAAAAAATGTGTTACTAGTAACAACAGAACAGTATCCACAAATAAAAACAATTACTGTTTTGATCCTTCTCTTATCTTTATGTGGAAAATGACAGAATATTTGACAGTTTGCACTGCCATTAGGAAAGAACGAGAACATAAGCATACCTGCATCACAAAATTAGCCTCGCAATAACAGACGGGTGTGCAGGCAGTAAATCACTAATTCATGAATGCCTCAAAAAGTTATAACTTTATTAATGAGCACTGTCATCAATATAACAGCTTTTTGATCAGAGCACGATCTGCTAAAGTGTTTCCAGAAAAGTGTGCCATACACATCAGATGTTTAGCAAAAGGTCTGTGAGCCTAGATACGAACTAGAATATAATGAATAAGCACAACTACTGAGTAAGTATCTCCTGCATAACAACTAGAATATAATGAATGAGCACAAGTAGCTAATGATTTAGTACTAGTACTTTTAATATCTAAAAAAAAGTATTAAAACAGACACTAGTGCAATTTACAGAAGAAATGTTAGAACAGCTTGCCATAGGTGAGAAGCTTTTTGTTAATGATCTGCATTGGGGTGAACAAGGGGGGGCTTGTGCAGTGCAGTTCAGCTGTCATATGTGGAAAGAGCAGATCATCAGGCTTGTGCCGAGGCATAAACACTAGCTGATCTCCAGCAGCTGCTCTGCTAAACAGTGGGAGATGTGCCCTAATGAGGGGACGCTGTCCATTAAACACTCTCTGTGACACTCATAGGAGACGAGCACTGCATATGTCACCTTGGCCATGATTTGGCTTTTGATTCAGGGCATGTCGCTGCACAGCTTGGCCTTTTCTTTTCTTCAGGTTTGTTTGCTGGTTTTTTGCCATACAGCAAGGGACTTTTAAAATCTTCTTGGTGAGCTTAATTGAGAGTTTAGTTTTTTTATTAGAACTTTTATTCTATTGTTTTACTGTATATGTGAATATAGCTGGCTTATAAATGTTGATTATGTCTGTAGGTTATAGTTAGGGATGTGTTTTGTTGTTGTTTGTATTTCATAATGATGATGTATATTAAATAGAGGCAGAGTTGAAGGTAAACTTATTAGCCTTCTTGTGAATTGTTTATACTTTATCAAATACTTCCCAAGTGATGTTAAAGCAAGGTAACTTCACAGTACTTTATATAATATTTCATCTGGAGAAAGTCATGCTTATTTTAGATTGGGTGGAATAGAAGCAGTTTAAAATTTGAACAAAAAATATTTTAACGTCATTTTATTAGCGCCTTTAATAATGTTTTATTATAAAACATATATTAATAATTATAATAATTGGTAACTATCCTAACTTAGTTATCCTAATCTAACTAATTAAGTACTTTAAACTAAATAATATCTTGCAAAATTACTAGTTAATTACTAGTAAATGCTCAAATGTATACTGTAGCTTCATTTTTGTATCCATATATTTTATTGTCAAAGTATTTATTATATTTATATATAATATATTATATTTAGGTTTTCTGAAAAAAAATTCTTTGTTTGTTTTTTTTTACCAAATATTAAATTTATTTTAGTTAAACAACTAAAATTATTTGAAAACCTAAGAGTACCTCTCAAATAATATTAAAAAACAAATTGCATTTTTAAAAGCTTACCATTTTCAGCCATGCTAAGGTTGGAAGATATTATTAAACACTACTAGCAAACATTAATTTTAAAAATAATTTTAACCCCCCAAAAAGTTATGTACTGCAGCTTTAAATAAAACAAGTAGAAAATGTGCAGATTTACCGGCTCATTTGACACTTGATGGATGCCTTCTTTTCCCTGCTGACCTTTTAGTCAATTAGCTTTGGCTGAGATTTTCAGTAATTAACAACCTGATTCTTTCCCATGTGTTTTTTTCTCTCTTTCTCTTTTATTTTTTGAAAATGATTTGATTAAAGCAGATCTGAAAGCCCCTGTCTTTTATCCAGGTCGTGATTATTTGTCAGCTGTGTTTGAACTGCAATGCTATATTAGACCTCCTGTACAGATGATCCTGAAAAATGGAGTTTTATTGCACAAATGACTAGAGGTTATGCAGTGGATTAACTAAGCAGCTCGCAGTACTCCCTTTTTTAAATAAATGCTTTGCCATTTTCTGCTTTAATTAAAGGCCCAAAGCATTTATCAGAGTTAATTAAATTTAAAAGAGGTGGAGGGCTGAGAGCTTAATTGATTGAGTTTCTGTAGGTATGTGTTTTTTATATGGCAGAAGCTCCAGTTATCTCACACTTCAGTGCACGGCTGCCTTTTAAGTTGGGCTATAATCGATGATTTAAGTGGGTTCTGTATTCACTCGTGTTGCTCTTTCTATTGGATGGCGATGGTCTGACTAATGTTGACGCTTTCATTGAGTTGGTTTTTACCCACAACCACTCTTGCACACTCATTAGGCACTTATAGCTTTGCATATATTACAAGCAAGTCAAGGTGCAGTGTGCCGCAAAGTGGTCAGGCTACAACTAGTTAGCATGGTTAAGTTACAATAGCTCATGCTAGCACATCTTTCACCATTAAGTGGTATTCAGATTTTTTATGAATTAGGAAACATTATGAATAAATATTGTATAAAAACAAATAATCTGTTTAAATTGTTTAGTTTAGTTTGATATCCAGCAATGATATTTCTAATTTATTTTACATTTAATTTCAGCTTGTTTTCCATTGTTAAATGTTTTATATCCATATATAAAATAAGTGTTTATATTCATTTTTGTAATTTAAAACATTATACAAATAAACACTATTCATCCATCCATTCATTCATTCATTCATTCCAGCATAAACAAGTACATCCTTTACAGATCTCCTTTTTAAATGATTACTTTGGGATGCTATAAAATAATATATCTGTGTTTATGCATTGCATTAGTCAGCACCAAAGCCAAAACTGGAACTAATCTTTAAAAATATCTTAAAATTAGTACAAATTAAAGACAACCATAAAAATATTACTTGAAAATTTGTAGTTTGTAATTTAAATGTGTTATTTTCCTTTTCCTAAGCATGTTATGTGACCACACTTTTTTAATGAACATAACTGTTTGGTTTAATGGCACCATAATATAGTCTTAACTCACTATATATATTTTTTTTTCAAAAGGGATGTAGTCATTTAGACTGTGGACTGTGTGTATTCAAATTTTAGCATGTGCTTTGTTTTATTATTTTCATAATTATTTCTGTTTAAGTTTTATTAAAAACTCATTTTTATTGTAGGGAATTCTCTATTAAAGCCTTAAAAAAAACCAAAAAAAAACACTGTAACTGTAAGAAGGTCTGAACTTATCATCACATCAGCTCATTCATTACCGTATGATGGAGTCGGCATTCCAACGGGAGGCACTATTTACATACTGTAATAGCAGAGGTGTGAACGGAACGGTGAGATCTGGGGTTTGCATCAGCCGCCTGCAGATGTAAAATACCAGAGGAAAGACTTTCCCGTTGACCTTCATCCTCTCGAAAAGCCTTGATGTTCAGTGGGCTGTGAGAGGAATATAAACGCAGCGGTTTTTTGCTGCATTAATGCCAGTCAGGACAGCTGGATGAGGCTGTTCTACACGTTCCCTCTGCACTTCACCTGCTTGTACGCAATCTGTGTTATGCAGACATTACGCTACTCAAATCCTGAGTCAGACGCAGTGAAACGGTCCAAAAAGCTGTCAGACAAACATCCAGCCAGGCCTCCCCCCTGTTAACCAGCACAGAGGGCTCGGTAATGCCTCTACATCCCACCGGAGACTGCAGGAGCGAGATTGAGTTTGTTGGGGGAAAGCTCTTTTTGTATTCTCATCCAGGTCTGTTATTTATCAAGGGAGCGAGTGGGGGGGAGTGGTGTTGGCTACAGAGTTTTACCCTCGTTTTTCCTTTCCCTCCATCATTTTTTTTTCCTCTAGTTTGTCGATAACGTGTTCTTAGGGCTGTGAAGTCTACATAACATAACTTCACTTTACCTTTACAGTTTGTTTTTTGGGGGGTACTAAACTAAAGGGCCATTCACTCCAAGCATGATAACTATAAAGATAACGATAAGGATAGAGTTCTAAAAATCGTTCTGAATGTAAAAACAACAGCAAAGTTCAGAACACAGCCATAGCAACACAGGTCTAGAGTAACGATATCATTGAGATCACTTTCAGAATTATTTTCTCAGCTAATAAACTGACATTTAGCATCGAAATATAAAGGGTTCATGCAATTTAATGCTACAGTAATCATTGTGAATAATCTTATTTCAAAGATTATTTAAAGATAAGGACTATCTAGGAAACATTTGGTTATCCCATAAAATATATGATAAAAAAAAGAAAGTTATGTAAGTCAGTCTGACAAATTGAAGAATGAAAATAAAAGTACCTCAACTATCAAGCGCTAGTTTCAGCATCTTTGTGTTTGCTTCTTTGTAAATGCCAGGGGGAAATAGTATGTTGCATTTATTCCACTAGACAGACTATGATCGCTAAAGTAATTTGGTTAGAGTAATATATTTTTTTTAATAAAGATTCACTGGTCAGATGTGCTAGCAGCACGCTGAGGAAATCGGTTGGTTACAAGGGGTTAATGCCGGATGAAAGCTAAACAACTTCCTGTTTCATTGTATAATTGTGTAACAGCTTGTGAAATTTGTCTCTATTTGGGTGTAAGGGAAAACACACACATTTTTTGTTTGCATCTCTTTAAATGCAAATAAGCTGCTGCATTCCAGTGGTAGGCAGAGCCTATTCTGACATGCCTGAAACAACAAAACTAGCAAATACTAGGCCGATTAAAGCCTTAAATGATCCAAATGCTCAAACTGGAGCTGTACAATGATGAGGACGAGGTCAAAACTGATCCAGGATATTTTTGAATAATTAGTGTATACTTATTGTCATGTAATGTTTCTTAAACTCATCAACTAGCATATTAAACATTACACTATTAGTTTCATCACTAGCAAATAAACATTACACTATTTATACATTCTGCTACTAGTCTACAGTAGTCTGTCCTCACACTATACAGTGCATTATGCTTATACATAATAAGTGTGCATTTATGAATGACTCTGACGATGAGCATTTTCAGGATCAATCTAACCAACATCAAAATTTAAAGCAGAAACTGTTTGGTGATCTACAGCTTTATAGTATTAGATTGTATATCTATTAGATATATATATCTTACATTCTTAATCCGTACACCATTCTGCTGTCGATATGATGTGTGAAAAAAAATTCTAGCAACCTCCTTAAGGTTTTGTTTTATATTTCAGTGTGTGTTAAAATATGTGCAGAGCCTGTGGATCGATGTCAGGAGAAAGCTATTTTGGATTAGAAGCTACAAGCTAAAATCTATTCATAATTGAAAGCATTTCAACACTTTTGCAAGTTACAAGCTAGTAGCAAAAAAGTCAAAGCTGTATCTTTAAATATGCAGTATAACCATTTTTAAATATACAGTTATTCAATTATATAATTTGTCATTTACAAAAATGCGGGAAAATGTGAAGTTCAGTGTTGTTTCCAGATCAGGCAACCTTTTTTTTTAATTTACACTCAGCAAGTGACTTGTGTGAATTTTGTAGCCATGTGATCTATTTTTGTACTGATGTATTTTATATGGGTTTATTTTTAATGTATGTATGTCAGTATGAGATGCCTAAAAGGAAGACACATATTTTATACACACCCCATTTATTTGCATTTGCTTGATATTGCTACATGGTGTTTCTCTGAAGTTTGTGCTAGACTTGTCTGACATGTGACAGTCTGGGTGTTGATGAAATGCATACAGTATATTTCACTTTACATCTGAGGAGCTTGAAATGTTACAAGTTGTGCGAGAATAAAAATATCACCTGTCAGAGGCATATATATATATATATATAGACACAGGAGGTCAGTAATTTCATTAAGTGCCGTTTAATTAAGTGCATAAGTGCATTTGTTTTTTTGATTTTAGAATGTATTCATAGCTGAGGATTTGCAGAAAGCTTTAGTTTTTACTTTCAAGTTAAACAAAGATGAAGCTACTTCAAATAAATGTGATCTGTATAAATGATACATTTTAGTTATTTCATATTTAAATACATATGAAAAATAAAATATATTTATATGAAATGATAATAGAAGAAAATGTAAAATAGTCACTTTCTGAGTAAAAAAAAAGCACATTTTAGCAATGAACTAAATTATGAAATAATTTTAGTGTGTGTATATAAATAGGGGCAGCACGGTGGTGAAGTGGATAGCACATTCGCCTCACAGCAAGAAGGTCGCTGGTTCGAGCCCCGTGTTTGCGTGGGTTTCCTCCGGGTGCTCCGGTTTCCCCCACAATTCCAAAGACATGCGGTACAGGTGAATTGGGTAAGCTAAATTGTCCGT
>CAIGQW010000287.1:3560808-3582677 GCA_903798125.1 Danio choprae | reverse complement strand
ATTTATTTATTTATTTATTTATTTATTTATTTATTTATTTATTTATTTATTTGCAATGATTATGTTTTTTTTTATAACTATGCGTGTTTTGGACACTTTTTAGCAAGGTTATTCCAACCATAAATGAACCATTTTTGTTTCTTGAAGTAAAATAAAATGTTAAATAAATAAAATGTATACAAATTTATTAAAAATATGTTATTGGACATCTGTTAATATCTGTTGGACACTAGTTAATTTCAATTAAAATAAAAACAGAAAATACAGAAATAAAAACAAAACCTATTACTTAAATACTACACTGGGATCTTAATTTCATTATAATATCTCTACTTATTAGTCTTACAGATTTTCCTTTTTTAATTTTTATTTTGGTGCTACCTTGTTTTTATGTCAAACACCAATAATCTGTTAAAAAGCAACTTGAGTTGTGATCTGCTTACATGTTGTGAATATAATCAGATGTGAAAGTGTTAACCTGCCGCATGTCTGCACCAATCAGAGAATGGCACAAAGAAGCTCTACAGTGCAGATTACCCAGAGGCCATTTACTGCTGGCTGATTGCAGAGCCAGCTGTTGTGTGCAGCTGTGGAGATCATTTCCTTCTCACAGCCCAAATCCATACCATCAGCCTACTGACACGCTGTCCTGTTGGGGCTGTTATGCCTTTAAAGTCCACTGATGTGCCTTGAAATGCACAACATTATTTGATGTGTGATGTAATTTCAACTGAAACATTAAGACAGGGTGGGGCATAATGAGTATCTCCTCCCCTTTAAAAAATTAGCCAATTGTGTTTCATTTCGTGACTGTCACAATCAATAATAAGAATAAACATTTCTCCCCTTTAAAGTCTGTGTAAACTGGAAGTTGCTGAACTTTTATTTCAGTATGTTTATGTACTTTTAACTGCAACTGAATATTGAGTAGGGGCAGGGCTTTCTGTTTGTGCATCATTTCCTTGTAGCAAGCTAACGGAAAGAGGGGCGTGGTTAAGACTATTATGGCTGAAACATTCAATCGATGTCATCAGAGAAGAACCACTACACCAGGGGTGTCCAAACTTGATCCTGGAGGTCCAGTGTCCTGCATATTTTTGTTTCAACCCCAATTAAACATACCTGAACCAGCTAAACAAGCTCTTTTCTAGAAACTTCCAGGGAGTTGCGTTGAAAGAAGGTTGGAGCTAAACTATGCAGGACACCAAACACAGAAGCAAATGGTGATTGAAGATTACCTAAACAAACTTTTTTTTTAGCGGTTTAACTTGTATGGATTTATTGTTCACCTAAAAATAGCAATGTGCACTAGCAAAATAAACATTGCAAATTTAGATGTCCTCCCCTCATTGTTATAACTAATAAACATGCAAGCCCACATTAAAAAAACACTAGAGTAAATTGTAAATTGTATATTATGGTTTTTGAACCATAATATAGTAAAATTATACTTAATGTATTATAGAATTTACAACTTTTTGTTAATGAATGCTACATCATAGTGTGGCATTAACTAAAGTACACTGAAAAAATTGCATACTTTAGGTTTTACTATAGTAAACTGTGGTGTAGTAGTATAATCCTACATTTAAAATAGCATGGTAACATAATAAACACTAGTGTTTTTGAACCATACTATGGTAAATTTGGGGATGGGTTCTGATTAACACTATGTCAGCTTCCAGTTAATATGTTTCATTTATATGCAGGTTTGCTTGGTTATATTAAGTCATTGATCTCAGAACAAGTGATCATTTTTAGCCATGACCTGCACACTTCAGGAGAGGGACACTTCAGATACTCAAAGCATTTGATTGGTCAGAAGAACTGATACGAAGTTGTTGATTGCTATTGTAGGAAGTAAGAGACTGTATATGTTTTCAATGCTTATACCTTCTGTATTTTGGAAGGGTTTTTTGAGTACACTAGATTACAGATAACCTTACAACTAACATATCAATGCTAATACTATATTTTGATTTCGGGTGACGTTAAAGTAGTCTATAATCTATAGTGTGCTCTAAAACAAAGCCAAAACTCCCATTAAGAAAAGATATACGCATTCCAAGTTTCCCACTTCCACCAAAAAAATAAAATAAAATAAATAAAATGACATTGCAGAGCGCTTCAGCTTCTAAATATATTTTCTGACCAATCCAGTGCTCTCTAGTATCTGACATGCCTCAACCCCCTATTAGACATGGCTGAAATTTGTTTCTTATTCACATGTAACCAAGAATTTGCCTAAACACCATATGTAAAAAAAATCAAAATACTAATAATAATAATTGACACAGTGTTGATCTGAACACCGCTTGTTAGCTGTATCTATGAGGGGAAAGAGCCCCTCATAGATCTGTACATGTAAATTCACCTATACACAGCAAACCAGAAAGGGAAATCCATTGCACACACACACACACACACACACACACACACACACACATTTACACAGTCATCATACAGGAAACTAGGACTAGAACTATAAAATAAAAAATGCCCCACCCGGTTCTTATGTTTCAATTTAAATCATGTCAAAAGCTGTGCTCAATGGCACTTTAGTGGACCTTAAATTATCATTTAAAACCAGTGCACAATTTTATAAATATGGATAAGATTTGGATGGCTCTTCTCTCTCTTACACCAGGAGAGAGAGTGGAGTGATGGGAATGCAGAGGCAGCTTATGCGCCAGTGCCTGATTTAATTCACTTTAAATGAGAGAGGCTAATTAGAAATAGCAACTCCATCGTATTTCCATGTACACCGGTGACAGGGAGAAGGAATTCTGCAGCAATGTAAATCAGAGAAGTCATTACCCATAGCAAACCGAAGCAAATGAAGCAGCCTGTGATTTCATCCGCCGGATTCTTAAATCATTCTTGACACGTTTGGCATTATTTTGTCAGCTGGAGGTTTGATCATATTGTGAAATTGGCTAAAGGTATGGGATGTAATATAATACTTTGTAAGTAATGGAATGGAATTGTGCTGCATAATGTAATACGATGGGGAAATCTAGAGGAATGTGTCGGAATGGATTGCAAGGAATTTTAAACAATCTTCCAATTGTCCTGTTGATCTGCTGAGGAATTCCATTTCTGTTCAACACTAATCATTCCATTAACAGTACTTTTATAGAATGTATGGTGATTTATAAAATGATGTCATATGTGCGATGTGAATTATGTGTATATGTGTAGTGGAATTTATTTTAAATTCTAAATAATAGAATACATAATAATAGAAGGCTATGGAATGAAGAGAGCACACACGTCTTCCTGCATTTAATATTCATAGTTATCTGTTAAAATAAAACTTTGTTGTTTGTTTTATTGTGTAAACTGGTGTTAACGTTTCCTCCAAACGCTAATTTAAAATGCTAATTAGAGAATTTATTTTTATTAAAATAACTAAAAAGGTGTTTTATGTTAACATTCATTTTAAGACAACACCAAACTTCAGAAGAGTTAAGAAATTAGTAGTTGGTGGAAAAACCTTGAATGATAATATTCTGACCATTTGTCATTTTATGGTAAAAAAAAATAATTCATCTCTAAATGACAGTATTTTTATTTTAAATCTGTAAAGAAATGTTATCAGACATTCATAGGATAAAATAAAAAATAAAATTAAAATGAGAATGAGAATTTTTAAGTGGCTCCAATTTGTTTTCCATTGCTGTGTATAAGTGAATGCAAAGCATTAAGAAGCAATTCATCAAAAAGTCAGCAGTAGTTATAATGTATGATGACTATTGATTGATTGATTGATTGATTGATTGATTGATTGATTGATTGATCAAATCTTATGAAAAGTATTTTTTTTTAAAGAAGCCAAAAGTACCAATCATTTTCAGGGTGACCTTAATTCTGCAGCTAAATTTAATTATATATTATTTGCCATTTTTAAATAATCGCAAGTATTGCAGCTAAATAAATGCCAATGCAATACCATAAGCATTTGCTTATTTACTCGAACTAGTCATTTTCACTTTCACACCGTGTTAGTAAGCACGTAGTTCGCACTTTTGTCCTATTTTACCCTTGGCCTTCTCCTCGAACTTCATACAGCCTTCATCCATCCTAGACACGTTTTTTTCCCCACTATTTTTTCACATGACTCTGTAAATATGTTACATTGGAGCCTTCGCACTCCCCTCTGGCTCTTAAAATAGATGTGTAGTCATGAGCTTTTTAGCGCGAGCACTGTGTCCTCATCATATCTAACCTCACGCAGACAGCTGAAGTCCCAGAGCCCTTGAGGTGCTAGTCAGCGCGCAGATCCACTTCCCTTCATCCCAGCACAACTGAAGACTGCTGACAGAGAGGACACTTGTTAATCGAGATCCTCTGTCTTCACTCACTGCGGCGAGAACTCAATCCTATTGTGATTCACGGCCCAGCACATCTCTACCTGCAGTGGCGCAAAAAAAAAGGAGGAACTTATCAAACCCTTGCAGGAGACAGTACGTTCACTTTACTCTTCAAAGAGATGCTAAACATTAATGGTGGAAACAATGGCCCGCGGTTATGAATATATTTGCGGATTCTCTCCGTTCGCAAGCCCACACAATGTGATTTAAGTAGGACGCATTCCTGGAAAAAACATCCATATCTGCCTGTCGCAGCCTTAACCCTTACACGGAGATCAGAGGGCATGCGTTGCTGTATTTTTCATGTTCTTCATCCAGGATCATGTCGTGTGTGTTTAATTCACATTATACCATGCTATTTGCACACGCCGTCAGTATTGTTTGAGTGTCCAAGTCACTGAAGGAATTACACAAATTCAGTAAGAATGCAAACTTGCCCACTGCTATGATCCAGACTTCTTTAAAATGCCAAAATATTTGCTCAATTACAGTGCGTCATGATAGATGCACAGCTTTAATGATTTCCTTTATGATTTGATGAAGAAATGCTCCGGTGATCAATAGGGAAGATTTAAAGAAACATGTTCAATGAAATTAAATTTGGTTTTCCTCAGGCTGTTTAGCCCCTTTTTTTTTAGTTGAAGCTGATTGCGTATGTAAAAATCTGTGAAATCTATGGGTAAAATCTGCAAATGTCAATGATAAAAACATTGTAGGAACAGATTGAACTGAAATGTTCAATGACATGGCTCTTATGCAATAAACATTAATTTAATAGCATAAATTAGTGTAATTTGCATAACTGAAGGACTGGTTATTAAAGGGTCACGAAACACCAAAACACATTTTTTTAGATGTTGACAGTCACATATATGTCCCACATTCTAAAAACACTATTAGGACACATATATTTCACTAAAAAGTGAAAATTGGTTGTTCTTGCATTATTTCGGTCAAATTTGTTCTTCCGGTTTGAAAAGAAATTGTGTAAATTCCAGCGTGTAGACTGGCTGTCTGTACTGACGGGTACAACGTGACGTCTTTGAGCTTTCATCAGGTGCAAATGCATTAATATGCATGATAGTTTTGAAAACTGTTTACCTGTTACAGTGTTCATATGGCAGAGAGATGCCATGTTGTGTTGCCAACTGTAATTAAAACAAGTGGAAGAAGAAGAAGAATTGTTTGGAGACATGGGTCATTAGTGTTGCATTTAAAAATGTGCTGCAACGTAGGTTTTGTTTTCATTTGCCCGCTATGAAAGCGCAGCTGGACTCACATGTGGATTACAGTGGTCTGCATGCGACAAAAATATGTTTGTAAGGAAAACATTTTACACAAGAGCTTTTCGCATCTAGAAATGGTGAAATCTGGATTTGCCACTCCTCTCCTTTTAAAAAAGACGCGGCTCCAGTTTGTGTTGATTGCCCTGTCTCTACAGATTTGATAAGTGTGCGATCAATGTGCTTTGTTTATGTTTATTCAGATGGCAAAGTTAGTTTGTGTCATCAGCAATACTCTTTCAGTTTTTAAAGACATACCTTAGTCAAAATGATTTAGTTACTAAGTTTGTAGTACGTTAATATCACAACAATATTATGGACTGATAGATCCGCTGTAAATGCTGCTCTCTGAATGTAAACATGTAAACACCATAATCAAACTATTACCGTAGTGTAGGATTTTCGCCACGTTTTGTGAAAGGATAGTCTATACACACATGGCTTTCTGACGCTACCTACCGATTGCATCTAAGTTACAGAGAAGTGTGGAGGGTTTTTTCTCCCATATAGCATGCGGTAGGCTATCAAACATTCCATTAAAACTACACTCTTCCAGCAGTTCCTCACATCCAATATCGCTTTTGTCATGGGTGGCATGGATGAAATGTTCCTGAATGAAAGTGCCAAACTGCAGTTAAAGTTGACAAATTAAGAATTTGGCAAATAATTTGATTACTGATGTCCATGTAAACACACTGTCTTTCTCCCCTGCGTCTGTGTGTTGTTTTGCCTCTGTGAAAATCAGCGTGTGCTCGAACAAAAACTCCCGTTTTCATGCAAATCCTTCCCTCTTTCGCCACTCGACACTACCACCTAAACACAGATGGACTCACCCACTTTCCTGACTTTTTTCAAACTAGAGGTGTGAAAACACCCTGCTGAGACAGGGGGGTTTGCATGGCCCTTTAAATCAATCAAATGTGTTGCACAGAGATTTCTGAAAACATCCATTCATAGTTTATTTACTGTATAAACTGCACGTTTCAAAGTATTTTACTGCATCCTTTTAGATCTATTACAGTTTTTCATTGTGCAGAGTAATAGTCTTTACTAACCTGTTCCATTCTTCATCTTCAGGATACAAGTGAAGATTATTTATAAACTAATTTTGAGAGGATCACGTGCTTATGATTGCTTACAGCTGGTCCCGCATCAGCTCGGAATTGATTCACCAATCAGATGATTCCTAGATCACCATAAATAACCAGAGTTCCCTTACCTCAGTACCTTCGTCTTGAAAAACTCCCCCCTACCACCCCTACTCCTCCTCCTTCCCAGATGGGCGACACGGTGGCCCAGTGATTAACACTGTCGCCTTACAGCAAGAATGTCTCTGGTTAAAGTCCCAACTAAACAAGTCGACATTTCTGTGTGGAGTTTGCTTGTTCTCCCCGTGCTCGCGTGGGTTTTCCCCGGGTTCTCCGGTTTCCTCCCACAGTCCAAAAACACGCAATTTAAGTCAATTGAACACACTAAGCAATACCATTGCCAAGCTCTTAATAAGTATACATCTCTTTTCAGCCATTCTTTTAGCCAGAAATAAGTCGGGGGAGATTATCGAGATCTACCTGAGCTCAAGCTCCCCTCTCGCCCTCCAAACGGGAGGGAGCCCAGGGATAGAGGATCTCGTGAGCTCAGGGCTCTCTCCTGGGACAGCATGCCAAACAAGCTATATTACCAATCATCAACTAAGTGTGAACTCTTGAAATGAATATATTTTTTATCCAGTCTGAGAGATTTCTGTCCCTATATTTGAAATTATGCTCTGCCATGATTCTAAATGTTCATAAAGTGGTCAAAAATTAAATCTGGTTTAATTCAAATACTCTTAAGTGACACAATCACCTGTACATGATATAAACAGATGTATTTACATCTTAACAATGATACTTGCTGAACAACTTGCTTGATGTACAAGAGAAAACCTCAATTGTTCTTGCAGAAGCTCAAACGTCCTGTGTGACAAGCACAAATGAACCTGATTGGTTCTTACACCTCAAGCAAACATGCAAATTGGAGCGCTGTAAACATTGTTCATAGATCAGTGTTTATACCTGAAGAAAGGCCTAAATGAAATCTCATAGCCGTAGCGTTTCTGCAGTCTTCTTCCATTAATATTACAGTCATTTTTCATAGTGTGGTTTGAGGACAAGACACTGGCTTTATTTCTCAGTGTCACATCTGTTTTGTGAATCATCTCTCAATCTCGAAATGTCATAAACTCGTGGCATCTCATTTGACCGCAGTAAGATCTATCAGGAGTTATCCGTCTATCCGCGTCCGCATGCAATCTGGAAGATGTTATGAGAGCAGACCTGCGAAGATTGTATTTTCCTTCAGGATCCTCTTAAAGCGCTTTGATCCCGTCTCTTCAACCATGGGATTTAGATGTGACTCATGTCCCCAGAACCAACCCGCTATTCCGCTTGATGTCTCCTGGAGCTCAGTGTGTTTTTTCTGATCTTTATTTACACCTCACGTATTTGCTAATCGATTTACCATACGCAGTTGTGATTGGTTATCAGACAAATCTGATCTGTGCTGTCTGTGTATTATTGACGTCTTGACTCAAGCCCAGTGCAAAGAAACACATTATGACTATATCAAATGATGAAAAAAAGAAACATCTGTTTGTGCAAGATGCCGTGACTAGCTCGCAAAAGAACACCTGGATGTTCCTTGACGCCGCTGCCAAATTGTTCTGTGGACAGATGACAGGAGAGGAAAACAATACATAAAGAGCCAAAGCACAATGCCACAGTGATCTCATGCTAGTTTTATGCTATAAAAAAAAAAAAAAAACTAAACGTTTAGATGTGGGGTTTTGCTATGCCTTAAAGAAATCAATTTGGTTAGTGAATATGGGGCCAGTTGGATGAACTGTGTAGACTAGTCTTACACGTTTGTCACCTAATTGTTTTGTGTATGACTTTTCATAGGGTTTTGAAGTAATAAGAGTCATTACCTTACTAGCTGGTTGGACATGGCTCTCACCATACTTTGAGCATTTAAGCAAGCTCCTCCCACTAGTGGGCAGCATTTAATAAAAATAAGTTTTCTTATCCTGATGGATCTTATATTATCAAAAAGTCTTACTATAACCAAAGACTATAGATATACAAAGATCGTTCATTATCATTAACATAAATGGAGTAAAACAACACTCATTATGGCTGCCACAGCAATGGAAGTCCCATCTTCCATTCAGATTAGTCAATCGTCAATCTTTTTGGCTTTTGGCAATTTCTGTCATTTGACGACTATTGATTGAGGCGGAACATAATGTAAAAAACATGTTTTAAATGTGATTAGAACTGAAGCAACAAAATCAGTGGGACAGGTCACTTCACATTTAGTTATTGATATTTGTATGATTATTCCCCAATTCTATTAGATAGAACTTGGTCTTAGATGAACCGCACAGAGGGATTTAAATATGGCCGTTGAGGGAACACAATTTCCTCAAAAGGATTTTGCTATCTGTCATTGATTTTCAGCTTTGTTTTTATCGCAGATTTATATTTCAGAATCTTTTAATAAATACATTTATATAAAATGTTAAATATTTAGTGCAGTATGATGGTTTTATATACTTTTGGGGGAGATAATCCTATGGGTGGCACTGATATGGTTTAAAGAAATGTGGTAAAAACTTGTTCATATCTTAATGTTAAAAGATTAGTTCACTCCAAATTGAAAATTCTGTCATCATTTACTCACCTTTAAGACCAGAGTCAAAACATTGCGGTTGTGAATATGCAAACATCCGTACCATTTTTCCCTAGTGTAAAATATTTTATTATTCCAGTAAGAACCTTTTACGACTAAAAAGAACCTTTTGTGCAATTGAAATGTCCCATGGATGTTAAAGGTTTCAAAATCGTCTTTAAGAGTATAAAGTATTGTGGAAAGGTCAACCAGACATTTGGCAGTAGAATGTAAGGTCGTCTGTCTGCCATTTGAAGTTCAACTGAGACTGAGTGATGCAACAGGACAGTGACCCATAGCACAGGAGTAAACTGGCTTCAACAAAATAAAATAGGCCTTCTGGAGCACCACGTCAAAGTCCTGACCTCGGCCAGACTGAAATGTTTTAGCATGACCTCAAGAGCACGATTTACACCATACATCGAAAGAATATTGCGAAACTGAAAGGTGTAAAATCGCTCTTGACTGTTGTGTGGGTCTGATGTACAATTACAGGACACATCTGCTGGAGGTTATTACTGCCAAAGCAGGGTCAAAGTGTTGTTAAATTCAAGGGTGCAAATACTTTTTCACTCTCTGAACCAATAAGGGCATAGTTCACCCCAAAATGAAAATTCCGTCATCATTTACTCACTCTCCACTTGTTCAAACCAAATTTGAGTTTCATTTTTCAGATGAACAGAAAAGAAGAAAATGTGATGAATGTTTGAAAATAGCAGCCACTGGCTTTCATAGCATTTTTTTCTTAGTATAGATGTCAGTGGCTACGATTTCCAGCATTCTTCACTATATATAATTTATTTTGTGCTCAGTTTAAAAAAAAAAAAAGTGAAGTAAGGTGAGAAAACTGCGATTACATTTTCTTTTACTTATATATTCAGACTTGAAAATGTATGATTGCTTAAGTAGCATAAAGATCAGATCCGATATTATTCTTAATCAAGGTAATGGATTTACATACATCACTGTGTATTTCATCTTGGAGTTTGTTTTGCATGCTGGGTCTCCTGTCACACATGATGTCCGATGGCATGTCCTTAAAGAGGAGGAGACATGCATCACATCAAATTTGCCCTGTTCTGTAGCATATGTGTGCCATGCTGTGCTGGGATTCAGAAACACGGGCTGATTTTTATGCTGGTGGCATTCAGTGACATTTATGTCACCAATTAATTTCAAGACAGGACAGCCTGTTAATACAAAGACTACGCAAATCCTGGCACACACTGTGGCACAGGAAAAAAAGAAGAAAGGCAGAAATCGGAAGATGAAGTGCAATTTCTTTTAGTGCACACGGGAGGGAAAGAAAAGAAGCATGAAACCGTGGCAGAGATTGGTATTTTTCTGAGTTGCAGTTCAAAGGAACTGTAGATTCAAAGTGATTTACATTCTAACGTGTTAGAGCAACTGAACTTCTCCAAATTAGCTGATATTTTACTTGAAAGATGTTTTTATAACTGTTATATAGAACTGTTAAATAGATATTTATGTAACAGTTTATTTGATTAAACACATCTATGTTTTAATATTTCCACTTAGATCCAAATAGGATTAAGCAGGCATTTAAAACTGTCAGAGAAATGTTTTAGACATAGACAGTATAATTGGGAAGAAAAAATGCGTGAGTGTAGTTATAAGCGAGAATTAGCTAAAGGGCATTTAGTAAACAACCAAATCAAATTGGCTAAAATACTGAGGACAAATACACTTTGTTACTTTAATGCTTTATATATATATGGGTCTCATGTGGTGCAGTGGGTAGCACGATCGCCTCACAGCAAGAAGGTTGCTGGTTTGAGCCTCGGCTGGGTCAGTTGGCATTTCTGTGTGGAGTTTGCATGTTCTCCCCGTGTTGCCGTGGGTTTCCTGCGGGTGCTCCGGTTTCCCCCACAAGTCCAAAGACATGCGCTATAGGTGAATTGGGGAGGCTAAATTGTCCGTAGTGTATGTGTGTGAATGAGTGTGTATGGATGTTTCTCAGTGATGGGTTGCAGCTGGAAGGGCATCCGATATATATATATATATATATATATATATATATATATATATATATATATCAGTACGTCTTACCAAGGTCCTAAGCAGTATATTTTATGCCTGTAGTATATTCTGTGTCCAATTACGGGTTTTCCAACAATAACAACTTTACACAAATTGCCTATTGCAATTGGTTTATTCAGTTTAAACTCGTAATTAATTTGTTTTTAATTGCTGTTTTGGCATACGCTGAAAAAACTATTTGATCATAACATCATAAAAAAACTACATTAATGTCCACAACTGTCTGAATTCACTACTCGCCATGTTCTGAATGGTGATTAAGGAAACGAGAATGCATTTTTGGGCACAGCTTATAGGTTTAGCAGAAGGGCAAGATGAGCAGAGTCTCTTCCACAATGACTAACTAGTCTCATATGTCTTAAGTCATTACTATGGCAGTGCGAACAAAGCCTAAGCTGTTTGGTGTAATGCGTTCTTCATGCTGTGCTAATGCATTTTGTCATGCTAGCGGCAGACTAGTGCTCTTGGCCTCTCCACAACCTGGAGGAATGAAGCAGGAATAAGGCTATCCGTGTCGCACAAGCACATTTCATACGGTCTGTTGATAGGAAGTAGGGCAGAGTGCCCAATGTGAAACCTGCCATTTTCATCTTTAGCCATTTTGAAGCACACTCCAGTCATGGGTTTAAAAAAAAGCAAGATTGTTTCATCTGTGCACGGTGAAAAATGGCCTGGGCTCTAAATTGGTGGACGAGGCGGCGCAGAAGAGCTCTTTGTGGCAGGCACTTCCCTTTCAGCTTTTTCTCCATCGAAACGCAGCTTCAAAGAGACACACGCCAACAACTGATGGCTCACACTAAGCGAATGCAAAAGCCTTTTAAAGGCACGCTGTGTATGTTTTCACCACTGGAGGATGCTTTTTCAAAACAATAATAAAGATTAGTCTTGAGGACATTATGAAGGAGAGTGGAGCGAAGGGAGATGTTGATTTCATCAATGAGGTCGTTTTCATAATTTGGTGCATTAACGTTTAACATTTTAACTTAATTGAATAAGCCGCATTAAAAGTAAATTTGAACGTAGTAAGTTGTAAGTACATACTGTGTTTATTACAATGCTCTAGATCTGTTCTCCAGACTCAAGGCCTCGCGTTGTGTCAATTACATTTGCACATTGCATCCGAAAAGTTTGTATATATTTGTTTATCATAAAAAACATTTTGGATCACGTTTTGAGAGGTGTTTTAACAGGTCGGGGCCACCATTCAAACAAAAGCATAAATGCCTGGCATCTGGACACATTTTTCCCATCTCGCTGTTTGGTGTGTGTGTGTGTCATACTTCATAATTTTGAACATACTGCCAGTTTCTGTTCAGAATCAATTCAAATCAATGGACACAACATTTCCTCCTTTACTTTTTTTTGAGGAGAGGGAATGCATGAAGACTTTATTTTGTTTTGCATTTTTTTTTTTTTTTATGTGCAACATCATATGCATCAGACTCACTGTGCAAGATTTTTGTGTGTTGACGAATATTTAAGACAACACATTCGAATAAACCTTTACAGTACAAAGTGCAGTGTAAAACCACGATCAAACTGCACTTTTTGCCCAATAGACTTCCATTCATATACATGCGAATGCGCAGACCGGAAACGCAAGCTCATGCAAGAAGTTTCGCAGTTTGCTGTGTTGCAAATTTCAAGCTTGGTGAACTCTGACCTGCGAAATCATGACAGAGCAAGACCAATAGAAGATCAAAACATGACCTTTCTGTACAGAAATGTAAAATATGGAGCAATTGCTCACTTTTTTTAATGTCTAATCATCTTGTTTAATAGTGCATGCTCAAACTCTAGTGTGATCGCAGCATAACTGTGTGTTAGAAACAGAGTTATAATGTATTGTTATTATGTAGTTACAAACACTTTATAGCTTAACAAGAAAATCTGATCTTGCACTATCAGCTGCATCAGTATTTGTGTCTCCCTTTGCTTATAAGTGCTATTATTTACATGTGAGTGCATTGCATCTTTATAATACAAAAATATTCTGTAACTCATAGGGTAATTTCATTCATATAATCTGTTCATGATTATTACTTGCACAATAGATAATATATATTTGTTTGCCTGTATATTAAAATATGTAAGTGTGGAGTCTTTTCAAGAATCTTCTGAATCTTGAAACACCCAACGCCACTATTTCTCTATTTGTCCCAAAGTATGCATGCCTCAGTTAGTTTACAGTTGTGTATTTTGGGATTTTCTAAACTCTGACAGTGTATAGTTGTAGTCCATGAAGACTGAACGTGGATATTACATCGATAAACAACACTGAGAAAGGACGAACCATTATTTAACAAACTTTTCTAGATTTACAAATTCTTGGGAACTTTAGGATAATGTAAGTACACACCTAAATGTTATATATTACACTGTTCAAGTGCTTTTTGGAATTTTCATTGCTAAAACGTTGCCTTTAAGACACAATAAACCCTCGCCTGGAAATTTTTTTCGTACATCGGTGGACATTTCAGCAGTTCAGTGTGTCCTCTGACCAAAAAACAAAAACAGCCCCAGGGAACTAGGCTTTTACAGCTGAAGTAATTGTCCCCAGAGGACACAATAAGACCTGATGAAAACATAACAGGAGTAGAAAATAGCACAGGTGGAAAAAATAGCATACTAATTTTGAAACTAATTTGAAAGCCAGCGGAAGGGCCTGGGGTGAGGTCAAAGGATCTAGAGCCAACTGGTTGAGTCAGAAAGCATTAGGGCTGCCGAAAAGGGCACATCCTCTGACATACACACTGTGTGGCTATTAAAACGCATCTGTGTGCAATAAGGCTGGACTTAAAAACATGCAACATTTTGCAGTAGTGTTAGGGATGTGCTGGAAATTCAGTCACTAAATTCAGCCACTTGCCTCAAAAGAGAACACAGGCTAAAAAAGTGAAAGCAAACCATTAAATTATCAACATCATCAAAAAAAAACAGTGTGCAGTGATCCAGATTTTATTCAGTCTAATGTAAATGTTATAGTGGACGGTTGATACATTGATGAAGAAATTGTTAAAGCACGGTTCTCTTAAAACACGCTTTTATGAGTTCACAAACATTTATTCTTGAACAGCAGTGTGTCGTTTCCTCAACAGCTCAAATAATTTATTGTGTTTGTTATCGTTCAGTGGTGAACATGGTGAAGATGGAAGCTATCTTATGAATATTTGGGGAATAAAATGTCTTACTTTTTTTCTGGCAAAGGCTGATTTCATAAGATGAGTTTGACACACTTTACTTCAATCAGAATAAAGCTGTTCAGTAGTGTTTACATACACGTACAGTAACGTTCAGTAGTGTTTATGTACACGCTAAACTAATTAGGTTGATGTATGTATATGATACTAGATTCAGTTTGGATTTGATCTTTTGACATGCACATATGACTCCCTTATAATATATTCATAAATGAATTAGTAAATTTTGAGCAATTTTACAAAGACCTTCCTGAACTCTCCTTCAGATTCACAAAACACTTAGTAAACATCAGATTTGATAGTTAATATATATTAATGACTTCCAATCTTTTGTCAGTAGTGCACGAGTACACATTCATTTACAATTAGTATAATACCGACCTATAAATTACAACTAGATGAATCCAGGAATGCAGTAAAATAATCTAGACTCCTGTCTAAGGTTTGGCTCAAGTATATTTTATAAATGTAGGATATGCAGAACAATAAATCTTCAATAAACTTTTAGTTTTTTAGCCATGCAACTTTAAAATGCAAGGCACTCTTATAAAAAATTACTAGCTTTTAGCAGCTAAGACATCTTGGATACTATGATTTGGAAGCAGTAACATATTACTAGTATCTCATTTGAAGAATATTACTTAATATATAAATGCAGTAACCAGTAATATTAATTTCTCCTTTGTTGTTTAGTTGTCATACAAGTACTGTAGGATTGGACAGTAGAGTAAAAAGGGACAGTAACTTTTTTGTCACTATGTTTTACCCAAAATTTCAGTACAAAAAAATAACTACATACCAAATTAATAAAAAATTATATTCTGCCATTGCATCCCAATTCAGTAAGCAGTTTGCCAAAAAGAACACTGATGTTTTGTGCTACATTTATACATGATAAGGAGCAAGTGTACATTTTTTTATACCAATTAAAACTTTGCATCATAACAGCTTTACAAATAATTTGCACGAAAAATAAATCTCTTAATAAAAGCAGATTGCACAAATATACATAGTTTCCCTTACAGTTTAAGATATGCATAGTAGTCACCTTCCTGCTTCTATTCTTTGTTTTAAAAAGAAGACAGAACAAAGAGAGCTGAAGGAATCACTGGTGGGACAACGTCGTCCTGCTTCACTTCACAGACAATAAGCAGAAGTAGATTTTTAAAAATGACACAACAGTCAGTTATGATACAGTTCAACAACAAATCATTTCGGGTGTCAGGGTTCATTATAACATTTCTGCAAAGATGTGCAGAAATGTACAGACTCAGTTTTTTTTTAGCCCAGTCAAGTGTTTCTTTCCCAGTGAATATGTCCTTTTGTCCTAATAGAAAAATGTATCAAACCACCTCTTACTGTTTGAGAAACTGACAGCGTTACATTGCACAATTTTTGACTAAATCTCAATTGGAAATGATGCACATTGCACATTTTACGTTGTTCAATTGTAATTGTTACAACATAAAAGTTTAAAAGTAATAACAAGTCATGTGTTGAATCTACAGTAGATCTGTGATAAAATGCTGTACATGAAAATTAGCAAATATAAATGAACAAACTGACCTTTATTTGAACTAAAAATATTTTCCAGTCCTCATTTCCTCATGTGGGGCAGCACGGTGGTTCAGTAGGTAGCACAATCGCCTCACAGAAAGAAGGTCACTGGTTTGAGCCCCGGCTGGGTCAGTTGCCATTTCTGTGTGGAGTTTGTATGTTCTTCTCATGTTCGCGTGGGTTTCCTCCGGGTGCTCCGGTTTCCCCCACAAGTCCAAAGACATGCGCTATAGGTGAATTGGGTAAGCTAAATTGTCCGTAGTGTATGAGTGTGAATGGGTGTGTATGGATGTTTCCCAGTGATGGGTTGCAGCTGGAAGGGCATAATAAAGGAACTAAGCCAAAAAGAAAATGAATGAATGAATTTCCTCGTGTGCTCAGAACTCGGCATTATTGAAATTCTGACCAATTAATGGAAGTATAAAACATTTAAAACACGTTTTTTTGCTGTATATTGCATTTAATACAAGTGAGGTGACTGTAATAGGGTTTATTTTACTTAATTACTGTATTTAACTATACTGTTTAAGTATCACTACATTATCTGAGCATTTTCATTTTGAGAATCTTACTTCAATACATTCCAAAGCATAATATCCTGATCTGATTGCATCTGTAACTCACTGATTCAAATGATCTGCACAGAGTCTCCAGTTATGACTTATTAATTTATTTTCTTTACCTGAGTAAAATTTTATTAGGTCATCTGTATTTTACTCATACATGATTTGTGTACTTTTTGTATGCGTCTACTACTGTGTATTGGTACTAAAATAATAATACAAAATATTCTATAGTATATTATATATCTATTATATAGTCTGTTTTCCCATTTTCAGTTTCGGTTTTCATTTCAATGTGTCAGTTTCGCAGACTAAGCCTCAGATGGCTTGTGGACTGAAAATCAGGTAAATGGGTAGGTGTTGAAAAGCACTGGACATCAATGTGTCCCAGGAGAACGTGAAAGGCAACATTGTGCTGACAACTCTGTTTGCTGAACATCAGCGGGGGCCGACCTGCAAAAGACTATGAATAGCCTGCTCTGGCTGAAGACTTACTGCTTTACTGAAGAGGTTTAGTATCCTGGGCCTCTTTTGACAGTGAAGACAGCGTCACATTTTAATCAACTCTGAGAAGGGCATTCATAAATGAGATCTATATGTTTTTATTATAATTATTTTATAACTTTGTAAACATAACTTTGAAATAATAGAAACAAGACAAAGCACAAAAGAATCAAGCCAAAACATAACAGAAACACTGAATATAAAAAGTAATTATAAGTTCACAATTCAACAGAATCGCCACAAATAATGAAATGCTTCTGACCAGTAGGGGGCTTTTGGTTTGTGGAAACAGGTGATTTCTTACATATGTATACACTGGACAAATATAGTGGTGTTCCACAGTGTTCAAGAGCATCACAAATAAACATACATTTTGACATTTAGTTTTTACAAGGGCTGTCCAATAAATTGAAGTGAAGTTTATTTATAAACTAATTTCGAGAGGATCATGTGCTTATGATTGCTTACAGCTGGCCCGCATTAGCTCGCAATTGATTCGCCAATCAGATGATTCCTAGATCACCATAAATAACCAGAGTTCCTTCGTACCTTCAGTACCTTCGTCTTGAAGAACTCCCCCCACCCACCCCTACTCCTTCTCCTTCCCCTTGCCAGATGGGCGACACGGTGGCCCAGTGATTAGCACTGTCGCCTCACAGCAAGAATGTCTCTGGTTAAAGTCCCAACTAAACTAGTTGACATTTCTGTGTGGAGTTTGCTTGTTCTCCCCGTGCTAGCGTGGGTTTTCCCCGGCTTCTCCAGTTTCCTCCCACAGTCCAAAAACACGCAATTTAAGTAAATTGAACACACTAAGCAATACCATTGCCAAGCCCTTAATAAGTATACATCTCTTTTCAGCCATTCTTTTAGCCAGAAATAAGTCGGGGGAGTTCATTGAGATCTACCTGAGCTCAAGCTCCCCTCTCGCCCTGCAAACGGGAGGGAGCCCAGGGCTCGAGGATCTCGTGAGCTCAGGGCTCTCTCCCGGGACAGCATGCCAAACAAGCTATATTACCATTCATCAGCTAAGTCTGAACTCTTGAAATGAAATTGCAATTTAGTAAAAGCTATTTTGGGATTATCATGCACATCTTTTCAGGAAAGCACACCTCTATGATTAGTAGTAAATCTCCAACGAAGGCTAGAGGATGCTCTTGTGCAGAAACTGCAAATACACAAAAAGAGACCCAAGAAAATCAAACAGAGGATTTAACTGATTTTATTGCTTGCATGTGACTAATAATCACACAACAACGAAATCATCTGACAGAAAGATTTTTTTCCCCACAATTGACTGAAGTAGTGAAGTGAGTTTGGAGTAAAGTTATGCTATTAAATTTGGTATTTTCACATAATACCAGATGTAGCAGCAACACAGCAAAATCCCCATCTTCGATTTCAGAATCGCACTGATTAAATCATAATTATTTGGCGTAGTTTATCAGTACTCAGTGTAGTAGATGTAGCTCCAACTGAAAGCAGGTGCTAGAGATGTACAGCTGATTACAGAACTGGCTTTACTGACAAAATGTGCATGCCCACAAAAAAATGCAAGCGAGAAATTTTGCGTTTTTTACAGACCAACTGCCCCCTAGTTGTTGGGAGCATTTTTGTTGTGTTGTGGCCTGATTTATTTGTGTTCTGATTCTTCATCTGTTGTAAACTTATATTTGCATTTTAAATTCTGTTGTGTTGCGGCTTGTTTTTATTTAGTTTTGCACTACTACACCACTATACTTGGTCAATGGTTGTTTGTGAGTCTTAAATTGGCATGTTGAAAACTCTCAGCTACACCGCAGAGAGAAGTATTTTTTTTTTTTAGTAAGCTCATTGGCTGCGTCTCCGCCCCTGCCGTCAAATGGGGATGTAGATCCCAGCAAAAGAGTAATTATTCATGACTGAGCTGGAGAGAGAGACAAGTAAGCCAGTGCACAGAAGACTCTGAGGAGAAGTTGAGCCGGGATGCCTAATTAGCTCTGTATATCAGGAGAAAGAGAGAGAAAGAAAACAGAGTGGGCGAGGAGGAAGACGACGGGATGCTCCTCCTCTCTTCTGTTTTGGATGACCCATTTAAGAAACACAGTGCAGCACAAAAGCGCAGTATCAGCTGAAACACATAACACCTCCTTCAGCCTGGGAAGCCTTTGTTGAAATTGAGACAGACTTGTGCTTTCAGGTTCACAAAAAGGCTGCAGATTCGCACACAGGGCTGTAACCACCATAGCTATTTACTAATTATTAGAAATGACCAAATCTTCACCCTCCAGTATTTGGTATTGATAATCTTGATATTTTGGTAAACGTATGGACAAATTTTGGTATTGTTATTTTAGTACATACATTAACATATTTGGGTATTGACATTTTGGTATAAAAATGAACAAAATTGTTGCCTCCGTATTTGCTATTTATGGAATAGATTTTTTTTTGTATGCTACTGGATATATTTTGGTATTGCTATATTGGTATATAAATGGGCAAATTTTCCCCTCTGGCAATTGGTATCAATGGCTATTGATAGTTGATAGATTGATATGCATATGAACATAATATGGTATTGATATTTTGGCATATAAATGGACCTATTTTGATATTGACAAATTGTTTCCACCAGTATTTGGTATGGATGATACAGTATTGATATTTTGATATGCAACTGGCAATACTTTGGTATTGATATTTTGGTAGTTAAATAGTAATATTTGTGTATGTTTTTTTTGTTGTTTTTTTTGTTGTTGTATATAATTTTATAATTTCTTTTAATTTATATTTTGGTTTATAAATGGACATATTTTGATATTGACATTGATATTGGTATCATATTTTGATATTGGCATAGCATAAAAAATGACATTGTTCCCACCAGTATTTGGTATGGTACAATATTGATATTTTAGTATGCAATTGGCGATACTTTGGTATTGATATTTTGATATGTTTTTTTATATAAATAGTGAAATTTAAAAATTTAATCTGGGGTCGCCACAGCGGAATGAACCGCCAACTTATCCAGCATATGTTTTACGCAGCGGATGCCCTTCCAGCTGCAACCCATCTCTGGGAAATATTTTGGTATATAAAAGCAGAAATTTTCCCCTCCAATATTTGGCATTGATGAATATAGATATTTTGGTATGTGTATGAACATATTATGGTATTGATATTTTGGTATATAAATAGACATATTTTGGTATAAAAATTGACAAATAGACCAGTATTTGTTATAGACGGTACAATATTGATATTGTGGTATGCAGTTAGCAATATTTTGGTGTTAATATTTTGGTGGTTAAATAGTCATATTTTGTATGGGTTTTTTGTATATAAATAGTTGATATTTTGGTATATACATTGACATAGTTTGGTATTAACATTTTGGTATATAAATGGACAAATCGTCCCATCCAGTATTTGGCATCGATGTTACATTATTGTTATTTTGGTATATAAATTAACAAATTTTCCCCTCCAATATTTGGTATTGATGTTTTGATATATGATTGGACATATCTTGGTATTTATCCTTTCATATAAATGCCCAAATTGGCCAAAATCCTTTCCAACACTTTATTTGTTATTAGGATGACAGTTATTAAAAAGTTAAATAAATAGGCTGTTCTATCTCACCAATCTAACAGCAATATTTAATGCCAAAATGACTGAGATAGTCAAATTAAAGTAGGTGAACCTTTGTAATTCTCAAATAGTTCCAATTCCAATGCAATAATTCAGTTTTTAAAGGTGAACGAGTAGGAGGTTAAATGTAAGAAATAAAATATTGTATATCTGATGAATGTTCTATGATAGTAATAACCTGATAAAAATAATCTTAAATATCTAAGACATGTTTATGACCTTGGACTAACATATGTAAATAAAAAGATTTTTAAAATCCATTAATACAGTAATCTCACCATGTATATATAAAAAATATATATGTTTAATAATTTTGCACATTCATTTAATCATCTTCTGGACAATATTTTAAAAGCGCGCAAGAAATTGCTAAATGCAGGTCATGTTTGGTGCTTTAAGGTGTTTCTCATTAATACGGGTTCATGCGTTCACCTCAATCTGAAATCATGTTTCGTTTAGTAACCTTTGCAAGAGGTGACAGATTTTTAAAAAGGGTAAACAGTTGTGGAGATTGTTTACTGATAGCTTGTTTAGTTGCACCAACTCTTGCAGCAATAAACAAGTCAGTTTAAAATGTTTTGAGTATATTAAACCTAATAAAAATATTTAAATACCTGGGTCGGTCTTTTTTCAACAGTTAGTATATGTTGTAAATATAGGCTGTATACAGGGTAGGTGAAAAGTAGCATGTAATATTTAATGGGCTATTAAATATTTTACTGGAGTTGTGATGAAAATTGTCTCTAAATAGATGATAGGAAATTGGATTTTTTTACCCATATTTTCTTTGTCAATAGTTCAGGCATGCGCCACATTTTCCTGTATTAGAAATATGGATATTATTAAACATTTTTAATGCTTTTAATTTATTTAATTATGAAAAATCTACTTGGTATATTATGTTCTGTAAGAGAAAGTTTGAATTTAATCCTTAAATTTTCTTTCTTTCTTTCTTTCTTTCTTTCTTTCTTTCTTTCTTTCTTT
>CAIGQW010000287.1:3548645-3560798 GCA_903798125.1 Danio choprae | reverse complement strand
TTTCTTTCTTTCTTTCTTTCTTTCTTTCTTTCTTTCTTTCTTTCTTTCTTTCTTTCTTTCTTTCTTTCTTTTTTAAATAAGAAAATAAGGTGGGGGTGAATCTCTAAAGTCATTGAACCATTTGTTAATTTTGTTCAAATGGCTGATTAATTCAGGAATGAAGTAAATGTTCTCTTTAATCATTGGTTTATTGATTTGTATAAAACACCAGTTCTTTTCTGTTGTTGTTGTTTTTTTAGATATCTTCTTTGAAAAAAAAAAATATTGTCAAAAAAGTATAACACGATGTATGTCTTTTTTACATTTAATGGCATATAACTGCATTTGATAGGCCACTTCACTTTGAGTTAAATATATTTCTCTCTCTCTCTTTTCTTTCATGTGATCCTGTGGTAATTTCTTCTGCTCTTTCCAACTAAAGGTAAGTGAATGCTTCCTTTGCATATTCACAAATGCCATTATTTCTGTATCATATACACTCGTGCATCATTACATTTTCTCTGGTCATGCACTCTGATAATGCTAATTATATTTTTAATGCTTATATATAAATATTTAGTTTTTATATCCATTTCGGTATGTTAGATCTCAAGTGTTTTACAAACAAAGCAAAGTTAGAACAAATATTTATGTAATTCAAACAAAGTGCGCATACAAATAAGTATGTAAAATATTCAGTGTGCAGTAATAGGATTATGAGTCATACAATTATAATCACTAATACAATTATAATGAGTAAAATATTAAACAAATCAAATCATCGAACAAGAGCAGGTAAAATAAAATATGCTTTTACTTTTAGGCCTTTCAAATTAATTAGACATTCCCATTTGTTGAAGTCAACATTATGCATGCTCTCTAGGCATATGAAATATGTAGATGTTCAAATCTTTAGCTTGAGGCAGAGTCTGTGCTCTAATACCATAAATAATCATATACAGTATAAAACCAAGTAATACCGGCTCCCGGACCCGAAACATGATTTAACATCAGTAAATCAGAGCGCCGCTTTATTATATTACGTGACAAAGACTAGTTTAATTAAATAACAACAGGACACAATTAAATGCCATATCAGTTGTAGGTTTAATATGTTGTACTTGTTCTTAAATGAATCCCTTCTTCGCTCTGCTATCTTACATCTTTCCTCTATTCACTCTTTTGCTCCTCTCTGGCCTTTAAATGTGTGTCAGGGCTGATTACGGGACATTTCAGGGTTGTCTGCCAGCGAGTCTTTTGGAGAGACCGAAGCGTTATTGAGCTGACATCTGTAGAGCTCTTTAAATGTTCTCTGAATTGGGTTTCTGTGCCTGCAACTGTCTGTAATCTCTAATATGCTGCTTCTCTAAAGAATCTTTCATTAATCCAAATAAGCTTTTACCTCCTTGAAAGCTTGTCAGGCCTTTTATCTTCTTTTTGGATGTTAGCAAATAACATTAGCAGTACTCTGTTGTCAGTAATTCTTTGTATGGCAGCACAGGTTTTAGTAATGAATTAAAGGGATACACTCAAAAAATCATGCTTGCTGTTTGTTCAAACTATTTATTTCAAATGAGCTGAAACAACACAATTCTTGAGTTTTTGAGGGGAGTTTTTTATGTTTAATCCACTTAAATTTGTAAAAACTAATAAGCTAACTTAATTCATGTTGTCCCAACACAAATTAAACCCAACATTTTTTACAGTGTATCCAAAAAATGTATATTCTGTCATCCTTTTCCCACCCTTCACTTTTTACTTCAAGTTTAAAACTTGTTTGAGTTTATTTTTTCTTCTCTTGAACCCAAAAGAAGACATTTTGAAAAATGCTGGTTGCTGGGACCCATTGACTTCCATATTTTTACTAATATGGACCAGCATTCTTCAAATTTCGTCTGTCGTGTTCAAAAGAAGAAGGAAACTCGCGTTTGTTTCTGAACCCCTCTCATTTGCACAGTGAGTGCGGTTTGTTTGGCATATGTGATACCCGCAATTGCACTCGGATCCACGCCAAAACAATCGGTCTGAGATCACCTGAATGAGGTAGTCTTGAAACAAACTCTGGAGCAGATCGATGTGTTTCATGTCGAATACAAAAGTGAACGCATGCTAAAATATTAACAAAAGCTGTTTATCCATTAGGAAAATTGACCGTAATTACCATTTTTTCCATATTTTAATCTTATAATTTTTTGCATTAGGTCTATTATTTTGTTCATTTCTGCACTGACAACTCGAAAGAAAGATCAACATTGATCTGCTTCATGATCTGACTGCAGTCTCGGTTATCTGTTATCTCTATCTATAACTTAAGCCTATAATGCATAATTCTAGCCAACGTTTTTTTTAAACAGATTGATTGATTCAATAGATAGATTTTTACAACCCTTAACAACTGAAACGAGGCTATGTATGAGAAAATCTTACTTGATTAATCTGATTTATATTTGGTGGCAATGTCTGTGGGTATCAAAATTAAAGTGCACCTTAATGTCTATAAATGTCTATAATGTCTTATTGATCATCATCATAAATTAAAATAACGACGTATGACAGCTGAGCGGAATTCGTGGGACTCTGAAAAATAAACCCTGAAACTGACCAATGTGAGGAGAGTTTACTCGCAGCATGTGACTTGTTTTAACTATTTTGGTCCATTTAGAAACTTTGCCGTGTGAAAGTGAACCGCACCAAGAACAAACATAAACAATCTAACCATTTTAATCCCTGTTTCGGAACTAAACAATCGATCTACAGGTGTGAAAGTACCGTAAATCCACATGAGGGAGGGTACACTGAAAAAAATGATTCACTGGATTTGCTAAAAAAAAAAAAAGAATTAGGGTAAGAGGTTACAAACTATTTACATGGGCTGAATTTAAACAAATTAATTAAGTTGAACATTACAAAAAAAAAGTAAATGTAATGAATCATTTTTTAAGTGCAAATGATGAAGTCATGGGCCTCACAGTGGCGCAGTGAGTAGCACGTTCGCCTCACAGCAAGAAGGTCGCTGGTCGCTGGTTCGAGCCTCGCCTGGGTCAGTTGGCGTTTCTGTGTGGAGTTTGCATGTTCTCCCTGTGTTGGCGTGGGTTTCCTCCGGGTGCTCCGGTTTCCCCCACAAGTCCAAAGACATGCGGTATAGGTCAATTGGGTAAACTAAATTGTCCGTAGTGTATGAGTGTGAATGGGTGTGTATGGATGTTTCCCAGAGATGGGTTGCAGCTGGAAGGGCATCCGCTGTGTGGAACATATGCTGGATAAGTTGACGGTTCATTCCGCTGTGGTGACCCCAGATTAATAAAGGGACTAAGCCAAAATGAAAATGAATGAATGAATGATGAAGTCATCATTTTTGGGTGATGTATGCCTTTAAACGTCATTTATTTATATTTAATCCATTGAAGTACTTTGTTGACATTATTTGGTTTTTTTTTAGTCTACATTAGGTTATATTCAACATTACATACCTCTTTTTTTATAGACACAAAGAGCAGCTTTTAGATCAGGTGTTGAATATTCTTCATTAGAGTGTGTGCAGAATGTAATTTATTACATTACAGGCATTTTACGTGTGATATACATGATAGCGGCCACATTACAGAGATCTTATCGTTGTGTTTTTGTCTTGGTTTTCCTGAAAACGGTCGTCTTCATTAATCTTGCGAAGTGCATCAGCTTGTGGGATGGTGTGTATTGTTAGTGTGTTTTATTGCAGAAATCACTTTGGTTCACAAGCCATTTAAGCTGGAAAGCATTGCTAAATGAGATTTTGAAGGGCTTTGTGCTTTAACGTTATGCTCTTCATAGGACGCTCTTCCTCCACACTTCTTCTTTTCAGACTCTATTAGCTTTGTGAAGAAAATGGCGACATGTAAAATGCCTCTAACAAAATGTTCATGAAGATCACAAAGACAGCATCAATTGCAGTCGCTGACTAGTCGGCCACTGCCAATTGACTAATCGATTAGTGCGCTAGACTGGTTTATGTAGATTTTTTTTTCTAATGTTGGTTTTAGCTATTTTTTGAAAAGTCATGCTTTGAAGCGGTATTTAGGGACACATGGTCTTGCTTTTTAGCAGGTTTTTTTTGCATGCTTCAAGTAAAGTTCCTTTTATATGAACTAACAATGAAAAAAAATTATTAATGTTAATTTCATATTTTCATATCAATAAAGACATATTATTAAAATCAAACATTTTATGTTTAAAAGGCTAAATGTAAAATGCAAAAACCTTAGTTTGTAGACATTAAGAGAACTGTAACCACCAATGCTCGCACTCATTGTGTTTTTTTGGGGGTTTTTTTTCAACCTTACCCTGTTTTTGTTTTGTTTTTGTTGTTTTTTGTCCTCTTGTGTTTGGTCAAGTTTTGGTTGGCTTACAGCATTTTCATATGTTAAGTGGGCAATGATGATTTTTTTGTTATTCCATTGCCACCTTGCAAAGTTATGAACCTGGATCACAAAACCAGTTTTATGCTGCATTTGTATGTTTGTGGCAATAAAAAAAAAATATTGTATGAGTCAAAATTGTAAATTTGTTTTATTTAAGCTAAAAATCATTAGAATAAAAAGTAACGATTATTTCCAAGAAAATATTTTGTACATTCCCTTCCGTAAATATATCAGACCATTTTTTTGTAAATAATACACTCTTAAAAATTTTTGTAAATTACAAAGTATTTACCTGTAATATGAACTGTATTTTACTGTAGGACAGTTAGGCAGAATGTTACTGTATTTTAAAGCTTAAAAATGACTATATTTCACAATAAAGATATACAATATTGTAAATACATATACAGCAAGATAAATGGTGCTGTAAATGAAATATATTATTTTTGCTGTAAATGATTTAGAGTAAGTTACTAGTAATCTGCTGCCAGTAAGTTACCATAGATTATACGGGAAATTGCAAACAGTGTATGCATTGCTAATAACATAATTTTAGCTTTAAAGACAATTTTTGAATATTTTAATTTTTTTATTTTTTGGTACCCTCAGATTCCAGATATTTAAATAGTTGTATATCAGCCTAATATTCTCCTATCTTAACGAACCATACATCAATGGAAATCTTATTTAATCAGTGTTTAGTTGACATAATGCTCAATAATCCAAAACAAATGAACATATTACTGGTTTTATGATACAAGGTCACTTTTTTACCCGTATGTACAACTTCATAAACATGGTTAGTTTTTTATTATAAGTGATTAATCATATAAATGATCATATTCTCTTTATACTTTGTAAAAAAAAACAAAACTGGTAAAACTAGAAACTTCTCTTAAAAATTAAAAGTAAATTCAGATAATTCAGTCACACAGGTTGCAGAAGTACATTATTTAGCAACTACAATCACAAGCTATAAAGTCGAGATCATGCAAAAGCTTTGATCACAGATATTGTCACAACAAACCGCATAAGCTGCTCATGAAAGAACACAAACAAGTTCTATGACACATTAATTTAGGCTGAATACCTCAAATTGAGATAGTTAAACTCTAGTTTACTTGATTTTTTTTGTGTGTTTTCAAATCATTGGTGGCACTTCTGCAGTGTAAAGAGAGAGTGTTTGTATGTGCATGGTTGCCAGATTCCAGTGATTAACTCTTGGCAGAAAATGTGTCTATTAACAATAAAGCTGATTTCAGGAATTAAAACTCTTGACATTTTATAACCTCAAACTTGAAAACTAGTAGTAGAGGCTTGTACACTGAAATAAAATGGTTCATTGCAAATTCAATCATTCATTCATTTTCATTTGCTTAGTCCCTTTATTAATCTGGGGTCGCCACAGCGGAATGAACAGCCAACTTATCCAGCATATGTTTTACGTAGCGGATGCCCTTCCAGCTGCAACCCATCTCTGGGAAACATCCATACACACCCATTCACACTCATACACTACGGACAATTTAGCTTACCCAATTTACCTGTACCGCATGTCTTTGGACTGTGGGGGAAACCGGAGCACCCAGAGGAAACCCACACCAACACGGGGAGAACATGCAAACTCCACACAGAAATGCCAACTGACCCAACCGAGGCTCGAACCAGCGACCTTCTTGCTGTGAGGCGAACGTGCTACCCACTGCGCCACTGTGAGGCCCTCATTGCAAATTGTTGCAAACAATTTATTTAAGCTGAATTTAAACAAAAAAAAAATTAGGTTGAACATTACTAAATTTAATTTGTTTGTGTAAATTCAGCCCATATAAATTGTTTGCAACCACTTACCTTAAAAAAGATTTAGTTAATCCAATGAATCATTTTTTAAGTGTACAGCAGTATCTAATATTTTGTCTCCTTGCAATACTTTTTTCAACTAAATAAACCCTAATACACTGTAAAAAATTGCATGGTTCAACACAATTCATTCATGTTTTCCCAACACATTTCCCAGTAATGGGTTGCGACTGGAAGGGCATCCGCTTCATAAAACATATACTGAAATAGTTGGCAGTTCATTCTGCTGTGGTGACCCCTGATAAATAAGGGACTAACCTGAAGGAAAATGAATGAATGAATGATGTCCCAGATTGATTAAGTTAGCTTAACAAATTTAAGTGGATTGAACATAAAACAATTAAAATCTCAAGAATTGTGTTGTTTCAGCTCATTTTAAATAAGTAGTCTGAACAAGCAGCAAAAATATATAATTTTAGTGTATATTCAAGGTATAGTCAATACTATAGGCTATAGATCTGACTATGTAAGAGTATAGTTTAAATTAATTCCTATTTTTTCATGACACGGGTATTTCGGCATAATCTTGAGTATTGTATAAGCCCACATTTTAGTTTCAGACAATCACAGACAGTCCACACTTTTAGAAATGCAGGTACAAAAGCTGTCACTTAGGCCTTACCTTTTCAAAAGGTCCACTTTTGTACTGCTAATGTGTGTAATAAGGTAACATTATGGACCTTTTACCATTAGGCATACCTTTTTTAAAAGGTACTGCAGCAGTGACCGCTTTGCACCTGTATTTCTGAGAGTGTAAGAAGACTGTGAAATTCATTTTTGGATTTGTTTCATTAAAAGCTATTCTCACAATGTCAAAAAAATATCAATAAATGAAAATACGTTAAATTATAAAGCCCCTTTAAAATTATTCAACACACTAAACATGCAAACTTAAATTAAAGGGATAGTTCACTCAAAAATGAAAATGTACTCGCTATTTTCTCACTTTTAAATGGTTCCAAACCTTTATGAGTTTCTTTAGTCTGTTGAACACAAGAGAAGATATTTTGAAGAAAGCAGAAAACCTTTAACCACTGAATTTCCAGCTTTCTTCAAAATATTTATTGTGTAAAGTAAAGGCTGAGTAAATGATGAGACAATTTTCATTTTTTTTCCATCTCTTTAATTTGTGTTGACGGAGATGAAAACTGTAGCAAAATTATAGCTGGTTAATGAACAAGACCTTATTGTGAATTTGATTCTACTTTAAATGCATTCCTTTTATACAGCAGTGCATACATAATGTATGGTAAATTTATGAATAAAAAATATAGATGTTTTTAAAAATCTTGGTCTACAAACATACACTTAGCATGTTAAGCTTTGTGTACCTTATGCAATAAACATTGCCTTTTTAAAACAAAACATCAAATTTTATGCTTTCAGCTTTTCAAAATGAAAATCACTGCATTTTCTTATGGAGTTGCTCGTTGTCCAACTGTTTCTAAACGCAAGATTGCCTCCTATTTCATAGTTCACGCACACAAAAAATGACAATTCTGTCATAATTTTGTAATTTTAAGTCATTTCAAACCTGTAAGACTGACTTCCTTTCTTCAGTACTGAAAGGAACATTCAAGGTTCCTTTTGTTAACTTAAACCAGCGTTTTTCATCATTTCAGCTTTTGTGTTCTACACAATCACACCAGAGAAGTAAATGAGGACAGAATTGTAATTTAAGTGTGAACTCTTTCTTTAATAAAACCGTCTAAATAGATTGCAGTGGACAACAACGGTAAAGCAGACTAATTAAACAGACCTTTCTTTTGACAGACTAGACAAATTACCATTCGCACAACTGTGTTAATAAAAAATAAATTATGAAAATATGGAGATTTGCAAACCCCCAGTGCTTATCAGTCAAACTTCTATTTCAGCTTGGCATCTCGAGTGACATACTGTCTTATAAATCAAGTCTAAGGTGTTAGAACTCATTTTCACCTTTTTTTTCTAAACATATGTGAATATTGTATTTTTATTTTTTTACAAAAAGGTGGTTTATAATCTTACCATTAATTATTCAGCTCCCCTTCCTTTTTATTTTTAAATCTGAGCATGCTTTCATTGCACTTGGGTCTGACAGGTTTGTGATGGTGTTGCGAATAGAGGATGGGGGGGTTTTGAAACACGTTCAGAGCCCTGCTGGGAATGCACTGATTTGTTTATTGAAGCTGCCAACAAAAATAGGACACCCTGGATCTTGAAGTTTAATAAGTTATATGGCTTACAGTTCTGCGCGGCATCTGAAATCTCAAGAGACTCGGGTGTTTACAGTATCATTTACTCATTCCTCTAAGATATGCGAGTCATAAAGCTTCATTTGACCGCTCTTTTTCTCTTTTTAGCAATCATTTCCTTGATTTCCTTCCAAAACATTTTTATTTTTGTAACCAGATGCGAGGAGTATTACCTGAACTGAACTTGCAACTAAAAGAACAAGTGACAGAGTTGACAACACCGGTGCTTGTCATGTTCTTTTTGCAAAAGCATCAATGAGCCAGACAAGTTTTCAAAAAAGACCTTATTATCTCAGGTTGAAGCCTAAAGGTGTCACATTGTCTCCGATACAAAAAAAATAATGAATGAGTACTTCAAATTTGATATCACCTTATAAAGGATATCTTTGCTCAGTAAACAAGGTAGAGGTTGTTCTTTTCTTCCTGTCTGAATGTATAATGTGCAATACAGAGTCTACTAAAATAATTAAATGAAATGTTTTTGGGTTTAGCTTAAATATATAGGAAAAGGGGAATTTATACCATTGGTTGAGCTACTATTGTTGGTTGGCATATTCAAACAAACAGCAATATTTAAGTCATTGCTAATAAATTATGTTATATAATGCATACAAAACAGATTAGTTATGGACACTAAATGTCTTTCCTAAAGTAAATGTGATGTGTTAGGGTGCATATTATATATAAATACGTACATGCATACAAGCTTTTTTATTGATATTAGTCCAACATTGAAATACTGATTGAGCAGCATCATGAGATGTGACACATCTGAATGGAAATGTAAATGATAGCCACGCCTCCAATCAAGCCATTGGTTTAGCTACTGTTGTATATCCATATTCAGATCAGTTCAATTCAAGTTTATTTGTATAGCGCTTTTAACCATAATTATCAGTCCAAAGCAGCTTTACAAAAGGTATCAATGATGTTGTCCAATTTAAAGAGTAAATTTACTCTGTCCCACACATACAAGCACTAGTTCTGTGAAACACGGATGGCATAAGAGCTCACATAAAGTTAAAACTGATGTAAAATCAACGGATATTTGGCATTGTCACAGGTTTTACATTTATTTATGATCTTAAATTGCATTATAGAATAGCAGAGGTCCTATACAATTTAAAAGTGTTAATGCAATTTGAAACCTGCTAATTCACAGATGTTTTTTTAGAATGAAGATAAAATGGCATGGTTGTTTCAGAAAAATACTTTTAGCCACACATGTTTATTCCTTTAACACTATTATTTAGGTTTTAGTAAGAAAATAATTCACTTTTTAGTTCTACCCCGCATGAAACAATACTATAGTAATTTATGGTAAATCTATGGTGAATACGTTTATTTTAAAACATAACCCATCAGTTGATTTTGGGTGGAAAATTGGGTTGAAATAACCCAGCATATTTTAGAGTGTGTTAAACTTGAGATTTGAACCCGGCAACATCTTTAAGTTATAGAAATTCTACAATCACCTCAACACAATTGGTAAACCGTCTCGAACTCTGCTTTATATTCTGAAAATTACAACATTTTCAAGAAGCAAATGGAGGTGAATTGCCCGCCTGCGACTTCATAAACACCTCTCAGAGGGAAGTCCAGTTCCTCGCAGAAGCGACTCGCTTTGAGAGTAATTCACTGCCAGGTTTCCGCAATTACATGAAATTGCTAATATTTCAGTGCTAGGCAGTTAACCTGACTGCAGGCTACGAGTCTTCATTTGATTTCCATCCTCACCGTCAACTTAAAAAACCATTTAGATCTGATTAACCAAGGTAATATGGTAATCCAAAGAAGTTCTCCAATAAAACGCCAATGTTCAGACGAAAGTAAGTTTTGCTAATATGTTTGCTTCTTTGTGATTAGACATCAGAAAACGCCTACAGAAAAGGAAAAAGTTGATATTTTCATATTCTTTCAAATCTCGTGTAGCTTATTTATGGCTATGGCTGAGAGCCCAGAGTGTTATTATTGGTCGGCACCATAAAATGAATTTGAAAAAAAGCAACACACAAAAAAAAATAAATTGGATTCCAGGTTGTGCGTTTTCAATTAAATCAGGCTTTTGAGATAGCTTTTTTCTAATACTGTAAATAGCATTGTCGCTATTAACAGGCCCCACAATGCTACTAACAGAACTTATTGGATCTTATTAGGTCGTTCTCAAACCCAGAGTCTTATTTTAATTTCCCTGCCGCATGTTATTTTTGCTGCTCCTGTTTGAAATGTGCAGGATGTTCTTAGCCTGCAGAGCTTGCTTATACCAAGTCTCAAAGTCTACTTCCACACTGTGGGAAAATAAGTGTAAATCCGGTGTGGTTTATCCTGCGTAATGTAGGAGGTTAATACACCCTGGCATCCGTGGAATGGTTTTGTGGGAGAGAAGCAAATATTGTGTTGCAAACGTGAGTGGCTGCGACGAATGCTAAGTAGACTGCGTCGGCTGCTCCTCTGCAGATTTTGCATTGTGACTGCTTGGAATAAAATGCCTGCTGAGGGCTTTTTATAGCACCTCATAGTATTGTTACCAGTCAAATGAACGTGTTAGATCTGATAGACTGCTAAAGAACCTTTGTACGGTTTTATTTCATTCAAATAAGACAGACTTTGTAACTAGGTTTGCTGTAGGAGGGATGTGAGTTATTGGATTTGTCAGAAGCGTCTGAGTTTGGATGAGCGCATGGATTTAATGAACTGCAAATGATGGTGTGTTCACATTTACCTTGATGAGCTCGGTCTCCAGACTGACGGGAAAACTTATCGGAAAGGTTAATCACTCTACAAACACTACAGATGAGCATGTGTTTTATATTACACGTTGTATATTTGAACAGGCGTGTGTTATGAAAATAGCTTGGAAATGAATGTTGCAGAGTCTGGGCTGATTATTCTGTGCATGATTCAAATATTGGAGTTAAAAATTCATCAGTCACAAAGGTTCCTTTCTGATGAATTTTTAAATATGTTGGTTCAAAGGAACGACAGTCTTTCAAGGAATATATAAAGTCAGGATTCAGTCTTTGGTCAGTTTATACATTTATAAACGTAATTCTGGCAATAACGTCGCAGCTAAACATCTAGTGAGTAGAAGAAAAAAAAGGGAAGCAATTGAACTGAATCCACAGAAAAAATACTTGGGATGGATCTAACAAAAATGTTGTAGTTGTCCCAAAAGTGGCAGCTGGTTTTGTTTTTGCCATATAATCCAAATTCATCCAGGAATCGTTATTTTCTCTCTCTTTTCCCCCTTTATTACTTTCCTTTATATTTTTAGAATCAAAAATCAGCCAGGCCTTGTTTGTTCATATGTATTTGTTTGTAACATTTACAGCTTGTATGATACATCAATAATGGATAAATGATTACAGAACTATTAACCATTTTAAGGTTTTAAATTGCAGTCTTTTTATATTATAATCTTCAATTACTCAGAGCAAAACAAAATCTAAGCAGTTGAAAATGTTAATGAAATGATTTCAGTATTCAAAAGGAATCATTTGCAAGTCAGTAATGAAACTTGTACAAAAATAATTAGCATTGTAGCTATTGACGGTACATAAATAATCTGATTAGATGGTATTGTACAGTATTGTACACTTGGAAGCTGTTAATAATAATAATGATAAGAATAATGATAAGAAGAAGAAGAAGAAGAAGAAGAAGAAGAAGAAGAAGAAGAAGAA
>CAIGQW010000287.1:3489491-3527715 GCA_903798125.1 Danio choprae | reverse complement strand
TATTATTATTATTATTATTATTATTATTATTATTATTATTATTATAAACAAAATTATTTCTTAATGTCTACTTAAGGTACTTAAGTAATTATTTCTTAATGTCTTCTTAATGTACATCTTACTTTGGTTGCACCACATGTTCTTAAGGCAAGCCGTAGTAAGCTCTCCGTAAAGTCATGCATGCATTAAATGGCATAATATCCAATAAAAAGCATTTAAATCATTAAACTGCTTTAAATTCTGCATCTAATGCATCTACAAATAACTGTCCTATGAAAATGAAATGACAAATAAAATTTTTATTGTACATTACATTACAGCCAGCCACCATAACAGACGCACATACGTGCACATAAAGCATGCAAAATACACATTAAGTTATCAAAACATTAAACTTGTTTTTTTTATTTTATATATATGTCCTACACATAAAAGAGAAACGAGCAGGGAGAAGAACTCAGTCATGAAGAAATTCTCGTTTTAATTGATAGAAACTCACTTCACAAACCAAAAGAAATGCGAGATTTGGGAGCAAAATAAGGTTGTGAGTAGAGAGATCATTCTTCATTATTATCGTGAGCTGCTCAATGTAAACTAATCTCGCTGTTATCTCTTTTCTGCCGTTATACATGGGGGGAAGCTACTGTAAATATTTAGTTGGAACATAGCGTTATGTTTAAATTAAGTTCAGCGGTGCAACACAAAAATATTTAGTTGTATGTAAGTTGTAACAAAGGCCAAATCCTAAATCTACCCCTTAGCCCTTCCTCTTCCTGTTAGGGGTGTCCCAATTCTCTTTAGCTTGAAGCTGAGATTTTTCAGGACCACTTTCGAAACCAAGGGGTATAAAAATTTCCCAGAATACACCAGCTACAACAACAGCATGGCTGCACACTGAAGGAGATGCACAAATTAGATTTTTTTGTCATTAATACGAATTTTTACAACAAACAAGCATATGTTTTAATATATAAAAAAATTTGCCATCTATAATCCCTAATAGTAACTCACCATCTATAATCCCTAATAGTCCCACAACATACTTTCACATCTGACACTCAAATACCCTGTCAGAAAGTCTAGTGGCTGGGAATGACCTTTTTACAGTGTCTGGTATAATGTTAATGATGATTTCGTGTGTTTACATAGATGAATATGGCCACGGTGTAAATTCACAGTACAGTTACGATCTTATTACCACATTATATCATTATGGTAACATGATATCGTTGCCTTCGGTGATTTCCTGAAGATAAATACCAATAAATAATGCAACTTTAATAACTACAGCAGTCCCGATCGTCGATCTCATATGAGGTAAAAGAGATCTCGATGACATATGATGACGTGTGTAGGTGTTGTAGTGCTGTCCCATTTCTTAGGGGTAAATTTAGAATTTTGAAGGGAAGGGGTAGGGGTACAAAAATAGAATTGGGATTGGGCCTTAGTGTCCCTTTAAGTCCCTTTAGGCTACATTTTAACTTACACACTGCTGGTGCAACCGGCCCCAGTTTCTCTGAATTTACTGAATTTATTATGTATGGCTTTGAGTAAAATGTTAGTATTCTAAAACAGTCTGATAACATTTCTTCCAAATTTCAAAATAAAAAAGATTGTCATGTGGAGCGTTTTTAGTAAAATTTTTGGACATTTGCAATTTGTCACAAAAATGTTTTGCATTTTGTCATTTTTTGTGATTTGAAAACTGATTAACTGATGACTTTTTTCCATATTATTATTTGGTTTTTTGCAGTGTACATGACTAAATATGACTATTTTGATTTATAATTTACAGTTATGTGTCTGAGTAAAATATTTTTCAAATTTCAAATCAAAATCTTGTCATTTAGAGCATAACATGACAAGTGGTCAAAATAACACTACTATTCCATGTTTTTTACATCTTTTTCCATATTCATTTTAGACAACAAATTTATTTCATTTTTTAATTATATATTTTTTGGTGAATGTTTCAAATCTTTTCTTTAAAATAAATGTCACAAGGCATGAGTTTCACTTTATTTTAGAAATGACCCATCTGCAGTGTGTGGCAGTACGTGGCCTGTAACATATTGGCTGTACTAACAAAGCAAGCTTTAGTGGGATTACTGTGTCAAAACAATCCTTATTGATGAGTAAAGATCTCTGGATTGTCCACAAGGACAGTTAGCAGGCATATATGGTATATTTCATTTTTAAAATTGATTCTTTGAGGCATTTGCAGAGATGTTTGTGGGATGTTGAATGACACGAGTCTTTTTGACCTCTGTTGAGTCAGAATCTCCAAATGAAGGCTGCATTTGCTCATAATCAAGCATGAAGAACATAATAACTCGGGAAAGCAGCTCTATCATGGTGTTTCTTATAGCTCCGTCTCCCATTTGACAAGCCGTTTGAAGAAGGTTCAGTATAGGAGAGATGCCAGTTAAGTAACTGATATTTTCAATAATACTTTAGGTTGAGGACTAATTCACACTATTAAAGTATGTGTAAAATAAAAAAAAAATCATGTATATTTTGCTATTGCACATTGTTACTCTGTAGGTGATAAATGAATCTGTGAAAGTTAATCCAGTGAAAAATCCACTTAATAATTAAAGTCTGACCGTTTGCTGCCCTTTAGCTTTCGTTTTACCCAGAAACTGCAGTCAAAGTTGAAGTATGTTTTTTGCAGTTTCACAGAAACGTAAGCTGAAGCATGTATTTACAATGAGCCTGTGTTGGTATGTTTAAAGTGATAACATGTCTTACATTTTACAGTATTAAGCCCCAATAATTTAGAAAATAAACCGTAACAGCTAAAGCTAATGCTCTAGCTTTGACGAGATGTAGGCAATAACACCAGAAGCCATTTTCAATTGAATGTCAATGGAATGAGAGGATTCACTTTTCTAAATAAACTACATTTGTAGTTAGAAATTTTTGGGGGGGTTTTATCTAATGCTATCTCATGGCATTCTTATTCATACATTTTACACAGCAAAACGACGAGTGTTGAATTAACTCTCACAGAGTTGATTTCAACACTTTTTATGAGTTTATATAGCTCCACACTTTCTGGAGTTAAATTAACATTAAACAAATACATAAAAATATAACACTAAAGGTAGAGTTGTTGTTTTTTTGACTCCCAAAAAGTGTTAAAACAACTGTTATACATATATCATAATTGAATAAATATAATAGCTTAAAATGTACTTACCGCCAAAAACTACACCATGCTGTCCACCATTTCTCTCAGAGACAGACTAACTTGAAATGTGTGTGGGGCTGAGCGCTCGGGCGGAGTATCATCATAACTCCTCGTAGGAGTTAAAGCAACTCTGATGATCAACTCTTTTAAATGACTCCAACACTTGACACGATTCTACATTATATGTGTTAAAATTACATTTTGAGAGTTGAAATTAACTCAGAAAGATTTAACATCGAAATTTCAACTCCCCAGTTTTTGCTGTGTAGTATGATTTACTCATGTCCAATAACAATGGCACGCCTCCTTTATAAAACTTGTTTTATAAGGCTGTTTTATCTTAGCCCTTCTAAACTAAAAACATTGGCATTTTGGTCTAACAATGAATAGAAATGTCTCAATACATGGCACCTTTTATTTGATTTGATTCTATTTCTGTGATTACTTCATGATAATTTCTGTGTTCTGGAAAAAAAGAAATGTTGAATGAGTCTTTCTGACCTCTATTGAATGCGATTCTCCAAATGAAGGCTGCATTTGCACATAATCAAGCATGAAGAAGATAATAACTCTGGAAAGCGTCTCCAGCGTGGTGTTTCTTATAGCTCCGTGTCCCATTTGTCAAGCCGTTTGAGGGAGAGCTCAGTCAGCTTGTCAGTAGGAGAGATGACAATTGATTCATAAATTTGCTTTGATAAATTGTGCAGCAGGCCTGCATGCTTCTAGTGCTAAATCTAGTGAGGGCCTGTGCTGCCTTCCTGTTTATTAGCAACTTCCTGAAAGACTTCACGCTTTATACATTTTACATGAGATACTTTCAGCTTCTCCGAATGAATGCAGATGCATTTGGGTTCCCGAAGAAAATATGTCGTGAGCGTGGAGGATCCAGGGTTTGCTTGTGTGCCGCCGTGCACTTAACCATGGCACGAAGATTGAAATGAGAAGTGTTTTGTATGCAATTGATGGATTAGCCTTTCCTTTGAAATGCCTCGTTCAACGTGCCTGGGACATATATCAAGCTTTTTCTTTTCTTGATGTCTCTGGAACGTACTGTGGTAAAATACTGTGCATCACTTGTGTTTTTGTACTCTGATGCAAAGGTCTTATACTGTACATTTTAAATATACAATTAAAATGTAGTTTTAAAGGAAATTTTAGAATATTAATTAGCCAATGTAATTAATTTATTTAAAATGAATGTATTATTATCATTCATTAATTTTCCTCTGACTTAGTCCCTTATTCATCAGAGGTCTCCACAGCGGAATGAACCGCCAACTTATCCAGCATATGTTTTACACAGCGGATGCCCTTCCAGCTGCAACCCAGTACTGGGAAACATCCATACACACTCATTCACACACATACACTACTGCCAATTTAGTTTATTCAATTCACCTATGGTGCTTGTCTTTGGACTGTGGGGGAAACCGGAGCACATGGAGGAAAAACACATATTTACCGGGAGAACAAGCAAACTCCACACAGAAACGCCAAATGGCCCAGCTGGAAATCGAACCAGCGATCATCTTGCTGAGAGGTGACAGTGCTAACCACTGAGCCACTGTGTCGCCTGCTGTATTATTTTTTAGAAATAATTTTAAAAATTTAACAATTTATATACAATTTATAAAAGCAGAAAGTATAAATTGTATTTATATTATTAGCTATGTATAATATAAAAGTAAGATATAGTTTCTTTGGATTTATGGATTTATTAGTTATGGGTTATTGTCATGTTGTCATTTAGAGCATTTTCTTCCAGAAAATGAAAGTTGATTAAAAAAAATACACTTTTCATCTGGTGTTATTAAAAAACTCACAGTTATTTCACAGATTTTCCAATTCTTATGAAAACATTATTATTATGATATATAAACAAATGTCTGAAAACATGTTTTAAAAGGTCTAAATGTCAGAAAATATATTTCAGTTTGGAAGAAATGTAAAGAAATTATCAGCAGATTACAGAATAAAGCATAAAAGATATTGTTTTTATTCAAACACAAAACTATAAACTATAAATCAAAGCTAAGAATATCTAAGTGGTCACTGATGTATTTATTTATTTATTTTATTATTTTTTATTATTATTTTTTCATTCATTCATTTTATTTATTTGTTTACTACTGTAAATCATTTTTTTTACATTTAAAATTGTATATTATTTTATAAATAAAATTTAAAAAAAATTTCATAACTGATTCTGAGTCATCTGACATTCCCATTAATGATTGGAATTAACGTTTACCATAAACATTTATCATTTAAATATAAAACATTTTAAAATGCTCTAAATGTATGTATGTTTTCCAGATTTAGAAAATGCCCCTTCTGCCATATTGCAAAATGTGACCTTTTTAATACTGACTAACGAAAACACCCCATCAGTGATGCATGAATGCTTATTTCCATCTTTCTCCAAAAATGTGTTCAAAATGTTTTTTCATTTTGCGACATGCTTGGGGCGTGCCATGTTAATTTTATAGTACACATCTTTGGAAATGTCATAACACAACACTGTTACGCAATCATGATCTCTATCTAAGTGCCACTGCAAATGTACAATCCAAACAAATGATTCATGAGAACATCTACCTCTCTGTCTCAACACATTTCCTTGGGTGAAGGTTTGCTGAAAATAAACCCAATTGAACTGAACTCTTACTTTAGCATGTTACACGGTGGCTCTCAAAAATACTTTAATGAATGTCTCTGTATTATGCTGCAAAACGTCAAAGTAAGTGTCATTTGTTGGCTGTTTTGGGTAAGTTACTTTAAAAGTGTAATGAATTATTAATTACATTATTAAAATTGTATTTAAATTACCTTATTTTTATTAATTACCGTATTTACTATGTCTGAAAAATAATTCCATTACTGAGTAAGGAATTGAATTACTACTATTTAAAATCCCTATAAACCTCAATAGACAAAAGAAATTAAACCAATATATTAGTCAAACAGGGCTTTTTTAGCTCTGCTTAAATTGGTAGTAAATAAGCATATAACTTTCATATAATTTGATTAACAAATGAAATTACTCTGCAAAAAGGTTGACATCATATTTTATCCAATTCATAGTATTGTCATTAATAGAATTATTCAGCCAAATGTATTTGTATAACAAAAATACAATTACTATGTTTCTCTGAATTGATTTATATAGAAATTTAGCTACAGAAATGAACAACAATCCCAGTTTTCAAATGTAAGACAAGCAAAAAGTATGATGTAATGATGTTTTTTCTGCTAATAATATTGATTTGCCAGTAGGTGGCGACAAGTACTTTTATGAGGACTTCATTTCAATAGTTCGCTTAACTGTGGCAAGCAATTTTGTTATTTAATCTATAAAATGGGCCAGTATCTATTTTCATGCTACCTGTACTTTTTTTTTTAAAGATGTATTTTTTATGTATTAGTACTTAATTATTTTTTTTACTATTTTACTATTGCTTATTCTTTTGGTACATTTTCTTATGCCTGGTTCACACCAAAAACGTAATTAAGTATTTGCGCACGTAGATTACATACAATGTCAATACCAATGCATCAACAGAGGCTAAATTCTGCCAGGTAATGCGAATAACGTGGAATGTGCAGTGCATTTTCCGTGATCATGTGCAATTCACCTAAATCTCATTCTATTGTGCAAGTTCGAATAGTTAATCTCAAGCTAAAAATTGTGTGAAGTGAAAAACATTCCGCGGGTAAACTAGAGGTAGTGAGATGGTGCTCCGCGTTTGGTGCGAACGCAGCATTATTCTTTACATACAAGTTCTTATTAGATACTAGTAGATACCAGTTAAATATATTAAATGGACACTAGTACTTAGTCATTAGTGCATTTCTAAATAAATAGTGCTTATGAATTTGAAACTAATACCTATTAAAAATATATATTTAATAGGTACTTATTTATTAGATACTAGTATATATTTCAAAAGTGTCTAGTAAATATTCTTAATAATTATGAATAAATAATTTACATTATTGCCATTGACTGCCATTATTGCAATTGATTGCCAATGCCAACTATTCAGATTTTGACTAGTTTGTATTCCAGTTGGAACTATATTTTTTATACACAATATGTTTATACACTGGTAGTCTCTTTTGCAATTATTAGTTACAATTATTATCTTAATCGTAAGATCTGTTTCCTTACTCTTAGGATATGTACAGTGCTCAGCAGATATAAGTACACCCCCCACAAATCTCTCAGTTAAATTAATATTTTCTATGGGATGCTTTACAATGTTATATTTACACATATATATTAGTTTAGTCAGTACTGAAGCCAAATCTGGAGCTAATATAACAAAATAACTTACAATAATGGTTCAAAAGTTAGTAGCCCAAATGTATATGTTAGGGGAAAATATGAAATAAAATTTTCAAAAATAGCAAAAATAAAAAAAATTAAATTTTCAAAAATAGCAAAAATAAAAATAAATACAATTTTTTTGAAATGTAGATTGAAAATTGTTTTTTGCAACATTTTGCGTGAATTTAAATGTATTATCTTTCCATTTCTAAAGATGTTCTGTGACTAAAATATTATTTTAATAAATATATCTGTTTAATACATCTGTTTAGTTCAAATGCACCAATATATATTACCATTACACTAAGAAATGGATATCACATATGCTGAGCACTGTATGTATTTTACAAATAATTATGATTATCTAATAATTGTGTACTCGTATCTTTTAAAATGTAAGAGCACCTAATGAATAACTGCTAGTACATAAAATGTATGTTTTAATCACAACTGGAATGCTGATTGACAGTTCCCCATAGAAGTCATTGGCAAATATGTGAAATGGGTCACTAGTAACAAGAAAATAGTTATAGTCCCTACTGAAACAAGTACTAGTATCAAATAAATCAATGCCAGTACTTGAATCTAAAAAAAAAGCCTGTACTTAATGTAAAAAGTATCTTAAAAATAGTACAGTTAGATGAAAGGTTAAAACTGTTTGACATACAGTAGATTCCTTCATATTAAACCGTAATCTTCATTCACGTTATTCATTTTCTGAATTACTAAGGAATGGAAAAAAAACTGGGAAAAACAAGATGGCTTTTTTATTATTTGTTGGAAGAGCAAAAACAGACAAAGTACCTGCCAGTCTAAAATGAAAGTAACTCAATAACAGGCACTTGTTTATTGAACTGTGTGCTGTGTAATTCCGTGTGTAACACACAGAGTGGAAGATATGAGCTGTTTGTCAGGCCTAGTCACTGTCTTCAACCAGAGCCGCTCCCGTGAGTTTTGTGGTCTGCACATCATTCAAAAAGCCGCTGTCGTGTAATTAAGATTTGATGAATGAACTGGTGCATCAATTAGGTTCTGGTTGTTAGAAATGTGATTAGACTTTCCAGTGTTTCCAGTGTCACCAGTTTGACATTTACGTTAGCCTCTGTCACTATGAGATAATCATTTCTACAAAAAGATAGAAAAGGGTATTAAAATTAAATTACAGGAAATAATGTGTTTCTCTGTGTAAATGGGATATTTGGACATGACATCGATCCCAAACTCTGTGTGAATGTATTTGCATTGTTTTATATATACAATATATATTGAAAAAGTGTTTATAAGTATTTTGAATTAGCCTTTTTGTAGAAATAAGGTAGTAAATTTGTCACTGAGGATGCAATGAGAATGCCCCTTGATGATGACAGACAGAATACAATCTTTAAATGTAAATATGACATGACAATAATTTAATTAGATTTTATATAAATGGTCAGAATTACCGACAGACACATCAGAATGATCAGAATGGCCAACAGAAGAAGGGATTTTTGTCTTTGTGTTGTTTTGTTTTTAGAATATGCCCATTCTATTAGTTATAAAACTCTGGTTGATTAAGTGTTAAAGAAATACTTTGCACCTGTGCGCACATTGTCCTGTAGTTCACCTTTGCTGTTTTTGTTGCCAAGTACTTCCACATGCATGAAGACTGAACACTTTATTACACCTGTGTTTTCACAAAACCACTTTTTTTGTAGTTAAACAGAAAATGGAGTCATTTTCAGATTCTGATTCTGATTTTGTTGTCAAATGCGGTGATTATTTGAAATGCAGTGCATGTCCCCAGTACATTTTTGACAATACTCTGTATACTATTATCTCCAGTCTGTGTTTTGATGTTTTGCGGGCTGGGCTGTGATTGTGCAAGTGTTTGTGTATGCGTCTGAGTGTGTGTGGGTGTGAACGGTCCTTCTAACTGTCACTCTCGCGCTGACAGAGTGCTTTGGAGAGTCCCGTGGACCTACTCTCTACTCTGCAGTTGTTACTCCATATCAGACTCTCTTAACCGCAGCTATTGCACAGCCATTACTCAATGAAAGAGACACAGATGACCCTGCTGCCTCAGTGGAGATGTCTCGTTCCACCCATATATCCCACAATCCACTGCGCCATCTCCTCCCACACCCTACCAATCCGCTTCTTAAGTTTGACGTCACAGTTTCTGGGTACAAGCACTCTATCAGATGCCAAAATGAATAACAAATAGTACTGATATACAATCACGGTGTGCTGTAATGCTATTGAAAATCATGATAGTAGTGTTTATATCCATGTCCAATTTCAGAAAGTGATGCATCTTCATCCGTCATTGAAATATTGGTGTCTGGGATGCAGCAAGTCCAGAGACTGTTAACACCATGATTTTCAATAAGATTTGCTTTGATAGATGATATCAAAGGTGGGTATTGAGTGATGGAATGGAACAGTATTCCATACGTTACAACTTACAGGGATAATCACGTTCATTCTGCATGGTGTCCTTGTTGATATTCAGCAGAAACAGTAGAGACTAAAATTAAAAGGATGTGCCTCCTTGGCTTCCAGTCCACAGGCCCAGTGCCGGTGGATGATTTATTGTCGTCCGATATGCAGGGCCACTGTCAAAACCCGACCCGTCGTAGCCTCTAACTGCGCTCTGAATGCTAGACGGTGCACCTTTGAGGAATGGGAATTTTGCCTGGGGCGGTGCTGCAGAGCTGCACTAGTGTGCATAAAGGACGCTGAGAGAGGGGAAAACATCACCACAAGGTGACTTTCCTCATCCTTCCTGAATTGAATAAGACTATTTGATGTCTTTCTCCCAGCAGAGGCTTATGTATGTTGATGTATATATAGATAGAGAATTTGAAGCCACGTGTGTTGGAGTTGAGACTCCATTAGTAATATTATACACTCTCTGGACAAAAAGTCAATGTTTGGATTTAAAGGGATAGTTCATCCAAAAATGAAAATGATGTCATTATTTACCCTCCTTTCTGTTTCTCCAAAGCTTTTGAACTTCTTTTTTTCTCTTGAACACAAAAGAATGATATGTTGAAGAAAGTTGGAAACCGGTAGCCACTAAATTCCCAGTATTTTTCCTGCTATGGACGTATTTTTCCTGCTATGGATGAGGCTGCTGGTTTCAAACGTCCTTCAAAATGTCTTTCCATTTTAAACTATTCAGTAACTTTTTTATAACGCATTATCACCAATGCTAAGGACATGAATGATATCTTAAATTTAGCATTTTGTTCAGATGTGCTACTGTACCTTTGTATCTCACTGCTATCTCATGATAATACCATGGTATTTACAACTACAGTAGCTTGTTAGACACAGGTATGCTTTTAACCACAGATGGAGAGCTGTAATTCCAATAACAAAAGGTTTTAATGCAGTTTGCAGATGTTTATTGGAACTATGGATTTGGGAAATACAGAATCATAATCGTTCTGTCGGTAAGGATGTATTGGGAAACATTTGTATCTTCATTTGAGTTTTGAAGATGAACATGTACTGTAAAAAATGCTGGGTTCAACACAATCAATTTATGTTGGAACTTATTCGTTTTTAAAAATTAAAGGGGATTGAACATTAAACAATTAAGTTGTTCAGTAAAAATTCAGTAATTCACTTAAAAGTTAATTTCTAGATTTATTCTTTCTCTTTCAAAACAATGAGCTGCCATGTTATTTTTAAATTAACATTTAACTAAGATTAATAAATGCTGTGACAAAAAAACGGCTCATAATACCTCATGCATCATTCATGAACACACTCTGCATATGTTAACTTATAGAACCTTATTATGAAGTGTTATCAGGGCCAGAATTACCATATGGGAATTTGGGCACAGGTCCAGGAGCACCGCGTATGGCCGTGTAAAGGTTTTCATGGTCAAAGATCTCAAGACCAGACTGCAAAAAGAGGTTGAGTATGCTTGAAAAAATAGCACTTCCATGACTCCTGGGTGCATTATCAGGTAGAAAGAAGAACCCTTGAACTGTTCTATTCACACTTACGGCAATTTCTCAATCCTACAAGTATTTATTTAAAAGAATATGAATACACATCCATACAGTTCCCCCATTCCCAACCCGTTCACTTTAATGTGCACTGGCTGCCTCTCCTCAATGCAATATTAACATGTGCTGCAATATAAACAGGCCACAGGACTGCTTTAGCTCGCAGCGTCTTGCCCATGTGCATAGCGCAATAGAGATGTGCCTTCAGGCTAGATTAGTCACAAGTCAGTCCTTCAGCCTGTGCCCAGACTTTAATTAGACTCTCTCCTCTTCTTCCTCTGCTGCACTGAGGATTGCATCCCTCCATTCTTTTGTTTTCTCTGTCTTCTCCCCTGAATTTCAATAACTTACCAGGGCCTCATTTGTTTTGTACAAATCATTTTTTTTTTTTTGTATCATTCTTTAGGATGGGTCTCTTGGAAGCCTAGCTCATTTACAGCGAGACAACCTGGGCGCTCCTGTCAAGCTTTACCATTCATGAGATTGTTTTCTCTTTGCGGAAATGTTGATCTGCCCTATTACGAGCAGTCAGTCACATTGGTGGCCCGTGGGGCGTGCAGCGAAATGTCTAGACGTCGTCTAGTGGATTAAGGGCATTTCATTCCTCACATTAGGAGGTCTGACTCAGTGCAGCCACAAAGCCACAGGTCATGGCACTTCATGTGACAAAGCGGCCTGTAGCCAAACTGCATTGGAAAATCTCATGAGACAGCGTCGTCAAGAAAGCTAACCAAAAAAGCCAAACAACAAGAGCAATTTAGTGAAAGAAAAAAAACCTTTCTGTTATTCCATATGAAAGGGTAGCTAATAACTTTGCATTCAAATGGGCCTCTGCATTAGATCTGCGGCACACACAAAAACAGCGCAGCTCATTAAGAGGAAAGTACTAGAAGAGTAGTCTGTATTGTGGCAGGGAAAAAAAGGATGTGAATTTTATGTGGGACATGCCAAGAATAAAAATGCACTCTCGTGAAAAGCTTTTTCAGCATTCTGACTTGAAAGGATGGGTTTCATTACCAGCCAATGTGGCCAATATGAGCCCTAGTCATCTACCTCTGGAGCTCCATCTTAATGAAAACCCTTGTACCACACTTTTCCCAAAGCTGCCATTAACATTTGAAGACATATGGGTGCAGCACAACTGTACACAGTCTAACAATGCAACAATATTCATAATCTAGATTATAAAACTATGCTGTGAAGAACAGGATGTCCGGGTTTCTAGTACAACAGATAAATGGATAGTATTATGAAATAATAAAGGATGTATGGATTAAGTTGCTTAAAATAAAAAATAGTCTGGTCCATTGACTTTCCTAGTGAAAATACATAAAGTAAAATGTATTAGAAATGCATTTATTTTATTATACATTATTATGTCTCAAATACAAATATGCAATAATACTTATTTCATACTTTCTTCAAACTCACTCATAGTAACATTTTGCACTACAAATAAGTTATGAAGCAGTGCAGCTTTTATACATGCAATTAGAGTAAGTATACATTGAACTGAATTATAGTATATACTTGAAATACTTTCACTTTAGCACAACAAAGTATAATTGACACAGCTTTAGTTGGACCCTATAGCGCTTCTTTCAGACAACTAAAGTGTATTAAGTTCAAAATTAGCTTTTCCAATTTAGCGGACTTGAAGTATACCAATATATAGCATGTCACAATAACATTTAGGTATAGTAAAGTTCACATGGAAAAATTATAATTACATTATTTTTCTCTAGGCTCTGGTACATTTTGTGTCATGATCGAATAACCACCTTGGTTGTGGCTTATTTTATAATATTTATCAGCCCATTGTCAATTGTTTTAGTTATTAAGAGTCAATTGTCAATTCAAATTTAGTGTATAGCTTGATGTTTACTGTTACATGAAGCCTTTCCCAATAGAAAAAACTATCAGTTGATGGAGTGATGGACTTGGTTTGGTTTGTCTGCTGTTATTGGATGTAAATAGGCCTGAATGTGACCTAGTCTACTGTAAGAAAGTGGAAGTTTAAGTTGAAGAAATGATTGGAGAACTCTGGCATATCTCACCAGAAAAAGAAAATGTTTAAAAATAAAGCAAGGATGTATCATTCACAATAGGATCAAGAACATGTATTTAGAAAACTGATAGGGTGACTTTCCTTTAAAGCCGTCTTAAAGCTGGGATAAAAGTATTTTGACTCTTTCTTTTTTGAGAGAGAGAGAAAAAATGTCACACTGCAGCTTTAAGTAAATGCATGGTTGAATTCAAACTCCTCTAAATACATATGATTCGATATGCTAGAAGGATTATGAGCTCATTTCATTTGGTCATGTTTAAAAAATCTAATCTCCTGAGAGAACAATGGCGTTTGTCTCTTTAAGCCTATATCTCTGCCCTCCAACTGACTGTGAAGGTCATGTTCGGTGACTCCCATTAGCCCGCAGTGTGTGGGTAAACAGACAGGTGAGCCCATGCGTTAGAGCAGCACAGCCAAAGGTCGCGGTCACTGGCCCTCGTTCGCCGCTCCCTCCGCACACCGATCGGGAAGACATGTTTACCTTTAATTAGTGTTATCGGTAATATGCAGAGCAGCCTGTCTCTTATCAGATTGACTCTGCACTGGCAGAACAAAAGCCTGTGGTTAAATTTGCCTCAAGGGTTTACAGGCTCTCTTATTCAAAATTAGCTTCCTTAATAGTCATTGTCTCCTCTGCTTTACCTCGCCTTTGCTCCTCCGGAAAGTAGGGCAGGCGTTTTCAAAGCGCTCATGCAAATGAAAAGGGGGCTATTCCAATTTAGAGGGAGAGAACGTAAACACGTCGCCACAAAACAAGGTTGTCTGCCTCGTTCTGGAGCAGAGATGTTGGAGTTGAATCGCTGCAAGCTTTGGGTTGTCTTTTTAGTATGATTTTCAGCTATAGTCTTAGACGCGCCGTTGAAATGTGGTCGCAGGCTCTCTGGGAAGGTAAATGCTGACAGGTAATGAATCTTTCCCGGCTGGTTTATTTTTCCTCTGGGTGGTTTTGAAGCAGCCATCATTCTGTGTCACAAATGTTAACCTCTCAGAGTCTCTGGCCCAGCAAGTGATCCTTAAAACAGTGATTTTAAACCTTTAAAGCAATCACATCTGCATTATGAAGTGCTTTTGAAGCATGCAGGGTAAGAGTATGTTTTCATGAGGTGTGCTGCTTGATATTATTTTGATCGCCTGTTTTCAATCAGTGGAAATAGTATTCATCTTTTTTTTTTATCCAAGATTGATGGCTGCTTATTTTCCCTCCGCATATTGTGAAAAGAAACCAACCAAGGTTCATGATTTTATTTAATTTTTTTGGAAAAACTATATTGCACTGCTTCATACACAAGTGTTTCTCCAAAATAGATTAATATAATTGAAATACTTTTACTATTATGCTATTTGAGCTACCGTATATGTTTAAACAGAAAGTATTATTTGATAATGTGCACCATAATAATACATTTCATGAAAAGAAAAGAAAAATACCCCTTTTTAAGTTTATTTTAGCTGAAAACTATACAGAATTGTAGATATGTTTTTTTAGACTTTGCAATAATGTTAATAGTTACGTTTGTTCATTTACATGATAATGATAAAAGCAAGAACACATTTCTCCTATACATTTTTATTGCATACAGAGGACAACATTTCCCATTCACTTACAGTAGATTCACTGAAAATAACTAAAAATACTATACTGCATTATGCATGCCAGGCCAGTAGATGGCGATATTACCGTTTTTGCACAAATGGTACTGTAGTTCACAATTGTGGAAATTGTGCATCTTTTGTGCCACAACTGACATGTTTTGATGACATGATGGATGTAGTGCATTTGTATTTCATTCATGCTAATAATATCCATGCAATATAGACTATATTTTTTAATGTTTGTGAAGTTCAAGTTTATGTAGTACCTACTCAGATAGTATGTGATTTTGGATGCACCATTAGACTTCAAGTCTGACTCATTGGCAAGATATTCCAGCAACACCATCATTCCTCATTATAAGCTTCATTATAAGTCCCTTTAAGGCAGATTAGTTCACTTAGCATTTATAAAAGCTAGAAGAGAAGCTTTAATGGGGAAATGTCTGAAATCTCAAAGCTGTGTCAAGATATTTTGTTTCAATCATATGCTTCAAATCCGCTATGTATTTATTTACATTTACTTTAGGCAGGTTAAGCTAATGCATATGCATTCTAGATATAAAAACATAGTGAACAAAATGCACAAGTGGAGCTTTTGCTCCTCCACTCACCATGTTAAATGCTACAGATTCTCAATAATACATTTCACAAACAAAACAAAATCTAAGTGATTCTGCAAAGCTCTGCACTTTCTCTGTTTTACCATCTCTCCTGACTACCTGCAGTATCTGAGCTACAGTAACTAAGTACCGAGCAGATGTCTGCGTCTGGACTGCACCGTCTCTTCTGGCAGCACTACAGCCGTGATAAATCATGTCCTGCTGGGCTGTAATGGTACAAAAGGTGTTGAGCATCCCCATGTTGTACAGCACTCGTGTATGAGGTCCTTTATAATAGGGTTTAAAAAAATGATTAAGTGCTAAGAAGCAGAGTGTAGCTGGACATGGTGAAGTTTGGGCCAACATGAGGTCATGCTGGATAAAACATGAATTCTGGTGAGGTCTAGCAGAACCTTTCTCTGTTCAACTCTCATTCAGCTTACGCTCAATAGGTTGTTGGATTCCAAAAATTCTAAAGCAGAACAAAACTGCCCTATCCGACTTACACCTTATTCCAGTTGCTAGTGGGAATGATATGACTGAATTCCGGGTAACACTTTACAATAATGTTACCTTTTTTGCATACGCTCTTAGAAATATGAGTACACAAGCTGTCACTGGAGGTGTGCCTTTTCAAAAGTTACACATTTAATAGGTATCAATATTGATACCTTAAAGGTACAGTTCAGTGCATAAATGTTAGAATAGTATAGTTTAAAAAAGAAATGTAGGTACTTACATGCGTCTTTAAGATACTAATATGTACCCTTTAGTTACAAGCATGTAGCAAGTAAGAATATCAATTTATATAATCTATAAATTCAAATGAACAGTGATATATAAAACTTATATACTTTTGTTTTTTGAAATTGTCATTTCATTTGAAACTTTAGCAGCCCAGGTATGAGAGACATTACACCTTTTGCCTTCTTGAGCACCCCAAAGCGATGTACATGCTAAAGGCAGGGTCCCAACGGCTGTGCCTTTGTTTCAGAGTGATATTTTTAAGCCGGACAGGGCAGGTGAAACCTCAAGATCCCCCCCATAATATATATGAATAGCATAATTCTTACTGAAATTAGACTCCTGTAGACTCTAAGAGACTCTCATAGACTCTTGCAGACTCATGTGGAATTCTTGAAGATGACTGTTTGACTGCAGAACAACCAACACATTCTCAATAAAGAATTCTGCTTGAGTCTCCTGGCTTGGGTTCTGAAATTTACTACAACCACCCCAGTGACACCTTGTGTATCTTTATTTCTGAGAGTGTATATACTACATTATTTAACATGTACTTTTACCCCAGTGCTTGATAAAATATGGCCTCCTTTCTCTGCTTTCAATTTTGTAGCTAAACAATTAAAATACTAAATGTTTCTTTTCCGATAATATATACTGAATGATGCATCATCATCCTCATCTAAATATGTTACGTCATCCTACATCATTATCTACTCCTTATGCAGTACTCTGTTGTAATTTATCTATCTATCTATCTATCTATCTATCAGAAGCACTTAAATTACATAACCTCTTTATGTAGTTTCAAATATTCAGACAGTGGTCAGATTAATTTAGGATTGCTAAAAGGGGAAGTATGTTGCTCCTGCTCTACTACAGAAAATAAAGCATGTTTTCAATGAAACCTTGCACAAACCAAATACAAATATAAATAGGGCTTGACAACAATGTCTTCATCTTGCAAAAGCACCACCATGGGTTTCTGGATTTCCTTGTTTTGCACAGTTTCAGTCTGAGGTTCAGTCTGTCTTTGTGTATAATGGCAAGTCTTCCATTTTTTCAGGAAGTCTTTAATCTGCATCATGTAACACATCAGCCATGATCCCACAATGGCAAAATACCCTCTGGTTCAGTCTGCCTACTATGGTTGGCAAGCCCCAAACTCACTATTGGTCGAACTGGATTATTGAAGGATTAAAATGGATTGCTGTCAATGTTTGTGAGACTTGTATTAGAGAGGCCAGCTAGTCAGAGCTGTGCAGGTAAACCTATCTCACTAATCTCAAGTAGCACTCTACAATTAAGAGGTGCTAGATGCTGAAGTCTTTAGTTGGTGCACCACATCACGTGTCATAATTGCTGCATCCTACTTGGAGCAGGATGAAATAGAGAAAAATAGGTTACATTGGTGTGATGACCCAAGATGGAGTGAGTTTAAAGGGGGAGAGTGTTACAGAAGCCAAATCGTAAACCTTTCAGTGTAGGTAAACCTCCCTCCCCTGATCTAAAGCAGCACACTATTGAATGAAACTGTTGTCTTTAAAGTCCTTGTTAGTCCTCCAGCCTCCCATTAATCCCGAATCGAATCCCACTTGGAGTGGGGCGAAATAAACCAGAGGGATTACACTCACTGTTTAAGGCAGGGATTGGTGTTCTAACTAGTAGTCATTGAACTAGGCTAATGGAAATATATACTGACATAAAGTCCTCTTGAAAGGAACATAAGTGTGATGCTTTGAATCCACTTATGAAGAACATAATTATTATTTTTGACCCTCCCTGCACATTTGAGCCTCTCTGGGTCTCCGCTTTTCAAAAAAATCACCTAATTGCCACTGGCATCCATACACTCACTCACCTTGAATGGAAGACATCATCCATTTTAAAGCAGCAGTGGGGTTACCCACAGGGCAAGGGGGCAGGAGAAGTTGAAGTCGGTGATGGTATACTCTCCTTCAACTTCTGCCCTCATCACCCTCCATCCCATAATGCTCCAGCTCCATCCTAGACAATCTCCCAGCTCAAAAAGAAGCTCAAGCGGATGTGGCAGCTAAATGCCTGTGTGGTCAGACCTGGGTCAAGCAAGAGCAGTGGGATGATGTGCTTGAAAGGCCATATGAGGGAGAGAGAGAAGCTTTATTACAGTACAAGGGCAAGTCAGTTTGTAGCTCGACAGTTTGACTGCTGTGGTATGTGTGGGAGATTATAATGTAACCAGAAGGTTACATGGCTTTGTTTTTATGACACATCTAAAGTGTAAATATGTTTGCGCTGTAGGTTTATTAAAGGGTCATCAAACTCCTTGATGCCATGATGCCCCAAGTTTATTTATCTGCTTAACATTTATGGTCTTCCACTTTTTATCACTTTAATGAATACTTATTTGAGTAAATGATAAAAGTAATTGACATGTGATTTTTTTAATAAGGGTTTTAAAAATCTGATTTATAGCTTTTTTCAAGCACCCCTAGGGAGACACAACAGAGTACTTAGGTGTCTGTAGAAAAATACTATCAAATCCTTTGAAACCCACACATTAATTCACCACCCTCATTTTGATTCTGGTGCAAGAATTCACTGAACATGAAATGTGCAACTGCTGTTATTGTAGGAAATTAACCTAAAGGGGAAATACATAATTAATTATGATCAATAAAAATCTGTGGATTGGGTAACTAATTTGAGGGATTCCTGAGAGAATCAGTCTTTAGCATATCAGAAACACCAGCGAATGTTTACGTGATAACAACAAGAAATTATAGAAGGACCTTATATTTTTGGCCTTATACAACAGTATCTCAAAACAGATAAGAACACTTTCTGAGGGCATGTAGCAATAATTTGCATCATTAAAGACTCCTGTTATGAGCAAAATCACACATACACTGTAAAAAGTTACTTTATTTTAAAAAAAGGCGAGTAAACTCGTTGTCTTAGAAGGGACTTTACTTTTTTTAAAATTAGTAAACCTGTTGTAAACTTGGTAATTCTTAAGTTGACTTAACATCATTTTTATAATCGTTCACATTTTGCTTACTTTTAAGGCAACCTGTTTACTCATTTTTTTTAGTTGAGTCATTAAAACGTCATCACAGTTAAGACATTACTAACCACACCGAGTATAGAGTTTTGTATAGAAAAAGAATTGAAGCTGAAGCAGAACAGAGAATAAAAGCATAAAGTTATGGCAGAATTTTATATGCAGCACATCTACAGGCTGAAAGAGACATCGGTTTCTTAGTTCTAACACAGCTTTATGAAAAGGTGCAAGTTTGATACCTGCGTGGCTTGCCTGTTTGAAAGAGTCCTGGTGTGATTTGTTGAGGCTTCAGCTGGTCTTTGCTGAGGTTGGCTGATGAGAGAGAACCTGTTTGCTGCAGAAGGTCTTTGATGGTTGCAAAAACAAGGCCACAGACTGGCACAAACGTAAGGGTCCTTTTAGCTCAGCATCACATTTTCACCTTTAGAATTGCAATCTTGTTATCAATGATCATTTTAAGTCTCAGAATGTCACACCATTGGGAGGGGAGTGAGATAATAAAGTTAGAAATCCTTTGTCTTCTAGTAGGCTGTTAAAGGGGTCCTATTGTGCTCTTTTACAAAGTCTTAATTCTGTTAAGGGGTGTACTATAACATTTTCTCACACTTAGTGGTTTGAAGAACGCGTTAAATATCACATAGTTTAAATTATTACTATACTTCTTTTAAAACTTGAAGGTCAAAACTTACCAGTGTTTTCAATGAAATAATGTTTTGTAAGAAGTTAAGGAATATACATGTTGTAAATCCAGCACCTCTAACTGCAGTGCAGTCTAACATGATGGCGCCCATCACCTATCATAGATTAGCTGATATTATCATTATTAAGATGTTTAAACATTGAAATATATGTTCTTACACATATTTGATAACTGGAAAGTCAAATATTTCACAATATGATCAATTTGAGCTGAGAATATTGGTCAAGAGGATCTAGCAGAATCTTTGCACGCTCGGAAATAGCAAGACATATCAGAGTGGAAACGTTATTGTGGTTTTGCCCCTCCCCATGCCTCAACCATGCATAGGTGGTATTTGGGCTGCTTTGTGACATCATAAACCCCAGAAAACAATGCTTGTTATCCAAACAACCAGTTCATTATAGTTTTTGAAAATCAATAAAAAAAAATTTAAAAAGAATATCTTCCTTTGGAGGGCACTTTAAGATTTCTAACTTTGTAGATCTTATTCATGCCCAAACAAACACAGTGCACATTGATTAAGGGTGCTTTCACACCTGTGGTTCAATTCAATTGGTCCAGACCAAGGGCAACAAATGATACATTGTAGCATTTTTCTGCTTAGTTTTGGTTTCTTTTCATACCACACTGATTGCTGTGGTCAAACCATTGAGTGTATTTCCTAAACTGCCTTTTTTGAAAGATCAGAATTAATACACAGGAATATTCTTATAAACAAAAAACAAAGAGAGGAGAAAAAGTTGAAAGAGATGACTGTGTTGGCTGACTGTATCCCTGTTCGTGATAAATTATATAATTTCACTGTAGACAAACTATATATTTTGAGAATTAAGCATGGATGCAGCTTAAAAACAATGCTTTAATGCAGGTTTTATCAAAAAATTCAGAAGTTTGCCCTCAAGCTACCATGAAGCTGTTGCTAAAGCAGGGTCATTCTCATCCCATGTTGACTACGGAAGCTTTTTTAGCCCAAAATGTGCATTTGGGTCTGTTTAAGTTTAGATTGCTGCATTCACATTGGCCCAAATGAACCGCACCAAACAGAAAAACAAACTCTAGTACGATTTAAATTAAATGAGGCAGGTATGAAAGTACCCTAACATTTAAAAATGGAAAAGCTTAATAGAATCACTTTAATATGAATAAGGGTAGATTTAACGCTTGTTCTCTTCTTTGGGTCATAAAATAAATGCAAGGTAACCAGAGTCTTGGTGTTTATTCAGTTAAGAGTGTAAACTAGTTCAGATTGTGTCCGGTTAGCCTGCATTGCATGTGCTTTGTTACCAAGGTTTAGGTGTTTGTGGCACATCTGTTCAGCAAATTTACCCTTCAGCTTGTTATCCTTTATTGCCCTTGTTTATGTGGGCATTTTGTTTACATTATCGTTTGCCCTTTATGAAATTTGCTCAGTCAGATTTGGTTTATTTTGTTTTTCCAGATGTTCGGCATCTGGGCATTGAAGCCAGGTGTTTTGCTCTTTAGCCAGCAGGGACAGCCTGTTGACAGGTGATTGTGTCCTGCCTCAGCAACAGCGTGCTCTAGACAGATTAGTCACCCACAATGCCCTTCACTCATATGCATCATTGGTATTGCATCAAACACGGAGACTCTGGATCATAAATCACTGTCATTTCTCTTTCTAGTCATGAATGATAGCTTGCATTAGCCTGTTGCAGGCCGTCTGTTAAGGTCATGAGATCAGGAGTTTGTGGTGCACTTAGTGGGGCCACATATCGCGCAGTTTAAAATAAAAGATCCATTATTCAGCTTTCAATACTCCAGTTCTTCTTTTTCCAAAAGAGTCCTTAAGCTGCATTAAATAGCTTAGTTTAGCAAACAGTACTTTCTCTAATTTTTACTGAGCACCGAGACTTTTGAAATAAAGTTCTTTAGAGGACACTTCAACACCTGCTGAAGTGAAACTCCAGTTTTTTTTTTGTTTTTTTTTTTGAAGAGATGTTCTTTGAATAAATTCTTTGCAAGAAGTGAAATGTGCAGAGATCAGCAGAATTGGGAAAGTGAAGCAGCATAAAGATGATGGCAGAGGTACGAACATTATCTGTCAGTACTGTCCTGATGACTGTACTAGTAGATGAGAATATCTGTTGAAGATTTTTTTGAATATGTGAACTTTGTTAGGGTATAGCCATTGTAATGAAATGAAATGTTGAGAAGGAGTGCACTAGGAATAAATTGCACATCTACATGCACTGTTTAGAATAGAATAACCTTTTATTTTTGTAATATCATCACCATTAGAGTGAACAAATACACACATTTCATGATTCATGAGATATACAATACTGATACCAAAGTATTATACTATTGCAGGTAACACTTTAATATAATGGTCCATTAGTTAATGTTAGTTAATGTATTTACTAACATGAAGAAACAATTTGTAATACATTTATTACGGTATTTATTCATCTTTGTTAAAGTTAGTTAATGTTAGTTATGTTTAATAATGATAATTCATGTTAGTGCATGTTAACTCACTGTGCATTAACTAATGTTACCAAGCACAACTTCAGATTTTATTAATGCATTAGTAAATGTTGATGAAACTATGATTAATAAATGCTTTACAAGATGATTCATACTTTGTCAATGTTAATAAATACATTAATTAACATTTACTAATGGACAATTATTTTAGAGTGTTACCCTATTACATTTAAATGGTACATTTTTGTAGTGCCCCAATTTTTATTACATGTAGCATACAACATATCTGTTTATGAATAATATGGGTCTGCAAAGTTCCAAAAGATCAAAGTGCACAAAGGAAGAGTTTAGAAAAATCTATGCAATGGTAAAATTCATAATTTCCTGTCATTTTGCGACTTCAGACAAAGTACATCATACTCTTATCCTTGCGATCAAGTCAATCATATTTTTTATCCACATCCTGCATCACCTGTGAGACATTCTAATCCCAGTATCATTCATAGTAGATAAGAGTATCTCAAACCAAATGAAAAACAGAGAGGAAGGGAGAGCGAGGAGACTGATGAAGTGTTTCATAACACGGTTCCACACGAGCAACTGAGGCATTAAACTCTCTGTTCAAAACTTCTTCATTCCTGTCATTCTTCTACCTGGATTTACTTAAACAAAATGGATTGTGATGGTACAATGAATGTGTATCAGGAGAGTGTGTTTGAACTGGAGTGACACTCAAACTGAATTATTCCTTTTGGAAGAATTTCACTTACACATAGCTGTTGAAGTGTCTGTGGCAGTATTGAATAGTGGCATGCATTTTAACTAGCCTAACTTGTTGGATTCAGTCAGGAAAGACCAAGCTGGCCCAGCATAATGGTTTGATTGTTTTGATTGGTATTGTCATTGGCATAGGTGCACCACTAATATTTATGCTAATAATGTCTTCATATTTGTCATCATAACATTGTGTCCTAACTACAAGTGATGCGATGCTGCCACGTGATAAAAGGTATCTTTTCTGTGCTAAAAGGATTTTTTTTTTCTTACCATTGGCAATGGTGATGATCAAAGTGTCTATTTTAGGAACAGTTTCTATTTCTGCAACATCGAAAAACAGCATAAACTAATATGACGATGGTCACCTCAGGTTCTGATTATGTGCTTTATTCAGTGATATTATACTATATGACTCTCTGGAATATTTGATTCTGATTGGTCAGTCTCCACATTGCAAAGATATGTTATTCACAGATAGCAACCACTGAAGCTAATAACACAGACTCATCTGGCTACTTGGAATCATCTTGATCATCAGTGAATACATTCACATCTATATTTATATGCTTGTCTGTCACGCCAGTGTTTTGGCTGTTTGGCACTTCTTGTGACTGAATAATACATAGGTTAGTGTATGCCCCATTGAGCTGTATTTGTTTCTGTCAGCTTTGCATCCATCTTTTTATGGCTCAGAACAATGTTTTGTGTGTACTAATTTTACCATTTTGTGGTAAGTAGCTGTGTAATAAACAGGACAAAGTACACTGCAAAAAATGCTTTTCTTACTTACAGTTTTTGTCTTGCACCAGAAACAAGGTGAAATTTCAAACAAAAAAAACTAAGAAAAGCATTTTTCGCAGTGTACATCCAGGCAGTCACATAACAACTGCATGGGGGTACTTTATCCCTTACTTAAATGCAGCCAGAATAAGTTTGAATACCATTTTATGTGATATTTATTTCTATACTGAAAGCACCAGCAGATTGTTCACCTATATAGTTTAAGCATAAACCAACATCAGTTGCTCAGAATGTACTTTAAGTAATGTTAATGAGGTTTAATATTTAATAAGGCCGCACGGGGGCGCAGTGGGTAGCACAATCGCCTAACAGCAAGAAGGTCGCTGGTTCTAGCCGCGGCTGGGTCAGTTGGCATTTATGTGTGGAGTTTGCATGTTCTCCCCGTATTGGCGTGGGTTTCCTATGGGTGCTCCGGTTTCCCCCACAAGTCCAAAGACATGCACTATAGGTGAATTGGGTAAGCTAAATTGTCCATAGTGTATGTGTGTGAATGAGTGTGTGTGTGGATGTTTCCCAGTGATGGGTTGCAGCTGGAAGGGCATCCGCTCCGTAAAACATATGCTGGATAAGTTGGCAGTTCATTCCGCTGTGGTGACCCCAGAAAAATAAAGGGACTAAGCCGAAAAGAAAATGAATGAATGAATGAATATTTAATAATTAAATTATAAACATGTCCATTTCGTTGGGAGTGCATTATTGTGTGATTCTGAATGGCTGATATTTAAATGTGGCTGTCCTGTCACTTGTCACTCCAACTTTGTTGTGTTGCTTGTTGTAAGGACATGGTGTTAAGGTAAAACAATACACCCCTGTAATGGTTCCTTTCAATACACAAATCTTATGTCACATTACAATGCTCTTGGAATTCTTTTAACAAATTCAAAGTAAGTCAATGGTTACTGAAGCGTTAAACTCTCCATTTAAAATGTCTTCATTTCTGTCATTCTTCTACCTGGATTTACTTAAACAAAATGGTTTGTGATGATGCAATGAATCTGTAATGGCAGAGTGTGTTTGTACAGAAATGACATTCAGATTGAATTATTCTTTTTGGAAGAATTTCACTTACCCATCATAGCTGTTGGAGTGTCTACACCAGTATTGAAAAGTGGCATACATTTTAACTAGCCTAACCTGTTGGACTCTCCCAGTCAGCGTCTCAAGAATCACCAAGTTAGCCCAGCATGATGTTTTGTTTGAAAGTATATTTTAGCATTTGCCTAAAACCCTTTTGTGCATTCATTCAGTAGATTTCCCCTCATTGGTATGATAAAGGAGACGTCAATATCAGACTAGCATTAGCTAGTTTTTTTTGTTTTTTTTTTATCTTCGCCCTTTAGACTCCAGAACACGCTCTGCATTCACCTCATGCTCTGTTTGATATTTGTCAGACATCAGCATCTCAATGAGAACCTGTCAGTTGAGGTCAGAGGAAGGAAGGAATATATCCAAACTCTAAACGTGTGTGGAAGTTTTATCAACCCCTGGCTTTGTGTCAGAGAACACAAAGCACTTTTTTTTATTGTTCTTGTTGTTTTGGCTCTTTTCAGAGACTGATAGTGGACCATGCTAAAGCTGCAGAATAGTAACGCATTCAATGATAACAGTGTCACTCGATGTTCCCAACAAGAACAAGAAGGTAGCCTTTTCTTTTACAAATATTGAATGCTCAAGTGCACCATCCAGAGGTAACTGGTGGCAGGTGGAAGGGTTATTGGAGGGAATAAATCACTGTTAAAACAAAAACAGCAGCAAACTGTCAGTGGTTATACATGTCCGGATGTATGAAGCCAGTTTGTGCAAAAACGTGTGCGCCTCTGTGAGAAAGACACCATTTCTTCTCCTCTATTATGATACTGTTGAGCAGTTTTTGCTGTTCTTATTGATTTTGCTCATTTCAAAGACTGATAGTGACCATGCTAAAACTGCAGAAATGTAACATGCAGACTCAATGTTTCCAAAAAGACCAAGGTAGTGATGGCTACTTTCAAAGCACTGCTTCGTGAAGCTCTGAAACCCTTATACATCTTTTGTTTTGAATCAGCTGATTTTGAGCAAATATCATATTGTCAATTTTGCATTATTTTAGTAAATGGGATTTCTTAATGTCATGACTTTTTCTAAATGTTTTGAAAATATTAGGGTTCTCCACTTGGGGTGACATTTTAATGAGACATCTGTCAAATGAAAATGCAATAATAGTTAATGACAGTTAATATGTTGGCCTGTTTAGCAGAGCTCACCATGGAACAAATAATATATATGCCTTGAAAATTTGTTAAAGAATGCATATTATGTAGACACTTAATGTTTAATTATATTAGACAATAGGATTTCAAGCATTTATAGGTTACACTTTCAAATTAAGTTCGTAATATGTTTGAAAAAGTCGATTCTAAGCAATGTTTTGCTTAGGTTTTGTTGCATTTATGCGGTTTGACCACCAGGTGTGCTGTTTTGAACACTTTGAAATGGTGAATCATTTTACGAAGAAATTGTTTCAGTTGTTTTGTTTCTCCCATCACTAGAACAACGTAGCAATTTTGAAATGTTGAAGTGCACAATCCAGAGGTAGCTGGAGGCAGGTAGAAGTGTTCTTGGTAGGCAAAAAAATAGTAGTAGGTATACATGTCCGAATGTAAGTAGCCAGTGTGCGAAAGTATGTGATGAATGTAAATCTCTGAGCCACACTATTTCTTCTTCTGCATTACAAAGGATACGGTTGAGCACTTCTTTTTTTTTTTTACTTAGCTATTATTTAATTAGTTTTACTTAGTTTTTGCTTTTTTCAGAGACTGATGAACCATGCTAAAGCTGCAGAAATGTTCAACGCTAACAATGTGACTTCATGTTCCCAATGGGAGCGAAGTAGCATTTTGAAGCTCTGTGCACTCAAGTGCGCCACCCAGAGGTGACTGGGGACAGATGGAAGTGTTCTTGGTAGGGAATGAATCACTGTTAAAATGAAAACAGCAGGAAACTGTCAGTAGTTATACGTGTCAGGATGTCAGTAGCCAGTGTGTGCGTAAGTTTGTGCGCCTCTGTGAGAAAGAGCGGTGATGAATGCAAAACATGGAGCCACACACCATTTCCCCTCCTGCATTACAAAGGACACTGTTGAGCTCTTCTCCCAAGGGTGAGCCGCTGTAGCATGACCAGATGTTTCTCTTTGCTCTCAAGATATTTCCCATCGCTCTTGCCATCATTCATTTTGTTTTATTGTCATATCCAATACCTTTTTGAATATCCGTGTTTTAAATTGCTTCGTGCTCCAGAGGTTTTTCTGGATGTTTAGGTCTTATCTTTCGGATCCATGTAGAGGACTGTATATTTTCAGAATAGACTTGCCAGTGGTTTGACTGAATAACTAGTCAACTAATTGGTCTTGAAGAAAGCGCTGTGTAATTAAAGGGCTTCTTTGGTTCGGGTTCACTTGAACCCAATCATACTCGGTTTGTAGGGGGTGTTTACAAACTGTCTAGCTGTCAGTGCACTAATTAAAGTGTCACTTAAAAGCAAAAAAAAAAACATTTCTTCAACTTAGGGAACTTTTAAGTCATAGGGTTGATTTTGTGTTTAAACTAACAAATTTTAACCTTTTACTGCTGTTTAATTTTTCATGTCATATCTCAGAAACTCTTTGTCATATCTTAGAAACTCGTGCAAGCTTTTATTTTTGCGTCTTTTAAGAAAATATATAATATTTTGATCAAATACTTGTTTTCAGGTTTTTCTTTTATTTCATTTATTTGTTTTTTGATGGTTTTTTTATGTCCAGATACAAAGAAGAAAAAAACATTATAATAATTGATAGTGTCTTTGCAGAAATGTCTTGTTTTTTTGTTAATTAATTTGTTATTTTTAATCAAGGCCCTTTGTTAATAAAGATTCATTTTCAGTCTAAGATGCACTGGTTGTTACGCTGTGACAATATAATTTTTTAATTTTTCTAAACCTTTTTTAATAATGCATAAATAAATATCACTTGTGAGCAGAATGTATTTATTTATTTATTTGTTTATTTATTTATTGTTTATTATTTCTAATCAAGCTGTAATCTTGTTCAGTTATGCCTACCAGGTGTGAACATATAAGCTTTTGTGATCAACTAAATGCATGCAATTACACGTAGAAAGACAAAAGATTCTAACATTTAATTTAAATTCCCATTACAGAGTTACATTTTAAAAAGTATATAATACAAATTTGAATTTTTCTTTGATGCATGTATTTACTCTGTTGGACATTATTTTAATCATAAATGAACTAGTTATTGTTCATTTAGACTAAAAGGCCAGAAATGTCCACAATCTAAATAAGCTAGTCATCCTGACTTATGGACAATTATGACTCATTCCCAATGTCTAAACAAACTGTCCATTCCCACACAGGAACAAGGGAAGGTTGGCGTGATCTTCAATGTGGGCACAGATGACATTACCATAGATGAGCCTGCGGTCACTGTCAACGACGGCAAGTACCACGTGATTCGCTTTACACGTAGCGGTGGCAATGCCACCCTCCAAGTGGACAACCAGCCCGTCATCGAGCGCTTCCCATCAGGTAGGATCACGTGGAGAACAGGGAAAGCCATCGGGGTTGGGGGGGGGGGGGGGTTCCATTACACATTACACATGTGGTTGGTAGAAAAACTGGGAGCAGCTCCTCTGGGAATGGACACATGGAGGTCAGAGAGAAACACTCATGCATCGGACGGACGCTGTTTGAAGCCCTCGCCCTAGATTTGGATTTGTACCCCTATTGAAGTGTACAAATTGATTTATAATTTTAAATGCGAATTATTTGGGTTTGAAGTGCGCTGTTTTCCCCCTCAAACTCTTCCCAGAGAGTTTCTGAGTCACCACATGCAGCGCCCAGATAACTGCCGTGTGCACAAATCTAATAACAATTGCAAATTGACACATTTCCCCCCAAGCTGCCTTGCCTAATACATTCAGCCCGAGATGGATTTGGATCCTTTACAGTTCTCAACTTCAGCCAGCTTCGCTCTAGGCAGGCTGAGGAAGGTGTCTCTGCGCCTCTGTAGATCCTCCATCCCTGAACTGCGTGCAAACTTTGAACCACAAAGCACGCTTTCATTTTTTAGCGTTAGCCAAAATGCCTCTCGCAGGTTGCTCTTTGAACCCCGACGTTCTTGAATATCCCGAGTCGACGGTGTAAACTGATATTGCACAGCCTTAAACTTTTATAACAAGTCCTGATTGATGATCTCAGCCCTGCAGTAGTCATCCTATGAACCGTCCCCGTCCTTTACAAACATTTGACTCTGCGGTCCCCTGGCCTTGTGTGCTTTCCAATTAAACCTGAGCAAACTCTCTCTCTCCCCACTGTGTGCTCGGGGAGCTGCCTTCCTCTCATAGCTGCTGTTCCACAGGAAGACATTTTCTCCGTCTCTAATAGCAATCCTGTCTTGCCCATCCTTGTTTTTCAATCGCTTGCTGCTTTTACGCCAGGTTAGTGCGACGTCAAGAAGTCCTTAGCTCTAGCCAAATAAAGCGCCGCCTCGCCTCGGCTCACCTGCTACGCTTCTTCCTCCCCCACATGTGGGGTCTTGTCTGGAAATTGCCAGAGGTTGAATGGCACAGCATTCGTCCCTGCGGCTCGGGCTTGAGATTTCGTCTGATTTCTGAAAGGGGAAATTGCTTTTCTACTGCTGCGACATAGGCTTCCCATCTGCCAGGTCTCCCTCTAAGCCCCCTCAGGTGGCGAGAAGGCCTTTCCAAAGTGCAGGGATAAAGCCCGGCTTCCAAGTCGTCACAATCATGTCATGCTTCCTTTAAATCTGAGTTATGCGCATTTAAATGGAATGGGCCGGCTTTTATGTGGCACCTGTCATCCCGGGGATTTAAAAAAGCCATGATATAGGTCTTGCGTGTCATCCCACATTCGCTAAGCTCATGTGTGTGTAAACGAAGCAGGCTGTTTATCGCTTAGATTAACGGGCTCGATTAAGCCAGTTAATTAAAACGGAGGATTAGATGACCGGATATGTTCCAGGTGGCAGATTTGCCGTCCCCTGTGGACACAGGTGCTACTGACCATTCCTTTTTTGTTTTGTTTTTTGCCTCTGGAATCTAGTGGAAGCCTATGAATAGCAATGCATCAGGAAGGACTTTATTGGACGGATGAGTTTGTTTTCACTTTTTTGCCGCTTACTCACGGACAAGACCTATTTCAAGTTTTCTTTGAAGGTTCAGCACAGAATTTGCCACACATTAGCTCTTTTAACAGGCTTATAGGAGTGGGAGGCTTGGCCCTCATTCAGGTGCAGGATGGGTAGGACAAGCGGAAGACTTGTATCTCTCACGGCTGTCACACAAGGATGTGACAGAATGTGCTATGTCAAAAAAAATCAGTTAACGCTTGACATACTAGCATTTTCCTTCAAGAAAGAAAACCTTTAAGGTAACAAAAAATAAGTTATTAATGGCTGTAACTGAATGCCGGCATTTAAACAGTATGTCTGTCAATGAAGTAACAGTCATACAGTTTTTGTGTTATAATTAATGATAAAAAAAAACTAATTATATTTATGATGACATGAGTGTACCTACTATTATTAGAGTGTTTGTTTTATTTATTTTTTATAATGGCATTTGTATATTTCTGAGGGGCAAGTAAAAAAATATCAACTGTAAAAATCTTTTCTAATCTTTTAAATTCTTAAAAATATATATATTGTTTATTTCTATTTTCACAAGTTATTAATTGTATCAATTATATTTGTGGTTTACATTTAGAAATGTTATGTAATGATTTGAGAATCAGAAAGAAGTGCTGTGTATATACAGTATATATGGATGGATGGATGGATGGATGGATGGATGAATGGATGGATGGATAGATATCAGATAGATTATTATATTATTCTAATATAAATTAAACATGATTATATTACCCATTTGACACTGTAACAATAAAAACTAAACTGAAGGGTATGTATTCAATATGTAAAAAAAAAAAAAGTCTTATTGATTTTTAAGTGATGATAACACCATGCGATATACTGTATTATTCCATTTGAACGTTGTATGCTACCTTGAAGTTTTTCAATACTAAACTGCATGAAACAACATGAATACAAAGTCGTCTTATGTAAGGAGCTGTCAGATGTTTTAAAGTCAGTTTTAAAAGAAATTTCCTTTTTCTTGAACTCTCTGATGTATCATTGACCCATGTACCGAGTTCAGTGAAATCTTCAGAGGATCTCTGGGCCAATCCACAGCTTTATTTGTCATGTCTGGGCAGAAATCAGCATCACTGTGTGGCAAACAATGAGCAGGCCGCGGTATAAAGGGGTATTAGGATGACTTGTGGATTTTGACAGGATTGTGCTGAAGAGCTGAGCAGAGAAAACAGCGGGATGAGGAGATTGTACTTTTGAATGAGTAACAGGACCCGAGAGCTCATTTCGGCTCTGATGAAGGGATCTGTCAGAAAAAGGGAAGTGAAGAGCATAGATACATGCCGTCTCTTATCTGGCAACCATGACACCAAGCCAATTACAGCTTCTGTGTCTTCTTATAATTACACGTGTCCTAATTTATGCAGGTACCTCGAGATTTTGATAGTAGATCCAGCACTGATTGCATTGTTCTCACTGATTTCTTGCAGAGACCAGAAAATGTCTTCCAGAGCAGTAACCATTGTATAACCGCACACTCTAAAATGTGACATTATCACTGATATCATTGTTGTCCTATTGACTGCATGAAATTTTCCTCAAGTATTATTCGCTGAGATGACATCACAATCGACCAGATCAAAAATTAGAAGATAAACAATCTCTAAATATGTCCTCTAAACAGACTTAAACATGCTCTAATTAGTCTCAAGCTGCTAAACTGTCTAATAACTAAGTGCAGTCCACCTTAAAACAACATAACTACCAGCATAAAGCTCGTTTAGACTTCCTAACTTGCTAAACTTGATAGTCTTGTTGCCATGTTTTTAACCATGTGACGCTTGAACTTCCAGATATTAACCTCTTATCTGTCTCTCTAAATTCTTTGAAGGGAACATTGATAATGAACGGCTTGCTATAGCCAGGCAAAGAATTCCATACAGACTTGGTCGGGTAGTTGACGAGTGGCTACTCGACAAAGGTAATAAAAATGAATTAATTAAATAATGACTTAATGATTTATTAAGGCTCTGTAAGAGGTGCAGTTCCCTTAAATTGAATGACGCTTCCTAAAAAAACAAAGAGTTCACTCTGGCAGATCGTGGGCCAAAACAAACCTTGAATTGTGGCTGCCCACTCGCAATATAAATCCAATTGGTGCTGTTTATTTGGCTTGTACTTTTCATAGCATGTCCTTAACAAAGTTTGAACTGCACCGCTTCAGAGATTAAGGTTTAATCTTAAACATAATCCCTGACTAACCCTCTAACCACGCTCCATAACTGCAACAACTGTCTGTAAATAGTTTATTTTTTGCTGTCTTATGTTTTCCTTCTGTGATCCCCTTTGACTTCGAGTAACTCTTTAACTTACATTAAAGCCAAAATATACATGTGCAATCCCATGCAGTTAAAGGGACTATTGCTCTTTGTAACTCGAACTAAAATCAGTTTCAAAATCCCCTTTAACCCTTTGAGTGTAATAAAAAAAAAAGATATTATTCGAACCATTTGCGTTATAGTCTAAAAGCCTAACTGTGTAATATCTTTGGACCCATGAGACATCTGTAAACAGATGAATCCTGCATGGTGTACGATTTTCCCTATGAAACTTTCTCGCTTATTAAAGTGCAGAAATGGTGTCAGACGTCCGAGTCAGCAAATTATTAAAGAATACCGGGCAGTATTGCTCCACTGTATGTGTAAGATTATCAGACTTTTTGGTTGGTTGCACCTTTTTCATCTATATGCAAACTTCCTTTTCTGCTTGTGTGCTGAGCTAACATCACATCTGAATGTTAAATGTAAAACAAATACGCTTGCAGTTTTTTTTTTAAAGAAAACTGACCTTTCTGAGCCTGCACACGCTCATTTACTGAACATGCAGAAGAAAAACGTGAATTGAAGTTTACGTCTACATTTGTCTAAAAGTCATTTTCAGACTCCCTTGTGCGTCTAACTAACATCCTTTATCGCTGTGTCATTTTATTTGCGATGAGTGATTTTATATCCGCCGTTCAGTATAAATAGGACATTAAACTAAAGCTAATTCTGTCTTAAACCCCCCTAAATCGAAACTAACTCAGAGGGTTAAACAGTCTAAATATTAATGAAAGACATTTTCGTAACCAAATGAGAGGAAAATTGCTGTCAGCCTTTGCACATTCAGTTGTGATTAACAATGTCCCTTTAACATGTGTAATTATTTATCAGTCCTAATCTATAAGTAATGATAATGACACAAAGCCCTCATACATCAGGTCTGTGTGCTGTGTGAATGGTACGTTTTGCTGAGCGACTGGTGTTGGTGTGAGAAATCTGTCTCTGCCTTTTGCTCTCTGTCTCAAAGGCTCTTTGGTCTCCTCATTCTCCTCCATTAAATGTTCTAACCCCTGTCACTGGGTCTCGTATATTTAGCTGAGAAAAGATCTATCCAACCTTGAATTAATCACAAGGAAGTCACTTTTTTTAAGCTGTTATGCTAAACATGTGAGGCAATTAAATCTCATTGTGCCTTTTTAAATAGCAGTTAAAAGATCAAGGCATCTAAATATTAATATTTCTGGTGTTGTTTACTCAAATGTTTCATGCCATTCCAAACAAACACAGAATAGAAAAAAGTTGCATACTGCTTAATTTTGATGACTCAGAACTGAATAATCATTAAAAAATCTGAATCAGAATTTTGCTTTAAATGATTTCATTTCAAATTTTAAATACACACATATTTATTCATGTTATGAAAGTAAATGAAAGTGAAAGTTAGTGGAGTCTAATGCCATTTTGGTCCCCAATGACTTTCTTTGAATAGACAAAAACAGAATGTAAATATCTATGATAGAATGACAAAGAAACTTGTACAGGTTTGGAGTGAAAAATAACACATTAAAGGGTATGTTTACATGACAACAGTGCATTTATAAAGGGATATTTCACATACTTGAAAACTGAATAATCATCAAAAAAATCTGAATGTTGCTTTTTAAAATGATTATAATTTTTTTTTAAATTAACAAAATTTTGAATTATTAATAAACAAAAGTGAAAGTCAGTGGAGTCAAATGTCCTTTTGGTCAACTATGAGTTTCATTATATAGTCCAAAAAAAATCTAATATTGTAAAAATATAAATAAAAAATATAAATATCTATAATATAACGACAAAGACACTTGTGCATGTTTGGATGGAAAAGGAAACCACTTTAAGGGTATGTTTACATAACAACAGTGCACTTAAAAATGGAAATGTTTTCCTTCATGTTTGTGAATAGATTTGCATACAGACAACACTGTTTTCTAAACGATCCTCATTCACATGGAAACTACAGAAATGCCATATTATGCATGCCAGCTCAGACAAATCTGGTACACTTAAAAAAACAAAAAACTTAAAAAAAGTTAAACTTAAGAGCTAAAACTAAAAATTTTCCATGTCTTTAATGCATTTTAGTTGAAAACATTATCATGTAAGCGTACCCTAGTTCCTTACATTATAAAGAGAGCCTTTATATATATATATATATGTCATATATATTTATTTATTTATTTATTTATTTCATAGGTACTTTTATTATATCACCATATGTAACCACCCTTAGTGCCACACATAAATCAGAACAACCTTTCACTGTACAATAAAAGACCATGTGGAAGTGGAAAATGGCCATCTGGCTTCTTCCCACTCGATTACGACATGCCTTTCAGAGGTTATGGTCTTTTTATCTTCACTCTCATGTCAAACTTGGTTATTTTCAACTGTTAAAATGGAGACCCTACTTGTGTTAAACGGCAACCCTTCATTAAGCATTAAGTGGCTCTCACAGAGGGGATAACAACTGCCCACTTCATAATCAGCTCTGTCAGAGTACCTGTTCATCAGGATTAAATGGATGGCGGCAGTCCAGCTCTCAGGGGCCAAAGGAAATGGCACTTTGAGTTAACCATCCTTTTCCTCTTTAAAAAGTCATTCTGAGGCTTTTGTTGGCATTAAATGATATCTAAAGTTTGGCACGATTGCCTAACATTCAGCTTGAATTAAACCTGTAGCGCTTTGACTACCTGTTGCAGCGCTGACATTTATTTCTTTATTTTCTAATAGCCTTTCCTCAAACTTTAGCTCAGTTCAACCAGTCGTGCTTTTTATGCGAAATGGCTCAGTGACAACTTGGGGGAGAATCAGGGGACGAAAAAAAAAACTCAACGCAGAGGCATAGTGTGTGTACTATATGTGTGTTCCTGTGTGTGTGAGTGTGCCCCTATCTATGTCTATTCATGGGGCTGGAGGAGATACTCTTCTAGCCTCAGTGACACATTAGCATTTGAGCTGGCAGATGACACTTATTCATGCAGATTGGCATCAACGGGGCCTCTGTCTCTGAATAAAACATAGCTAGAACTCTTTACATACTCATAAATATTGTTTTCCAATTTGGTCGTCCTTAGTCAGATCATTATCCTAGGCTCAAGCCCTACTAGCTTAATGAGGCTCAAATGATAATATACAGCCATTATTCTATAATTCCTGCTCTTATAGAAAAAGCCACCTCAGGCTCTGGGATTGATCTTTGCCATCATGTTTAATACAACATTTCATCTCCTGCACGAAACGCTTAGAATTGGAGATTTCCATCGCCAGGTTCAAATGTTAAAAGTGTTATCAGCTGATTTAGACACATACTGCCGCCACAACGGCCTGCACTGATGGTCGCGTTTTGCTTCTCTGTCTTTCTTTGCTGTCGTACCGCTCTCTCTTTCTCTTTCTTTCTTTCTATCTTGCTCTCTCTGTTTCTCCATCTCCTCTCTGATCCGTCTCAGGTCGACAGTTGACTATCTTCAACAGTCAGGCGGCCATAAAGGTGGGTGGTCAGGATAAAGGACGACCGTTCCAGGGTCAGATCTCAGGCCTGTACTACAATGGCCTGCAAGTCTTGAAACTGGCTGCAGAGGGGGATCCGAATGTGCAGGTGGCAGGAAATTTGCGCTTGGTTGGAGATGCGCCCTCTGTCCTGTCCACTGAGACCACCTCAGCCACCCCTCCGGCAGCGGCAGACATGTCCACCACCATAATGGAGACCACCACCACCATGGCCACCACCACCACCCGCAGACAGCGCTCGCCCAGCCTGAAGGACAGCATTACGCAGGTAATTACACTGAGAGGTGGGCCTTTTGTTGGCTTGTTTTTTTCTGAATGAGGGATTTTGTTTTACAAGATGTCCAGTTGGTATCAGCAATAAAAGAGCTGACAGGACGGACCACCCTTGGGGATAAAATCTGTCATTTCTAGCTTGAAAAAGAGCCGTCACTCTGCATTTGGAAAGCCCTGAAGGAAAGGAGTCATAATGCTCAGATTCGCATGTGTCAGGATATATCTCCCCCACATATGCTTTCCCTTTCATTCTTCCCACATGTAGTATTTTACTCGGCACATTTCCTTTGAACAGTCCTGCAATTTTCTCAAGTCATTATTTTCCAAGCCTCCAGAAACATATTTAGAACTGAGGCGCTTTCTGTGTAAGCAAACACTTTGAATAAAATGGATGAATTTGTATTCATTTGTCAGATTTGTAGTTTGACATCCTTTTTAAACCATGTTTAAAGCACTTTTATGAAAAAGCATGTTTTTTTTTGTACATTTTGCTGCATTTGTGCTTCCACAAAAATTCACATTGTTGAAAAATATATATTTTATATAAATCTTATTATTCAGTCGTATTGTTAGTTTTCACTGAACTGAGTTTATTATTAATACAGTATATATTATTAGGCAGCACGGTGGCGCAGTATGTAGCACAATCGCCTCACAGCAAGAAGGTCGCTGGTTCAAGCCCCGGCACGATGTTTGTGTGGGTTTCTTCCGGGTGCTCCGGTTTCCCCCACAGTCCAAAAACATGCAGTATAGGTGAATTGGGTAAGCTAAAATTGTCCGTAGTGTATGAGTGTGAATGAGTGTGTATGGATGTTTCCCAGTGATGGGTTGCAGCTGGAAGGGCATCCGCTACGTAAAACATATGCTGGATAAGTTGGCGGTTCATTCTGCTGTGGCGACCCCTGATTAATAAAGGAATTAAGCCGAAAAGAAAATGAATGAATGAATGAATGAATGAATATATATTATTAATCCCTCTTTACAGTATGTATTATATATACAGTGTATCCCTTTTAGTTTAATATAAATATTGTATGTCTGTATTTTGAATCACGAAACTAAGAATTGAGAAAGTTGGAAAAAAAAATTTCCTGATTTTCATTTATAATTTGATATTTATCCTAATATACATAACATTATATATTATATTTTCATCATTTTACTTATAATATTAAACATGCATATATACATATGAAGAGTTCAGATGCAAAAGTCTCTAAGTGCCGTCTGAAAGGTGTTTCTAAAATGAGCATTTTTTCTACAGTATTTTCAGTTATTTACTTTAATGGCAATAAAAAGAATCTATTCTTTGCCATTAAAAACGGCCAAAAAAGAAAGAGAAAATTGTTTTTATATGATTTCTACTTTTTGAATCTGAATGATTATGAAAAGGGCGGCATGGTGGCTTAGTGGTTAGCATTGTCACCTCAGCAAGAAGGTTGCTGGTTCGAGTCCTGGCTGGATCAGTTGACATTTCTGTGTGGAGTTTCTATGTTCTCCCCGTGTTCGCGTGGGTTTCCTTCAGGTGCTCTAATTTCCTCCACAGTCCAAAGACATGGGCTATAGGTATATTGAATGAACTAAATTAGCCGTTTTTCTCTCTCTGTGTGTGTGTTTGTGTGTGTGTGTGTGT
>CAIGQW010000287.1:3467864-3481944 GCA_903798125.1 Danio choprae | reverse complement strand
TCTAAATTAAATTAAAATGCTGAATACAGAAATACATAAGATTTAAACCAAAATGTATTTCTTATATAATGATAATAACATATTTTATATTATAACTAAATGTTAATAATAAATAATGTTAACTTAAGATATTATTAAGTTTTTTAGCATCATATAATTATTTATTTGTTTAAACATGTAAGATTTTTTTTAATTTCTTATATATTAACATAATGGCGGTTCATTCCGCTGTGGCGACCCCAGATTAATAAAGGGACTAAGCCGAAATGAAAATGAATGAATGATATATTAACATAATAAAATGTGAACTAAATAAAAAATAGTAAAATATAATAATTATAATAATAATTAATTATTAATTAATTATATATATTGTATATATATATATATATATATATATATACAAAATAATTATATATTTTGTAACAATTGCATTTTATTGGTAAACATTAATGAACACATTCATTAAAATAAATTAACAACATTTCCATAGCATTTTATAATTCATTAATTCATTTTCTTTTCGGCTTCGTCCTTTTTAGTATTTTATAATCTTAATGTTAATTCCAAAACTTGTTGTATCTGTTAATGTTAGCTACTGCAATGTGAACTATCATGAACATTTCTTAACATTAACCAAAAAAATAATAATAGCTAGAAAATTACATTACTTCATACTGCATAATGCGTTAACTAATGTGAACAAGTGAGACCTTTTTGTAAAGTTCTGCCAGATATTTTATTATTCAATCAGTAACATTTAATCAGAAACTCTGAAACATATTATTCAACTGTTCATAACAAAAGGATTAAAACAAGCTACTTTAGAAAACAGTTAGAACAGAACATACTTTTTTGTCATATTGTGTATAACAATGGTGAGCCCTGGAATCAAAAAGGTTGAAAACCACTGCTGTAGACTCAGTGAATAAGGGCAAAAAACTTTTAGGTCTTAACAAGTCATTCATGAACTCAATATTAATAAGCTAATCTAACAAAAAGGTTTTATGTTGTTTGATCTTTTGTTCCCATATGGGCTATTCATAACGCCAAGTGGTCATTCCACTCCATCACTTGGTTTTCTGCTATGAGCTTTCATAAATCAGCTGTAAAATAGGTGTGACGTCAAACTGTGTGGCCTAGAACATAAAATTATAACCCTGTGCTCAGCTATTGCTCTTGTGATTGTGCATTATGTTGCAGTCATTCAGTGTTGTTGAGTGGTTCAGTTCTTTCTGATGGCCCATCTGGAAAATCAGCTGTTGTCGTTTGACATTTGTTCAAGCCTTTGGTTCCATTTCAGATTATTTTAGTTGCACAAAGTGTGAAATTAAACCATTTAACCCAGACATTTCTTATTTACTAATTGGTACAACAGCCCTATTTGTTTGGCTCTGTCTCAAATTCTAGTCAGCTGCCTTGCTAGCTTTTTTAGGGATTGTTTATGCGCTGCTTAGGCTGGGAAAGAAACTCACATTTTTAGTAGAGAGACTTTGCAAAAATGAAATAATTATAATTAATTGTGCCCATAATTTAGGGGTAAAGCTGATAAAAAAAGAAAATGAAAGTTTTGTTGTTACAACTAATGTTGTAGTTTTACACTAGCATTCAGCGATTTGGGGTCAGTACGCTTTGTTATGTTTTTCAGACTTATAATTTAAAATGTGTTTTCTATTTTATAATGAAACGCTAATTTGTTTATGTGATGCCAGAGCTGAATTTTGAATATTATTACTCTAGTCTTCGGTGTACCATTGTCCTTCAGAAAGCATTCTAATATGATGATTTACTGCTTAAGAAACAGTTGTGGTGTTTAACAATTTTTTTGGAATCCTTAATTTAATTCAGGATTCCTTGATTAAAATGTTCATAAGAATAACATTTATTTAAAATAGTTTTGTTTTTTTTGTAACATTACAAATGTTTTACTGTCATTTTTCACCTGTTTACTCAGCAAGCTTTTTTTGTGTTTGAGTCATCTAAACATAGAAAGATTGACTAAAACAAGGCTAACTTTGGGCTATCAGTGAAAATCTAATAGATGTCTAACAATAGCCCAAAAATCAAATAGACATGAATGAATGAATGAATGAATGAATGAATGACGTGAAGTCTGTCCAATCTGTCTATTTAATGGTTTGTGAACTGTTGTTAGATGATTTTCACTGACAGACCAAATTTGGCCTTGTTTAGACGTCTGTTAGATGTACATTATACACAAAATCACTTGTTAGATAGTCCACCCTTGCTGAATAAGAAAATAGCAATTAAAAAAACATACTAACCCCAAATGTTTGAACTATAGTGTATAATTAAGGGTATGTTCACACTTGAGCACCAAACAACCAGACCGAGACGGCTAAAAAGATGGCTCTCAGTCCACTTCCAAACAAACTCTGATGTGCTTTGACTAAAATGTGAATGTAACACCAACCTAAGACATCTAAACTCAGCAAAATAAAAACATGTTGTTGTGAGAGGACTGCTTTATATCATAAATGTGGCATAACTGCTTCTTTTCTTTTCTTTTTAACCCCTAGGGTGAGTATTAAAAAGTAACAGCTAATGTCAAGGACTAAATTAGGACAAAATTAATATGAACCAAACAAACTAAAGAAACCAAACTTGAAGTGTGAATGCACCCTAAAATGTAGGCTATCTGTGCCTTATACTCAACTTCCAAGCTTAACCTTATGCCAACGTCAGTCACAGCCATCGTGAGTCACCATCTTTGTGGCTTTTTATGAAATTTCTGCCTTTAAGGAATGTCTCAAATCAGTCAAAACTTACGAGCTTCCATTTTGTTTGTAATGACATTTACTGAGACGGTTCCCAATCTAGGCATTAGGGCAGAACTCGGCTAACTAGGTTTTGAGACACAGCAGTTAACTCAGTTATCACCGAATGCAAAGGATTGTATTTGTATTTGTAAAAGTCAGCTGAAAGACTAGAGCACAGATGAGTGTGTCAGAGGAGAAAAAGTTGTGTTTTTAAAGGGACCATCTTACACACCTTTGTTTTTTGTAATTTGCTTTTTTTCCATGCAAAAATCATGCGGCCTATTTGTTGATGTAAGTGACCCAAACTCCATGGTTTGCTATCTTGTTTAACCAAAGAAGAGCCAAGAGCTATTCAAGAGTTGGTTCTGTTTTAGATGTTATTGTAGTCTTCTAAACATGCCATAGGTTTAGAAACTGTTTTGTAATAAATGCTATGTGTTGTAGAATAAATTGAACAGAACAGTAGTTGAAATAGTGTGTATGTGTGTACTTGTAGACCTTCTCAAGCCCTCGCTAATTCTTCTTCCTCTCGTCCCTTTCTCCTCTCTCCTCCCAGGAGGTGAACTTGTGTTGCCCATAATAACAGTGGACACCCAAGACCCCCTTTCCATGGCCACCCGTTACCCCGCAATCCCTGCCCCTCCCACCTCCCTGACCCCACTCCAGACCACCAAAGAGTCCCTCATTCTTTCCGACCCCCGTCCGCCATGCCCTCCAGACCAGGAGGACTGCGGTGACCCCATGGAGGTGTCGGCCTTCGGCTCCGGAGAAATGACGGAGTCCGATGACGAGGACTTTAACAGAAACTCCCCCATGGTCACAGACAGGACGGTCCTGCCACCGCCCCCTGCTGTAGGCAAAAGTGGCCCTGGTGACCACCGTCCTCCAGTCCCTGCCCCAACCACCCATCCCAACCAGCTCCACATCCCAGCGGGCAAAATGAACACCCGTGACCAGGTGCTCCTGCCGCCTGTCCCGTCCTCGCGCCACACTCCAGGTTTAACCTACCCGCCTGATTTCCCCCATGTGCCCACAGCTCACCCCACCGACCTGATGGAGAAGGGCCGTCCAGGCGCCGTAGAGGTGATCCGAGAGTCCAGCAGCACCACAGGCATGGTGGTTGGCATCGTGGCGGCTGCCGCCCTCTGCATCCTCATCCTCCTTTACGCCATGTATAAATACCGCAACCGAGACGAAGGCTCTTATCAGGTGGACCAAAGCCGCAACTCTGGCTCTGAAAGCAACGGTGCCGTAGTAAAGGAGAAAACGGCAAGTACGACTGCCGCTGTGGCCAAAACCACCACAAAGGGCAAGAAGAACAAAGACAAGGAGTATTACGTCTGAGAAAGACCGAGGAGAAGGTACTGATGAGACTGATGAGGATTTTACCTCCTCGAAACATTTAAGCCACACGATCTTCTGTTTACTTCTCCAAATGTTTTTTCTGCCACCGAAAGACACGGACGGATAGACTTGACGGATAGATCCTCCTTTCGTTGCTGTCTTGCGAAGCCATCGTTGTATGTAATTTTATCTCTTATCATGTCTAAAGAAATTCTTCCATTACATTCCAGGTGATGTAATGCCCTCTTTGCGATTAAAGATTTATGTTTCGCGTGGTCCACAGGAGAGAAACAAAACACCATGGACAGAGAGAGAGAAAACCCGCCAAACATGAGCTTTTAGTACTATTCCTGAACGTTCAGTTAATATTATGTTTATAGAGCTATGAAATTGAGATCTCGTACCAGACATTCGCTGGCCCTCCTTGTAATAATTCATGAACAACAGAAGCGATTGTGTTCGTTATTTGCACAAGACAAGCAGATGCTCCCATCAGTTCTTGTGGAGATGTTAAATCCGACACCTTTTTTTGGAGGGAGAGAAAAAATTGTGAGAAAGGCAAAGGATAAAATCGCATCTTCTGTTTTGTTTGGTGATAGAGCTGAAATAACTGAGTTCATTTCCACTCGGATATATCTTTTGTCAGGTGTAGAAAGTAGGATTTATCTGTCCCTGTCATGAAAACACATGAATCTAATTCTTTCTTTGTTGTGTTTCTGCCATGGTTTCATAAACACGTTAGAATCGCAGATCAGACAGCGAAGCGTGCTTTGACACCGACACCTCCACCCGTATTCAGAAGGTTGTTAAACATTTCTCTCTCTTTCTCTCTTCATGGTGCCGAAACATAGTGATCTGTTAGGCTACTAATTGTGTTCCATGCATGATGTATTCACATTCAGCTTTTCATGAGAGGTTTTTGATATGAAATACATAAAGTTGATAACTCTCATCTCACCCGGAAGGATTCATAGCACCATGGACAAGCACGACGCAGACCTCAGAAAGCGGGACTGTCCTGAACTGAGCATCAGCTTGGACAAAAGATGTTGTATCTATGTAAATACAGGACATTGCTGAAGACTCTTCAGGAGACAGGTTTGTGTGTATCTTGCAGACGGTACGTATGTGCGCGTGCGATTGTGCGTGTGTGTGTGTGTGTGTGTGTGTGAGTGTTTGTCCTCGTTAGTCCTCCGGCATGAGAAAGATATACGCAAGACTACAAGAACTCTTTCTCTTGCCTCCTATATTCTCTATGGTGTGAAACTACAGCCCAATACCCATCCAAATGAGACTGCAGACAGTGAAACAAACAGGATAAGGAGAACGGAGGCGAAATCATATTTTGAGAACTGTGTGGCGTCTCTTTTAGGCGGACAAAAAAGGAACTCGTTCTCATCAGGATGCCAACTCACCACCTCCCATACCTTAAAGGAAAGCGTATGAGAGCAAACTGATAAGACTTTTATGGCTAAAGCAGCACAAACCTTGTGTCCGGACTTTTGTATCAAAGGACACCTCCTGGAAAGGAGGAAAAAAGGAAGAAAAAAAATCAACAACACAGTATGCTGTCTAGATATTTCTCACATTTGAAACTATGGTTTTCCTGAATTGACATTCCTTGTTATTACAAAAAAGATTTTGTTTAGTCCTTTCTCTTCAATTGAAAAAAAAAATGTTATTCACTACAGATATATTACTTCAGCTACACGAAGTGATTTTCAAAGGTGAAATTTTAGGGGGGTGGGGGTGTTTTGGGATTTTATTGAATTTGGTATAAAAAAAAAAAGAATGAAGCGTAACACCTAGCCATACCTCCATTTTATATTTGGGTTCTTTTGTTATATCATCGACAGGGCTTTTTTTCGTTTGTGTTTTTGTTTCGTTTGTTCTTTTAAGATATAATTGTCATTTACCTATGCTGGTCAAAGTATATTCCCGTTCTTAATGTAATTGTAAAGTGTTACTGTGAGATGAAATCTAAATATGTGTACATTGACAGAGGGAAAAATACACTTGGTTCTATACTTCGTATTGATTTGGTCAGTGTGGTCTGTTTTATTTAAAACATTTATAAATTTAATTCTAGGAGATTTATACAGTCATTCAAAAGATTGGAATCAGTAGGATTTTTTTTTTCTTTTTAGAAAATGGATTTAATGTCTTTATCCTGCAAAGATATATTACAATTTGTGATGTTCAGATCAAGTTTTTCAATCAAAAAAAAAATAAAACATTTAATAAATTAACAAAATAAAAAAATTACATAAAGTACTTACACTGTTATATATAGCTGTAAAACTTGATTTATTTATTTTTGAGAAGTATTGTAACCTCTTTGTTCAAAATTTGAAGAAATTTTAATTGCGTCAATGCTAGTAGAACAAAATAACCAAGGCACTTCAGTAAAAAAAAAACTTTATTTTCCAAAAAACAAAGTGGTCTTAATAAGAGAACAGCAGTGATAGAATTATAAAGGAAGATGGCCCTTGCTTTGAATGTCTTTAGCACATCTGTGGACACTGGTTATCATTAGTCTCTCATTCATTCATTCATTCATTTTCTTTTTCGGCTTAGTCCCTTTATTAATCTGGGGTCGCCACAGCGGGATGAACCGCCAACTTATCCAGCATATGTTTTACGCAGCGGATGCCCTTCCAGCTGCAACCCATCTCTGGGAAACATCCATACACACTCATTCACACACATACACTACGGACAATTTAGCTTACCCAATTCACCTGTACCGCATGTCTTTGGACTTGTGGGGGAAACCGGAGCACCCAGAGGAAACCCACGCAAACACGGGGAGAACATGCAAACTCCACACAGAAATGCCAACTGACCCAGCCGAGGCTCAAACCAGTGACCTTCTTGCTGTGAGGCGATCGTGCTACTCACTGCACCACCGTGCAGCCCTCATTAGTCTCTCACTGGTCATTATTAGTCTCTCACAGACATTACTAGTCTCTCAATAGACATCACTAGTCTCTCACAGACATCACTAGTCTCAAAGGCTATAGAATACACAAGACATGTCACTCGTATAGATTTGAATGGGGAAAAGTGTAACAGTCAATATGGCGAATGAAGCCCCGCTTTCTAGTACAGGAGCCAATCAGCGATCGCTATAGACTGACGATTCTTGGGGGAGGGACTCAGACCAGACGTGAGTTTCTGCAGATTTTGTGTGATTCTAACATTTAGAAACAAAACTAAACAAGCAGTTGTTGTTTCATTTTATTGGTGATTCCTAATATGACACTAATAGTAAGCTTGGCAAGCAATTTTGGAGAATTTAATGTTTCCCTATTCAAACAGAATGCCCGAGCATACTGCCCGAGAGGCATTTCAATGATTCAATGATGGCCACCAAGTGAAATGACTTACCTTAAAGAGAATTTGCTAGTCTCTAACAGAACATAGTCTCTCACAGACATCGCTAGTCTTTAACAGGACATCACTAGTTTCTCACAGACATCACTAGCCTCTCAGAGAAACCACTAGTCTCTCACAGACATCACTAGTCGCTAACAGTCATCACTAGTATCTCACAGAGATTACTAGTCTCTCACAATCAATGCTAGGTTCCACACAATTCCTTCATGTTGTCACAAAACAAACCAATTAAGTTAACTTAATAGTTTTTACAAATTGAAGTGGATTAAACATAAAACAATTAAGTTGTCCCAAAAAAAGTTTACAAATTGTGTTTTTAACTCATTTTAAATAATTAGTTTGAACAGGCAGCAAAAGTCATTGTCTCTCCCAGACATCACTAGTCTCTCGCTGGTCATCACTAAGCTAGTGTGATAGACCTCACAGAGATCATCTCATTATAATTGATAATATGACTGCTTGTAGTGTATTTTTGATTAAATATATGCAGGTTTCATGAGCATTTTTGTTCACACACAAATTTTTACTAAACACAAGCTGTTGAATGGTAGTGTACAGTATAGTGCACAGTATATATAAACAGAATAATCAGTTAGCATTTATTTGTTCTAAACTGTATGGCTTGTTTTCTTCTGTGTAAAGCAAACGGAACTAAATCTTTTACTTTTATGTTGCACAGTAAAAAAAACTAGTCTAGTGAGTAATGCTGAGTAAATGATGACAGAATCTCTTTAGATGTTCTATTTATTGCTGTCTAATTCTTTATGAATATAAAAGATGACGTTTTTGAGTAACAGCATTACTAGAACTATTATTTCCCAGTGTCCTGCAATTTTTCCAGCCTGAAAAATCAAGGATTATCCGTAGTAAGAACACTGCGGCTGTGAAGTCGAGCCCCTTGTCTTACATGGCAATTTCATCATCTGCTCTTATATATTGATGGCTTCCTACCCTAGAAGACTCCACACACTGCTAATACAAAGACATCTTGAGATTCCTCTGCTGTCAGATGCAGGTAGACAGGCATCTAAATAAGCCTCTTCCTCTACAGTGTTGTATTATCTGAAAGAAAAACGGCCCCCACATTCGCTTTCTACACTGTGTTTCCTCAGGTACGCTTGTTCCTAACTAGCTCTACACACTGCAGTACATATGGAGCTATTCATAGGCTTGAGCTAAAAGTGTGCTTATGGAGAGCAGTTTCCTGGAATAAGAGGCCAGCTGAATTTGGAAAACATTCAGTCTGATAAGGCTATATGTGGAACAAGCATTTTAAAGCCAATGTAATGCTGATTGCTTTCAAATGATGAAAGCCTGCCATGACACACTTCGTTTTCATCGTCATTTTCAGGGTCTATTGTAAATCTGTGGAGTAAATTGTATTTAGTCAATGTTCACAGAATATACTTAAGTGTAGCATTTGGTTAAATTAAAAAAAGAAAATTCTAGAATATAATAATATATATATATTTTTACTATTAGGGTCTATTTTTAGCCCCCTTAAGAAATTATTTGTTTTCGATTGGCTACAAAATAAAAACACTGCTGTCCAATGACTTGCCTAATTAACAGAACTTAAACTAGTTAAGCCTTTAATTTGCACTTTAAGGTGAATACCAGTATCTCGCTAAATAACTAGTAATATATTGCTGTCATCCTGGCAAAGACAAAAGAAGTTAGTTATTATTCATTCATTCATTTTCATTTCGGCTTAGTCCCTTTATTAATCTGGGGTCGCCACAGCGGAATGAACCGCCAACTTATCCAGCATATGTTTTACGCAGCGGATGCCCTTCCAGCTGCAACCCATCTCTGGGAAACATCCATACACACTCATGCACTACGGACAATTTAGCTTACCCAATTCACCTATAGCGCATCTCTTTGGACTTGTGGGGGAAACCGGAGCACCCGGAGGAAACCCACGCCAACACAGGGAGAACATGCAAACTCCACACAGAAAGGCCAACTGACCCAGCCGAGGCTCGAACCAGCGATCAGCGACCTTCTTGCTGTGAGGCAAACGTGCTACCCACTGCGCCACTGTGAGGCCCAAGTTAGTTATTAGAAATGAGTTATTAAAAGTATTATGTTGAAATGTGATGATAAACGTTTTCTCTCGGTTGAAAAACACTTGTAAATAGTAGGATAATAGTTTAGCCTTCAGCTGTTGTGTGTGTGTGTGTAATTATTAAGTAACTTAATAATACTAAGGAATTAAGTAATAATACTTACAATATTATTTTTTCCCAAAACAGTTCCCAAAAATTGCGCATTAATATTAATCATTACATAAAAATGGGTAAGACTTTATTTTGATGGTCCCTATTTTGTTGACTAAAAGTTGCATTGCAACTACATGCTAATTACTTCTCATTTGAGTATTAGTAGACTGTCTGCTTAATATCTGCTGATATTGCTCCTTCAACAGACATTTAACTGACTATAAGAAACTTTGCAAGTACGTCAACGTACACTAACCCCAACCTAACAATCTACTTATAATCTATTGTGAATTAGTTGCCATGTGGATGCAATGCAACTTAAATTCAACAGTGACCATCAAAATAAAGTGATACCTAAAAATGTTGTCATGACTTGATCATATGATGATCATAGGACTTTTGCAGGAATTTACAGGATGTTGTTTCATTTTAACAATAAAAATAAATTACTGATTATGACATTATGTGTGAAGACGTGATTAACATTTTCACCATAATTTGACATATTTTCTCCAAACATTTTTTAAAACATTAAAGTAAAACTTTACTTTAACACTTACTTTACTCGCATTTAAAATGCTTTATGTATAAAATCATTTTCATAAAACGCGATCTGCTTTGGGAGAATTAACCAACTTGAGTATTCAGAATAAAACCATTATTAACAATGGCTAATATTATCAATGTTTAAAAAAAGAAATCTCTTTTTTATTCTTGCGGAATAAAAGTATGAATTATGAATTACTCCTGCTACCAAAGGAATAAATTAAACATTATAATGGAAAACTTTTAAATTGTAGAACTATTGCAGTATTTTTGTAGTTTTAATGATGTTATATTTTATTCAAAACCATGCAGGCTTGGTGAGCATAAGTGTCCTTTAAAAATACATTTTCAGCCTAAATGTAATGTATATTATAGTACGAAAAGTATACAGAATATTATAACATTGATATATTTGAATACTAATATTTGCATTGAGTAGACTAACTGAATTACTGAAATAAATAAGTGAACACCACAACTCTATTATCAGGCTGCATTAGCGAGAGTTAATAATATTCAGGTTTATGGTCTCCAAAGATAAGACCCAACCAACATCAAGACAGCCTTAAGGCAGTTATGGATCAATAAATAGTAGGAAAGAATTAGCTATTTTCAAACAGAAGACACAAGCTTTGAAACTGAAAGCAAGTTGAGGTTTATCACACATTTCTACAGTTGGTTTTAAACTGTGAATCCCTGGTTTTAAAAAAAAATCACGCAATAAAAAAAGACAAAGAACAAAAGACAAGAAAATCTGTCAGCAGATTCTGATGTTGCTCTCTGCTCCACATCATTCTGAACTCTGAGCCCTGGATTTGTGATGAGATGAATAATTTAGCAGTTCTGCTTGCTTCCCCCTTTTTCCTTCAAAGTATAGACAGAACTCAGATTTTCACTTTTGCAATAGTGCCCCTGTCCTGCCAAAAGAAATGCATTAAGATTACCCCCCAAAAAAAAGAAATCCTTCCCAAATGTCACTGAGATGAAAGCATTCGATAGGTAAGCAAGATTTAAACTTCCCTTTGCAGTATTTGCTGAGAAGCCTGTCGTTTTATGCTCTATGTTTAAAAAAATAAAAAAAAAGAAGAAAGAGAGAAAGAAAAAAAGAGTAGATTTGAAGACAGAGAGCTGGTACCCTTACAGACGGTGAGCAGTAATGGGCAGCTGTGATGCCACTGGAATGAGAATGAGGGGGTTGCGTTTGAAGGACTGCAGAAGCACAAGACTGCCATCTGCTGACGGAATCTATTGTCTGGTGGATGAAGTACACGTATCAAGCACTTGAAAGATTGTACAGATGTCCTAATAAAATATTGTCCAGTAAATGTATTAATCGCTACTTACAGTTTTACAAAGAATCAAATGACTGAAGTAGGCCTAGTTGAGTTATGATGCACAATATTAAATAAAACGCTATTGACCAGTGTCAGACGGAGTCTCAAAATATTTTCAGCCAATCAGCAATAAGGGGTGTGTCTATACCAAAAAGGGGCAAGGTCTTTGTTACAATGTCACATCCTCACATCCTACTGACCATCTGTAACATGCCAAAGTACAAGTTTCCTAAAATAAAAATACTCTGATAAAGTACAGATACGTGTGACACGTGTCCACCACTTGGTATTTTAACATTTCAGTAAAAAAGCTTAACTATGAATGAGTTAAAAAAATAATATATTTACTTTGACATATACTTCCAAAAGTAAGTACACTTCATGTTTATTTTATTATTATACTTAAGTCAAATTTAAAAAGTATTTCTACATGGGACCAAATTAACCTTTTTTTATTTTATCAAAGTATACTTTATGTGTAATGATAGTAAAAAAATAAATAAATGTTGGGACTGTTGGAAATGTTAGAGCTGCACAATATTGAAAAAATCTGACATTCCAATATTATTCCAATCAAGTTTTATTTTCTGCGATATGAATTTAATTTCACCAGATGGTTTGAATAGCTGCTCTATTTGAAAAGAATTAATTAGTTTAAATCGATTGGGATGATCTTGTTGGGGGGTGAATCATGCATGAAATATTATAAAATTACAAGCATAGATAAATACAACAGAGCAAAGATAACATTTAAATAAACAGTACTTTATGGTTTTATGTAAATCAAAAGTGTAATACTAAGTACAAAAATGAATAATCAAATGTAAAATAGCACTGTCATTCTATGAATAATTCAATAAAATACATTTTTAATAAAGTTTCAATCGGTACAATTTCTTGTGCCTCAATGATCTCGTAAAATACTCACACATTCAAAACTTCCGGTCAATTATAATCCCAACCTAACATTGCAAATCCTGTGATGTGACTATTGAGGATGCTCGCATTGCGAAATTGATGCTGAAATGATAATATTGTGCAGATTGCAGCCCTAGTACTCTTGGATTTAGTGTGCTTTAGACTCTGATGACATCACTTAAGCTTTTCATCAGAGTTTCCATCCAATCAAATGCTCTTTAAGACTAATTCATTAAAGCAGCAGTTAAAAATTTGTCACTTATTCACACAGATAATTCATATATTGCAGCATATAGGGAACAAACGTTTTAGACTGTGTACATATGCTTCCACTGGTGTGAATGAAGTCACATTTAGTCACATGTGAACTGCCACAGTGCACACACACATACTACTCCATGCAGACACCAACAGCAAAGAGTGGATCATATACTCAAATCAATACAGATAAAAAGTATTGGATCAGTCTACACTAAATGCTGTATTTTAAATTGACAAAAAGACTTCATTGTTACTATATTAGACTATGGATTTCAATAACTTTCAATGGCTCTGCTTGGCCGAGCTGACAAAATGCTATTGGGTGCTATACTTGAGTAATTGTAAGTATAATTTTTGTTAGAAATAATAGTACATGAAAAATGTTGTAAGGGATATTTATAAATTGTATTGAAAATGTGAATATAGAAATGTAGCTCCCTGCAGTAGGAATTGGTAGTGACTCCTCAGCACATTTAAAAAGCATCGGGTCATCATTAGCTTGCTACGCATTTGAATGATGAAAAGCCTTCAGAATTTCAGATGAGTAGAAGCAGCTTTGATCAGCTCTGTCAGTCCAATGTTAAATGTCCAATGTTAAATGAAATATGCAAAACTGGGATTTTTTTTTTTTGTGGTAGATTTGTGATTATAAAAGCTTTATAATCTAATCTTTTTTTTGTTATGTGAAAATGGTAGTCTTGTAAATGCTGTTCATAGCTTTTCACTTTGGTCGAGACTCCGGAGTGACAGATTCTTGAAGTTGCCTTCAGAACTGCCTTAATTCTTTGTGGCATAGATTCAACAAGGTACTGGAAATATTCCTCAGAGATTTTGGTACATATTGACATGATAGCATCACGCAGTTGCTGCAGATTTATCAGCTGCACATCCATGATGCAAATCTCCCGTTCCACCACATCCCAAAGGTGCTCTATTGGATTGAGATCTGGTAACTGTGGAGGCCATTTGAGTACAGTGAACTTATTGTCATGTTCAAGAAACCAGTCTGAGATGATTCGCGCTTTATGACATGGTGAGTTATCTTGCTGGAAGTAGGTGTAATCTTCTGCTGTAGCCAATGCGCCTCAAGGTTAGACGTGTTGTGCGTTCAGAGATACTACTCTGCATACCTCGGTAGTAACAAGTGGTTATTTGAGTTACTGTTGCCTTTCTATCAGCTCGAACCAGTCTGGCCATTCTCCTCTGACCTCTGGCATCAACAAGGCATTTGCGCCCACAGAACTGCTGCTCACTGGATATTTTCTCTTTTTTG
>CAIGQW010000287.1:3444986-3467464 GCA_903798125.1 Danio choprae | reverse complement strand
GACGAACCCAACCACTCAACAGCTGGATGTTATCTGTCTGAAGTCCCAATCCCCAATAGTGATAATGACCCCATTGTTGCAATGTGCTAAATAAATATTTTAATAATTTGTAATTGATTTATAGGCCTCACGGTGGCGCAGTGGGTAGCACGATCGCCTCACAGCAAGTAGGTTGCCGGTTCGAGCCTCAGCTGGGCCAGTTGACATTTCTGTGAGGAGTTTGCATGTTCTCCCCATGTTGGCTTGGGTTTCCTCCGGGTGCTCCGGTTTCCCCCACAGTCCAAAGACATGCGATATAGGTGAATTGGGTAAGCTAAATTGTCCGTAGTGTATGTGTGTGAATGAATGAATGAGTGTGTGTATGAATGAGTATGAATGTTTCCCAGTGATGGGTTGGAAGGGCATCCGCTGCGTAAAAACATATGCTGGATAAGTTGGCGGTTCATTCCGCTGTGGCGACCCCAGATTAATAAAGGGACTAAGCCGAAAAGAAAATGAATTAATTAATTAATTATGATTTATAATAAGTAGCAATTCCTTTTAATATTAAAATAATCATTATAATAATCATCATTAGTTTATTATATACATATTTATCATTATTGCATTATATAAAACATATAGTAATATTATAGCAAAATGGTAATATAGTCTCATATATAATAATGTTTTATTTTATAAATTTAAAAAGTGTTATATTGGGACCCCTTGAGGACCACTATTATAGAGTGGCATAAAGTAAATATTCAAACTGTATATTATGGAATTTATTTTATACTGTAATCGTTTAGTAATAATAATCCATCAGATCTGTTTTTAAGAATGCTTCTATCCTACTTTATAAAGAGAAACTAGACACCAATCAAGATTAACAAACGGGGAAAATGTCGAAAAATTATTTAAATACCTTTACTTTAAGAAGGCCATCGTTTTAGTTTAAAGTGAAATATGTACTGCAGTGAAATAAAGGACTGAATGAGAGATTGGAAACCTGGTCAATGTCAATAACCTGTCATGTACAGCAATAAATCAAATCAATGATCGTGCCCTGAATGACAGACATCTGCTTCGTCTAATCACATTGAAGGTTCAGTTCTATCTCAGAAGGTGGGTGTTACTCACTTTAACCAATCACGTCGCGTCGTCAGTTCTTCTTCCTGTAGTTGGGTGTTTGCTACCTGTGTGAATGAAGCGATTCGACACTGGAACTTAGCGAGCTCAATTCCTGGGATTTTATCTCTGGAGTTTTTTTTACACAGAGGCCTTGGACTTGCCGAGGAAATGGCTGCTGTGGAGACCACGTAGGGATATTTCTCGTTCTGTTTGTTTTTTTGTATTTTTATTTTCGTCATAAAGAGGAAGCACTCGTTGCAGCCGTTAGCCGATGCTAGCGTTAACTCGCGTTCAGTTTTGCTGCCCTGCGGTTTTCGTGCTCTCGTTTTTGGATGAATTAACGCAGACCCTGTTGAGAAAAAACATAGAGTGTTGACGGAGTCAAAGGGTGCACCAACATCTAAATATTTACCTACAAAACACTTATGCCAAAGTCGGAGGTGTCTCACTACCGCTTGTAGCATGTTAGCGGTGTGGCTAGTAAGTGTCAGGTGATATTGAGCTCTCAGAGGAGAGATATTTATCAATTTAAGCCGAGGAACTGATAAAATAGAGTTAAGATTATTGTCGCGTCCATTCTGATTGGTTTAATGGTTGATTCAGACTAAAAATTAGCCGTTTAGCTGTCACTGTTAGCGCTGTTTATGTTACTACACGGTTTGTTTACAGTTCTGAAATATTCGCTTCATAGTAACGTTGTGCTGTTAAAACATTTGCCGGGCATTTATCTCTCTACTGTCTTAATTTAGACCCTGAATATTGTCAAAGCTTGCTTTAAGCAAGCTAACATACACATGCTAACATTAGCTGAAGTTGTTTTGTATTAAAGCCAGATCGCTCTGAGACGCTTGTCAGCTTTATTTTATTAAAATAATAATTATTGCTTCTTGAGGATGCTCTGTGATTTTTCTCCTCGAACTGTACAGGTTAGCTACTGCCATACAGCCGAAGTTGAGAAAAATACTATGACTGTTTAGGCCTGGACGAGATGGCAGTAGGCTAAAATTGTTAAGATTTCAAAATCTAGACGGTGTCATATCCACATATCTCTATTTGGGGAACGGGAAAGGTTTACAGATATGTTCATAACTAGAAATTGAATTCTCAGGACTCTGAAGCTGTATACCATATTTACAGTAAATACAGAAGCATAGAACGCCAATGGAGACATTAAATCTCACTAACTGCCTGTCTTTGCCTATAATCGTATAAAAAAAAAACTTGTGCAGTTGTTCAGTGACTTTATACATATCTTTAAAGAAAATGAAACCTGATTTCTCAATTTTAGATACCCAATATTAGGCTACATTAATCAGACAAATGCCTTAGTATCATGCCACACATGGGTTAAAATGACAATATTCTAAATAGCCTGTTGATCTTAAATATGTCATCAGAACAGCTGATTTATTTATGGAATTGCGTTTGCTTAAAGTGCTGGAAAGTCGTAAAGAAACCAAACCAAGCAGTTTTGATGATTCCTCAGGATGACTGTTTTCATGTAGCCCTTGGGTCACAGTTGTGCCAAAAACTCTTGATGAACTGCACTACAAACAAGGGTCTGCTGGAGGAGCATGCGAACGAACAGTTGATACTGAAAAAACAAAGGCCTGAAGTTGTTCGCGATTGTTTCGTGCTTTGCTAATTTTTTTTTCTTTGGACAGCCTTTTCATTATTTCCAGTCTAAGAAAGTCCATCCCCGAGGTTCTAGATGGAAGTAACACACTAGAAAGTTTGACAGGGGAACTTTGAGAACTCTGGGTTGTCTCATCCAGAAGTGATAAGATGGGCTCTCAGGCTCTTCAGATATTGCGGCAGGGAGTGTGGGCCTCTCTGACAGGAGGATGGTACGTGGACCCTCATCAGAGTACCTTCTCAAACTGCTTTCATCTTTACCTCTGGATATTCCTTTTGGCCTTCCCCTTCCTTCTGTACATGGTGAGTTTTTGCAGTTTTGCCTCAGGTAAAGAATATATAATGCAATGTATGTAATATTGATGTAATCCAGGAGCTTGAGCAAGTAACCTTCATTGCTGCAGATTTACTCTTGAAAGTAGGGCTGAGTAGACATTTTTTAAGTGTGTTTGGGGTTTTTTCAGCATCGATGCTCAAAGCCATAAAACGGTCTAATTCTGTATTCTGACTACTCATTGAATGGTTTTGAATAGAGAAGTGGGTTTTATTTTTGTTAACAGTTATTTTTTTAAATCAACATTTATATTACTTCATTCACTCAAATTAGGATTTGAGAATCAAGGATTTAAAGAAATTCAAGGTACATGACAGCTGTTGGTGTGGACTGATTTTATTCACCAATAATTATGTTTTTGTTAATGAGTGGCAACAATGCATATCAAAGATAGCGTCAAGCCTTATATATTTAGAGATTTAATATTTTCATTACTGTTCAAATGTTTGGTGTCAATTTAATAGAATTTTTTGTCAATTAGATTCTTCTATTTAAAAAGTATAAATTAAATTGCCTGAAAATGACAATAAATACGTTTATAACATTACAAGGTTTTGATAATGAATAATGTGTTGAAATGTTTATTGAGCAACATATCTTGTTAGAGTGATTTCTCAAATGATGTGCCAATGAGAACATTGATTTTGAATTATGGTTTCACAATAATGTACACTGTAATAAGTTGCAAATGCAAAAATGTATAGCCACATTTCACAAAAAAACCTTGAACAATGTCAAGGAAATTAGATGTTATTTTATGTTTGTTTATAATTATTTGTAAAAAAATAAATAAATCTACAATTTTTGTTTAAGTTATGCTAAAGTTGTTAAAAACACTATCAAATAAGTAGTCTTTGTGAGTCGAGACTTCTTTGAAAAGCCATGATAGTATGTATCATTTTAATGTTCAATAAAGTTCCTTTTTAAGGCATGTTAATGTTTAACAGGGTATTAGTAGATGTCCCTTACAAGAACAGTCAATCTTATTGAGCAGGTATACAAGAAACAATGATTAAATGGAGATCAGACTTCAGGAAGACATTCCTCTGCATAATTTTTTTAAAGTGTAGCAACTGGTTGGTGATAACACAGCAAAGCATGTGGATAAACATGAAATTTTATGACATCATTAGTGATTAGTTGTGCTTTCACTATTAGTTGAAACTCCAACCTGCCACCAATGTTACACTCCTAACTTGACTGTTAAAACCTTTTAGAATTTCTTTTTAAATATCATCAGACAATCATTTTATTGTGTCATTTTCAGTTCTCTAAACAATATTTTATTTTATTTTTTTGTTATTGTTTTTTTTTTTTGTCAGTAAGAAAAACACTAGGGTTTGTATTTAAATTGCATCTTTTTTTCTCCTGTTATTTCTTTCAAATAAAAGGACAAGACACAGATTTATCTACTTTTATGTGGTTTTAATCGTTTCTAGTTTTATATGCTGATTGCATAAATAACCAATAGACAAGTATATTTCTTATTAGGTATGTTGTATTTTGCATGCTGCTAGAGCACATTTTGAAATCATATTTATTGCACAAGTTATCTTCTGCATAAGTAGTAATTGAAACAAAATTGAGGTTGAAATATTTTAACCTCATTAATGTGATTCTCCCATGTTTTGTTTTTTTCTTTTAGGCCCTTCCTGCCAGTTTAGTGGTAGCTGGCGTGTACTGTGCTGTGGTAGCGGTCTTCTTCACGGCCATAAAAGCAGTGAACTTCCGACTACACACCATGTTTGACCTGGGTGAGATTGTGGAGAAGAGGCAGGCCTCGTTCGCTACAGACCCCAACAGAGTGGAAGAAGGAGAGGAAGGCTCTGGCGCTCATGATGGAAGCCAGCACAGGTGCATCTCCCTTACTACACTCTGCTGTCAAACTTTTGTGTTGTCTTTTATCTTTCTCTCAAGTCAGTCAGTGGCAGACTTGAGATGTCAGACATTCAGATGTTCTTTGGGGATTTGTTGTTGTGAACAGCTGTTGTTGGTGTTGAGCAGTTACTCCACTGTAGTCAGTTTTAGCTCATGTCGGCATGGCTGTGCCTACAGGGACAGTGGTGTCGGTGTGGAAATGACAGTGTTCCGAAAGGTGAACTCTACCCCTCCTGTACGTTGTAGTTCCCAGCACTCACTGTTTGGACTGAATCAGGTTTCGGTGAGGAGATTCTTAATGCCAAACATCACATGTCCTTAACCAGTATTTCTTAGGAATTTACTCTAACTCAATCTCTTTTCTTTTGCTCAGGAGTTTTTACCACAGCTTGAAGATCCCGGAGGTTCAAAGGGTACATTGTTGTGGTTATTGTTGCTTTTTTAATGAAATAATAAACCAAATAGTTTCAGTTAAGATGAACTAGTATTCTTGCACTTTTTTTCATATAAATGATTTTCAAAATTACAGATATTAAGGAACTCATGCAGAAGCAGGGCAGTAATAATGTGATTGACTTCTGCATATAGAGACACAATTTTCAGGACAACACTAGTATAAACAATTCCTTCACTTCTGTCTTTAGCAATGCAAAGAACAGACATCCAATCCAGAGTGCAACAGTGGCCAACCACTTTTTTTCAGCCTTTTTTTTCTAGAAAAATCTAATTCACAATTAAATTTTTAAAAAAGTCGAGAAAAACTTAAATTTACATAATGCACGCATCAATAGCTAATGAAATTATTCATCCATGTTTTTACTTTTTAACATTTTTGACCAGTTTGACATTTAAGGAAAAAGTCAAACTGATCAAAATACCTGGTCAACAAACCTGTAAAAACTGTTCTTACATTAGCAGAGTGACTACAAACACGCATTCGGTTTTAATTTAAATGTCCACAACACAAAATGTAATCAATAACCAATGAACCAATCAGTCACAATCAGAAAGAGCTTTATTGCCAGGTATGTTCACACATACAAGGAATTTGTTTTCGTGTCTGTCATTCTGTGTCACACTGTAGAAGCTCTGAGACAGGATAAAAAAAAAAACAGATAATAAATATATTTTAAAAATAGAAGTAAATAGTGAATGCAAATACTGTATACAAATTGACAAGTGTATGTACAGCCATATTACTATATACAAGTTATATGTGCAGCTGTTATGTGCAAATTGGCATGTAAATTATGTTGTTAAATAAATAATTGTATAAATAAATAATAAATGTGTATAAAAAGTAGTGATGTTTGTTTCGCAATTATTAAAAAAAATTTATATTAATAAAAAAAACAAGTTCCACTTTACCAGCTAAACCAGCCAGCTCTGAGTTGAGTCACAATACAACAAACTGTCAATTGAAACAAGAAAAAAATTAGATGTAAGATTGTACTTCTATGAGCTACTTAATTTTTACAAAATATTGTCTCCGTTGTAATCAAATAAAAAAAATGTTTATTCGTTAATATTCCCATGGTTAAAAGTCAATTGATAATATTGACTTGAATAAATTAAAGATTTGAACTAGTACCAATTGTGCTGCATATATACATCTAAAAGTCTACTGTGCTCAGCAGTAATTGGATGCTTTTTGTCATTGCAGTTGTGGCGCCATCCTGCTTGACTGGGGATTACAGAGGACTAATTGGTGTAGGTGATGTAATGTCAGGAGGGTTTAGTAACCTACACCCAACAAACTGTCCTTCCATCCCACCATCTCCTTCCAGCCAGGAAGATGGAGATGAGAAAGACCTAGTGGACAATGGGGGTGCAGAGCAACTATCTGAGCAGAGCCCTGGTGTGGAGGGTTTAGGAGGCTACTCCCCTCTGGGACCTTCAGCAGAATCTGAGAGCCTGGGAGATGCTCCTCTCAGCCCACTTATCAAGAGTAGCTTAAGTGAGGAGCTGAGTGAGAACTTTTTGGGTTTAGGCCTAGATCCAGTCACTTTTGCCCCTGGTGCTGAGCACCCAGGCAGCCGCACCGGGGTGGCATTAGCTGCAGGCTCCACTGACAGCTGCTTTAGTGGAGGTGGAGCAACCACAGACAGAGAAACTCTCAGTACGGTCAGTAGCTACCGGAGCGAGAAAACAGACTCAACCCAGCTTGAGAGCCCCTCACTTGGCCAGACACATAAACCCATGTCTAATGCTCCTTCTGCAGCTTTGCCTCAGGGTAAAGGTCCCTATCAGCAGCCTGGAGATGTGCTGCAGGGTGGAAGTGACACCGATGACCTGTCAGACAGCGTGCTGCTACGCTCACCCTCCAAAGAGCTTTCGTCTGGGCAGGGCCTTGACAGAACTCTAGTGGAGGGGGAGGATCTTCCCCCTTTGCCATCAGACATTGCACAGCCCTCATTGCAGGACTCTTCACCATCTAGCAGTGGGCCCTCTGAGATCTGCGATCTTGACAGTGGCATCCCTATTCCCCCTCTTCCTCCTCCTCGCCAGGCCAGCTCTGTACCATCAGGATTGGCACTGGGCTTGGTCTGCTCAGAGCCTGCTCTGCCAGTCTCTGCCCCATCCTACCTCCTAGCAGAGCCTCCCTCTCTACAAGCGCAGCAACAAGTGGTGCGACCAAAAGATCTGAAGCTGCTACGGGCCGGGGGCAGTGTAGGTCACCGGCCGGGACGCAGGAAAGCTCCCCGCAAACGCGGTGCCGCTGGCAGTAGTAGTTTTGACTGTGGTTCTTACCGCCGGCACCACAACCGTGGCCAACATAGAGACTACATCCCTGTTCGCAGTCGGCTGGGTGCCAAAGCCTACAGCGAAAGCTTGTTTGAGGACTCCAGTGACGAAGATGATGGCAGCGACATGAGTGCAGGATCTAGCCTGGGATCCCAACGTCACTTCAGCTCTGATGATGAAGACGATGATGAAGATGATGATTCAAGCTCCTCTACCTCCTGCTACTCTCCCGATCTGGCCAATGCTGGCGTCACTTCCCAACCTGGCCCCCCTCAGCTGCCAAGCCCTGGAGAAGGAGAGGAGCCTGACACAGTAGGACCCTCCCATGCTCGCAGTGCTCAGCGCTCAGCCAGCACAGCTAGTGCCAAGACTCATGCTAGAGTACTCAGCATGGATGGTGCAGGTGGAGGTTCCAACAACACAGGAACTCTTGCATCTACTATGCTACCTTTACCCCCTTCTTCCACTCCTGCTCCACGGCCACTCACCATCTCTAAATCAGACCTTGAGGCTCGGACAATGCACTCAGAAAGCTTTTCCAGGGCACACCATAGGCTTGACTCACTTGGTGGCTCCTGGGCTGGGAACCAGACAGGCTGGAGGGCAGGAGAGCTGCTGGAAGAGGGAGCAGTAGGAGGAGGTGAGGATTTAATTCATGTGATTCTGCTATAGAAATTATTTCCGCTAATACTTTGTTAGACCCTCTTGATACCACATTATATTCACCATAATACTCATGCTGAAAAGTTCTTAACCTTGGCAATTTGTGTGTTTTATTTTTTTGCCTGTGTAGCCCCAGAGGAGGGAAGTAAGCATGACTCTGTTAGCAGTGTAAAGAGGACTCAGGCCATACGAAGGCGACACAATGCTGGTAGTAACCCCACCCCACCCCCTTCCGCCATGGGCTCTCCGCCTAGTCTTCAGGACCTCCAGAGAGTCCGCACTTCCTCTCATTCTCGCACACGAACGCTCCCCTCTGCTCTGCACTTTGCCGCCTCCTCTCTGCTTCTGCTGCCCCGCAGTGGAGTTCATGAGGCTTCCACCTTTGATGACACCTCAGAGGGAGCTATACACTACTTTTTTGATGAGAGCGGTAAATATTCACTTGTGCTATATTGTTTTTTTTTTATTTATGCAAATTTAATTCTGGTTTAGTTGTTGTTTGTTTAATGTAAATTATCTAATTGCAGGGGTAAAGAGGTCTTATACTTTTGGGCCTGCTGGTGGAGGTTATGAGGACCCAGTCCAGTAAGAGTTTAAACTTTTACAGTTGTAATAATATTCAGAGTTTCCCAGTGTTTGACAAGTTTTCATTTCCTCAGGGAGCGTGAACGACAGTCACAGTCCTCTAGCTTTACGTCCACTGATGTCCAAGAGGTGGCGCCAGTGCTGTCCATGCTGCAGCCCCGACCAGTGGTCCTACAGGGTATGCAGGTTCGCAGGCTGCCACTGGATATGCCAGAGGTGAGACTAAACTCTTCAAAAATCATCCAAACACGTTCAGCTATGTTAATGTCAATTGTATTTATGGTTTTCTTTTTGTAGTTTGACCTAGATCACGAGTCTCCTCACGAATCCCAAGAGAACACATTGATGATTGAGGAAAAGGCCAAACCTAAACAGTATTACCGTTTCTGGGTGCTGCCAGGGAAGTGGCTAAGAGTTCGTTATGACAGGCTAGCATTGCTAGCTTTACTGGACAGGAACCGACGTGTTGGAGAGAATGTATTTGCAGTGGTTTTGGCCAGCTTAGTTGCATTCCTTGGCTTTCTGATGCTTCTCCAGGGCTTCTTTAGGGACATCTGGGTCTTTCAGTTCTGCCTAGTCATTGCCAGCTGTCAGTACTCCTTGCTAAAGGTCAGTGAGAGAATTTGGATGTTTAAAATGGTGCATTTGTGTTTGTTTTAGTATTGTTTGTTGGCGTATTTTGATCATTCTCAATATTTATTTTTATGTCCTGAAAATTATTTAAATCTTTTTGCTTGTCCATTTTAGAGTGTGCAGCCTGATGCAGCATCTCCAATGCATGTGAGTACATTTGTGTTTCCTTGGACTCTCAATCCAAAAACAGTATATCTGCAATCAATCATAATTTAATTTGTGTTTGCAGGGCCATAACTGGATCATTGTGTACAGCAGACCAGTGTATTTCTGTCTATGTTGTGTGCTGATCTGGGTGTTTGACCTGATTGGCCACTCGGACAGTTTGCGGCCTTTCACCCTCTATGGGGTCACTTTCTTCTCTGCACACTTTCTGCTCTGCGCTAGAGACATGCTCATAGGTTTGCTTACTATCACTCAAAACACGTGCTATTCAACACCTGTTAATTAAGTTGAGTTGTATAATGTAATTATTTCTTTGTTTTTCTCTGCAGTGTTCACCCTCTGTTTTCCCATGGTCTTCCTGTTTGGGCTTCTACCTCAGGTCAACACGTTCCTCATGTGTTTGTTGGAACAGGTGGACATGCACATTTTTGGTGGAACTGGTGAGATGATATGCTTTGTACATTACTAATAGTATTGTGGTGACACTTTACTATAAAGTTCCATCAATAAATGTTCATGTATTTACAATAAACAATATGTTTGTAACATTATAAATCTAACTCAGATTAACTCAAGCCCATTCAAAATAATAACATTTGAAGTGATCAAAATATTCGTAGTGCTATAATAAATAAATAATTGTTATTATAAGAATATTGGTATTGTTTAATACACAGTTTTGAAAACTTTGATAAAAGGTTTTGATCCACTTCAAATATTGACTACTATATTTTTCACTGGTAGTTCATGTTAACTTCTGCTCTAGCCATATGCTTGACTGGTAAAGCATGGCGCTGACATACATACTAATATTATTTTCCCGCTTATAAGTGTGAGATCTTGTCATTTGTGAGCATTTTTGTATGTTTCAGCAACCACAAGCCCGCTGTCTTCAGTTTACAGTCTGTTGCGCAGTTTGCTGGTGGCAGCTCTGGTTTATGGATTTTGCCTTGGTGCCATCAATGTAAGTGGAATGCTATTAGTCTCTTTTACAATGTAACTGTGATAATCATTGCTTCCTTTAATGATTTTATGTGTGTGTGTGTGTGTCTGTCTGTCTGTCTGTCTGTGTGTAGGCTCCGTGGGGAGAGGCACATGTCCCAGTGCTGTTCTCTGTATTCTGTGGCCTCCTCCTGGCCTTGTCTTATCATCTGAGCAGGCAGAGCAGTGACCCGACTATCCTCTGGTTAGTGTCACCACATAAAATCTACTTTCCAATATTATTACTACACCAACACCACTTTGATTAACATCTAACATGTTTTTGATTGTGTTTTTTTTATTCAGGTCTCTGGTTCGCTCTAAGTTTTTCCCAGAACTGGAAAGCCGAACACCAGAAGAACCCCCATTAGAAATTAAAGACCCTCTCCCTGAGAAATTGCGCAATTCTGTGGTAAAAGCACTCTCTATCCGCACTTATCTTTTGCTTAATGGGTGTTCTAATGGTTTTTAAATGGCTCCCTTCTCTCTGACTCTGTAGAAAGAGACTCTTCACTCAGACCTGGTCATGTGCCCTCTTATGGCCATTATCACCTTTGCCATTAGTGCCAGCACCGTCTTTATTGCTCTGCAGGTCAGTCGACCACCGAGAATGTGATATTAAGTTTGTTAATAGACTAATTGTGTGATGCTGTTGGAGAACTAGTCCTCATTAAAGGATCACTCCACTTTTTTTTTTAAATGGGCTCATTTTACAAATCCCCAAGGGTTAAACTGTTGTAGCTTATCTCTTGGTCTGGTGGGAGCACTTTGAGCTTAGCTTAGCTTAGCATAGATCATTGAATTGGATTAGACCATTATCATCTCGCTCAAAAGACTAAAGATTTTTGATGATTTTCCTATGTAGTTGATCTTTGATCTCATTCTGCCTTAATAATCAAAGAACTTTGTTGCAGTGCCTTAGCTGCAGCGTAATATTGCGCCTGGTATGACAGCAAAATTACTTGATCAGAATCAGAATCGGAATGGGTTTTATTGCCATTTGATTTCTCCAGAATGAAAGTATAGTTCATATTGGCCTACAAAATAGCAACGTTTAATTTTCAGTCTGTCTTAGAGCACAATTTAACTGAATTAGAGTTAAGTCTTAAATAAGGAAATGATCTAAATTCTTTAGTCATTTGAGCGAGATGCTAATGATCTAATCTAATTCAATGATCTATGCTAAGCTAAGCTAAAAGTGCTTCCGCCAGACCCGGAGTTTGGCTGAATGGATTCACAAATGGTAAAACTCAACTGTTTAGCTTCAGGTGGCTTGTAAGTGCAGTGTTCCTTTTAAAGTATTGAATATCATTTCTATCTTTGTGTATAGAAGTGGGAAATCTGGTTAATTGTAGCAAATGTGTTAATTCTGGTTCTGTTTTTTTTTATTTTTTTTTATTTCGGTTTTTATTAATTATTGCATTGGTTGTAATCTGTCATTTCTTCACACCATTTCAGCCTGCTCTCAGTTTCGTCCTGTACATTTTGGCTGGCGTGGTAGGTTTTTTCACACATTACCTCCTGCCTCAGCTCCGCAAACAGCTGCCCTGGTTCTGCTTGGCCCACCCTGTGTTGCGCTCTCGAGAATACAGCCAGTTTGAGGTCCGAGGTGAGCAGTCAAACCTACACTCAAAAATTAATGTCTGAAGAAGTGCGACAGACTGATCTATCTCTCTCTTTCGCTGTCTCAGATGCTGCTCAGCTCATGTGGTTTGAGAAGCTGTACGCTTGGCTGCAGTGTGTGGAGAAGTATTTCATCTACCCAGCTGTAGTGCTTAATTCCCTCACCACTGAAGCTCACACTGTCAGCCAAAACCCTGACAAACCTGGAGCCTAGTAAGAACAAGAACATTTAGAATCCTCAAGATTTCTCTGAGCCCTAGTGTAAAGCTCAACACTAGCTGATGTTGCAGTTTTGTTTGAGATTTTAAATCTCAGGTTTTCAGACTTGGTTGATGATTATCTGTTTTTTTGTTTGTTTGTTTGTTTGTTTTTTAGTGGCCGTGCTCTGTTTATCTCAGTGGCTGGGATGAAGCTGCTTCGTTCATCGTTCTGTGTCCCGTCTCAGCAATACGTCACTCTGTGCTTCACCGCCCTCTTCTTTCAGTTTGACTACCCTCGCTTTTCACAGACTTTCCTCGTCGACTACTACTGCATGTCCATCCTCTTCAGCAAGGTCTGAGTATACGCCAAACATTTGTAACACAATTGCTATCACATTTATTCTGTCTTTCTGAGTTTTATTTATTTTTTTATCAGAGTATAGTTTTGCGTCACCCTTTTCACATTTACTTAGACTATATATACACTAATGTTCAAAAGTATGGGATTCAGAGCCTAAATGATGATTTGATGACCTTGAAGCTGTGAGAAAACATTTATTTTAAATACACATTTTTGTTACTTAATGAATGTTTATTTTGATCAGTGTAATACACCCTTGCTGAATAAAAAAAAGGAAATATGTATAAATATAAATAATATAAAAAGAAAATCCTAATACAATTTTACACCACACAGACAAACAACAACAAACAAGTTGGCCATTGTATTTATAATGTTGTTAAAAAAAATTCTCGTCTTCACACTGCACCAGCAATTACTATGCACAATAATTAAGTTATTCTTTTCAGCGCTAAAAAGACATTTACGTGAAGCATATCTGGTCCCTGGTCTGATTAAGTCTGAGTTTATTACATTTTGTTACATTACATAAAAATAAATATATTTAACAAATTTTACATACATTTTCATGAATGTGTAATTCAGAGAGTGTTTGTCACTGGCCACATTTTGTTTTCAAAGATTTCACCATTATTAAATGCTCATTATCTTCACTAGCTAATTCTAAATTCTCTTGGTGTATTCTTTTTTTTTCCCCCAGACATCAAAATCAGTTAGATATTTTCTTAAGAATTGAGGAAGAATTTCTGTAATGTACACATACTGAATTTACTGTGTAACCTGTGCTCCTGATGGAGTGTAGCCATGTAAAACAGCATCTGAAGACTGATGTTGCTGTCATCTCTCCTGTGTGTGAGCAGCTGTGGGATCTGCTGTATAAGCTGCGCTTTGTGCTGACCTACATTGCGCCTTGGCAAATCACATGGGGTTCTGCTTTCCATGCCTTCGCTCAACCATTCGCCGTTCCCCGTATCCTTTACCGCATTACTTACCCAGACCTGAATGCTGATCTCATAAATTTACTTGAAGTTTTGAATATGAGCCTGGTGGGAGCTGCAGCTGCTCCATTGGTTTTGTTCTTGGTCATAATTGACATGTTCCTTCTCAGCTCATTTATTCTCACTTGGTTCAATTATTTGGTCCATAACTGAGTTTGAGTTTTGTTCGTCCTCTTATCGCTTTTCATATTCAGAGTCTTTTTGTACTGGGGAATGTTTTTTTTCCTCCAAGTAGTGTTTTTGGTGATATGCTTGAGACAGAAATACTTTTTTTTTTTTTTTTTCAAACACCTCTCAATTCTAAGGTTTTGGGCTTTTTTAATCACACTATCAATTTGTGGTTGTGGATTTCAAATACAATACATATTTTTATAAGCCTTTTTTTTTCTTGCACCAAGCCATAATTCTCCAATTCAGAAGAACTTGTATTTTAAGGGTTTTTACTATGGAAATGGATTCAAGGTCTAGAAAGTACTTAAAAACAAACATAGTTCCTTGAAAGGAAATTACATTTGAAATTATGTTTGTTTTTGGTGTTGTTTGGTGGTTTTTGGTGCCATGCTGCAGAAAACAGAAGGGAAAAAAATAGAAAGTTTCAAATTAAAATCTTGTACAGGAACTTTGACAAATAATGCACATTTTATAAATATTTTAGAAACCGCATTTGAATATTATCCGGTTTTGAATTAAACAACTTTTATTAAAAATTATGTTTTTTAAAAAACATTTTTTATGTAAATATTAAGTGAAAGTGAAATATTAAGTACAGTTAGGACTTTCATGGCACTACATATGCTGGGGGTGTGAATTACAATGGTGCTTGAGTTGAAATTAATGGTTTAAAAAGTCCTTGAATCAGCTGTTTTTGAAAGAGTGGGAACCCTGTCTTACTATTCAAAAAATAGTTTTTATTCTCTGACTGTTTGCACTATTTTCTGAAAGATAATGTGATTTAAAGCATCACCAATATCTCATCTGTAAAAACTTTTGACAGACACACACACACACAAACAATAATATTGTTCATAATCATGTGCTAGAAATCTGAAAATTAGCACATACAGTATTTAATGAAATACAATTTAAGAACTTGTTATATATAAAATATAAACTGTTAAAACAACTGGGGAAGTATAGTGAGAACTATTAATGTTTGTTTGTTTTAAAGCTATTCACCTGCAGTCTCGCCTTAACTCAATTTTGCTCTCAGATTCAGCCATGCTGTTTGTGCAAGCTGTGTTTTCAGCTCTCTTTTCCACCCCCCTCAACCCTGTCCTGGGCAGCGCTGTTTTTGTTACTTCTTACACCCGACCTGTGAAGTTCTGGGAGAGAGACTACAAGTAAGCCTTCAGTAATCTCGCACAGATACCAGCGCCATTCTTTGTTTTGCTAATTCACAGTTTGTCTTCGCTGAAAATCTTTGAAGATCTGACTTTAATACCATTGTTTTTCAGCACCAAACGGGTAGATCACTCCAACACGCGTCTGGCCACACAGCTGGACCGCAACCCTGGTGCGTGCTATTGTGTCTGATTCGTTCAGGGCTTTCATCTACCTGCTGTCCTCTGATTCTCCCTTCTTATCTCTTTATTGGATAGGTGCTGATGATAACAACTTGAACTCTATCTTCTACGAGCATCTGACGCGCTCTCTGCAGCACTCACTGTGTGGCGACCTTCTGCTGGGCCGCTGGGGAAACTACAGCACTGGAGACTGCTTCATCCTGGCCTCTGACTACCTCAATGCTCTTGTGCACATCATTGAGATCGGCAACGGCCTGGTCACTTTCCAGCTCAGAGGCCTGGAGTTCAGGGGTGAGTCACGTGGCATGAAACAAAATGAAGCTATTGTTTGGCTAAATGCAGGAATACATTATATGACTTTTTAAAATTCTGAACAGATGCTGGGAAACATACACTTTGCGGGCAGTAAATAAACATTTGCTACAACGGCCAATATTCAGTTACTTTTGAAAATTTTCCAGCCATAATGTTTTTTTACAGGTCATAGAATCAGGTACAGATCAAGAAACACAGCACTAGTTTTCTTAAATGCTAAATTTATTATATTTCATTTATATCGTGTTAATATAAACTAATAATATAAGTCTTAATATAAACTTTTTGCACAACCACCAGTGGACATCTAAAATCTACCAACCTTAAAATATTGTTTACAGGTGTTTGTGCATTTATTATAAAGAAGAATCAACTTGGCAAAACACATCTTACACAAATTTGTATTTAAATGTATTATTAATAAATGGGATAAATAAATTATCCTATAAATAATAAATCCTTATTATAAATTATTAAATACTATTTAATACTATTTATGTATTACAAAACAGTATTTTATATAAGAGTAAAATTACAAAACTAATAATAATGTTTATTGGGGGACAGATTTTAAACCAGTAGTTTATTCTCTTTACTATCATATATATTTTGGAAGCTTTAGAAACTTCTTTTTTTTGTTTGTTTGTTTTTTTTGTTAATGTTTTGTGCATGTTGCAGTTTAAGATGCTTGTTAAAAGCATCAAGCTCGCTGCACTTACAAAGATAGAATTTATGTGGATCAGCATTAACTGCAAATTTAGCCATTCAAAGCTAAACATACTGGTGTTTTTATAAAGACAATAAAAAACACTAGAATGTGCTGCTCAGATCAGTTTCGCAGTGCTTCTTGTCTTGTTTTTAGTTCAAATATCTAAAAATCGAGATGCATTTTCTATTCCTGTAAAACTAATTGTGCTGTTCACAGAAAAATTAAGTGACGTTTTAAGTTCAAAATGATCTGGCACATGGGGTAAACACAATCTTATTTCAAACCGAAAACAATTATTTTGCTTGTTTTAATTGAAAACTCTTATTAATTATGATTTTTTTTTTAAGAAACAAGTGAAAACAACAATAATTTGACTTGTCTAAAAATGCTTTTTGATTGAAACATTTTTAGATTTTATACTAGAAATGACAAAAACTATGTAAAAAGGGAATTTTTTTGCAGTAAGATTATTTTAGAATTGCGTTAAATCATGTTGTGTTCTTAGGTGGTGTTAGAATTAATAAAAGGTTACTCTGCCAACTGAAGAGTAACACCGATTTATATATATATATATATATATATATATCATTGCTTATTTTCTTTTCGTTAGGTGCTTGGCAAGTGTTAATGTTAGGCCCTGTTGTGGATCACACACTCTAAAATATCATATGTTTGATATTATTTAACTGGATAGAATCATAATATGAACCAAAAAAAAAGTCTGCTCATATTTGCATGTGACTTCTAGTAAGGCCATAGTAGAACTACAATAAACAAATTACCTTTTAGTAAACCATTCATACATTATAAACCCTTTTATGTTATTAAAACCTTTGTGTGAAATGATAAAGTTTGGAAGAGTTGTGGTGATAGTTTGCAGTGTAGGCATTTTCTCCCATCTTCATTTTCTTTTTTTTTCAGGAACATATTGCCAGCAGAGGGAGGTGGAGGCGATCACAGAAGGGGTGGAGGAGGATGAAGGCTGCTGCTGCTGTGAGCCAGGTCATCTCCCCCACATGCTCTCCTTCAACGCGGCCTTTGGTCAGCGCTGGTTGGCTTGGGAAGTGGCCGCCACCAAATATGTGCTAGAGGGCTACAGCATCAGTGACAACAATGCAGCATCCATGCTTCAAGTGTTTGACCTACGCAAGATCCTCATCACATATTATGTCAAGGTCAGTTTCACTCAGACAAAAACAACTCAAATAAGAGCACTGCTGTCTGAGATTCAGAGCAATGATCAAAGTATCTTCTCCTCAGAGTATCATCTATTATGTGAGCCGCTCGCCCAAACTGGAGGAATGGTTGGCCAATGAGACGGTGCAGGAAGCTCTGCGGCCCTGCCTCAACCCTGCCTATGTGGACAGTGATCCCACCTTCAACTTAAACATAGATGAAGACTATGACCACAGAGCTTCCGGCATCACTCCATCTTCCTTCTGTCTGGTGTACTTGGAGTGGATCAAATACTGCAACAGCCGTAGACAAGCGGTATTGTAAAAATAATTTTGCCTCCGTTTTTGATTGCTTTGCCATTAATAGTCACTAGCTTGGTTGCATGGGAATTAAATATGTAATTTAGTGCCTTTTTGTTTTTTTTCTTCCTTTGCAGCCAGTTGAGAGTGAGAAGGATTCGCCTCTGGTCACACTGTGTTTTGGGTTGTGTATTCTGGGCCGTCGAGCTCTGGGTACCGCATCTCACAGCATGTCAGCCAGGCAAGTGTTTAAACCAATTACAGCAATTTTGCATAAGCTGACAAGTATTTTTTATTTTTTATTCTTTTTAATTTAATGCCTTCCGTGCCTTTCACGCATCCAGCAATTTAACATGATGGTGTTTGTAGTGCTGCTTCGTGTCCTAACTAGCAAAAGATTTTTGTAATCTGACAGCAGGTGGCATTTGTGACTGTTGAAAAAAATGATGGTTTATTTAATTAAAATATATATCCGATTAGTTTTTTGTTAATAAAAAAGTATGTATTTTACAGCTAAGTGGAGTTTTTGGCCATTTGTCGCAGACAGAAGATAGTGTATATATAGTAAATACTTGTATTTGTTTGTACAAAGCTCATACTTTATTCTTATAGGTCAGGTTTCATCCTGATGTGAAGTGAATTTTTTTGATTGGCTGATTTATGTTTAACAAAGCTAGTGGCTGTCTTGATAAATAGACCTTTGAATCAATTGATTGGATTCCTTCAAACAGGTAAATTTTAGTTGGGGCTGGTCAAATAATCTAAATCTGTTTTTTGTTTTGTTTTTTATCTGTAGTAAATCTCTGCCCTCGTGCAGAAACTGCAAATGTGCCTGAGCTAGTGAGTTTAAAGTAAAAACATGTTATTAAATCTGATATTCTCATGTGCTTTCTGACATAGCAACATTTCATACACAGTGCAGTAGTTCACTATCAAGCTTTGCAAGTATCTGTCATTGAATGATTATCTTCTGTTTCATTATCACATGATTAAAATGATTTAGTGTAGCTTGTTAGTGAGTTATGGCTCTGTGTAGTAAATGCTGCTCCATCTGAAAGCACATAATGGAGAATTACTACTGATTACAGAACCCTATTTACTGACAGAATATGCATTGAAAATCACATTTGATTAATTGCCAAACACAATGTTCAGGATTGAAACATTCACAGGCAAACGACACTCTTGTTAATTGGATATTACTATATATTTTCTTTATCTCACAGCCACTCATGTCCTAACTGTTATTGTCTTTCTTGCTTTTTTTATCAGGTGTATAAAACCACAGGACATAAACCATTTATGTAAACATTGTTTTCATGCATTCTTGGATTTTTATTAGAGCAATTGTTATAGTAAACACACTCATTTTTTTTTTAATGAAGAGTTATAGGTCATTAAGCGAACCAGCTACAGAGAGAATCACAACATTAAACATTTGAATATGTATGTGATTTATTATTTATATATATATTTTAATGCATTCATTCAGCTTGGAGCCTTTTCTCTATGGCCTTCACGCCCTATTTAAGGGTGACTTTCGCATCACATCTCCCAGAGACGAGTGGGTTTTTGCAGACATGGACCTGCTGAACAGGGTGGTAGCTCCAGGTGTCCGGATGTCCCTCAAACTGCACCAGGTACAGCTGAGGCAGTCATCCATCCCTACTAACATCAGACTTTAATCAGGTTTCTAGGTCGTCACAGTCATATTTTATATAGCTGCACTAAAATAGACCTCAAGAGCTGTACAGTTCACTTCACATACTGTATGAAATAAAAATTAGCTTTTTATGAAATGGCTCTGATTGGCTTTTTTCCTACATCTTGTTCTCTCTGTCCCGTCCTCTGCAGGATCACTTCACCTCTCCTGATGAATATGAGGACCCAGTGGTGCTGTACGATGCCATCACAGCTAATGAGGAGAAGATGCTGATCTCTCACGAGGGTGATCCTGTGTGGCGCAGCGCTATCCTGGCCAACATGCCTTCTCTGCTCGCTCTCCGCCACGTTATGGATGACGGCAGTGACGAGTACAAGATCATCATGCTGAACAAACGCTTCCTTAGCTTCAGAGTCATCAAGGTGCCTTGTCGCACTTATCCTGTTTATTAGAACATACGTTTGTATAGTGTAGTTATCTTGATTTATATGGTACTTTATTAGTACAGATTGTTTCAAAGCAGTTTTGCAGTAACAAGCAGAAAAAATAGCAGGTTCAGTGATGGAAACTCAAATTCGGCTTTAAAGTAGCCCTGAAAAGACAATAGTGTCATTTATGGAAAAATTTTGAAATTACTTGAAAATTCTCAGCATTTCCAGATTTACTGGGTTTAGTAGGTTTTATTCCACAAAATCTAGATTTTTTTTATTAGTATTTTTTGAGGTTAAAACAGAGTGTTGCCTACAAATTAATGTAAATATATTTTTATTTTATGTGACAAATGCTCTAAATGACTTATAATGATATTTTTACTCGCACATAACTATAGATTCGTAAAACCAGAGAAACTGAACATTTTTAAGTGGTGTCTCTTGTTGTTTGCTCTATCCTTTAATATGTATTATCCTTCCTTCAGGTGAACCGGGAGTGTGTGCGCGGACTATGGGCCGGACAGCAGCAGGAGCTGGTCTTCCTGCGGAACCGGAATCCTGAACGTGGAAGCATCCAGAACGCTAAGCAAGCTCTGAGGAACATGATAAACTCATCCTGTGACCAGCCCATCGGTTACCCCATCTATGTCTCTCCACTCACTACTTCCTATGCCGGAGCCCATGTCCAGCTACGCTCGGTCTGGGGAGGCCCCATCAGCCCTCACAACATTTACACCTGGTTCATAAGCAGCTGGGACAGGTCAGGCCTCATGAGCAAACATTCACTATTACAGCACTTTTTAGTGTTTTTTTTTTTATTATTATTATTCTTTCTGCTAACCCCAGGCTTCAGAAGGGTTGCGGTGCTGGATGTAACAGTGGAGGTAACATCGAGGATTCAGATTGTGGAGGTGGCTCAACCTCCATCAGTAACAACCCTGCAGCTCATCCTCCCCAGAGCACAACGTCCGGCATCCCTCAGTCACATCCCACTACTGTACAGCCCTCAATGGGTAAGAAAACTGTTGTTAATACATCACAGTCTGCCTACAATCAATAAAGCAATCATCTGTGCAAACAAGGCATCTTTTACATCTTTTAACAAGGCACTGACAACCCCGTTGGACCTACCTGGCCGCTGCATCCCCAGCCTCTTCCACTTGCCCTGCTCAGCCAATCAGAGGGTAGGATGGATGCAGGACTGGTTAGCTCTTTGCATCGCACCTCTTCCATCCATGGGCTTTTAGGACAACACCTGTCTAGCTCTCAGCTTTCTTTCAGTGGTTCGGTAGCCCTGCCGCCTGCAGACCGCTTCTGCCCCAGCAGCCTGCAGGACAATCCCGGTCACAGGGCATCTCAGAGGGGCCTAAGCCTGGGTCAGGGCAGCGGGCTGCCCTATGAGACTGTGTACAGCAAATGGAGTCTGTCAGGGAGGAAGGGATTCAACGGACCTGCTCTAACGGAAGGGGATGGCTCAGCATCACAGAGCATTCGCACACAGGTTAGAACATATGCTTGCAACACTGGTTTTGCCCAGGTTTATTCTTGCCTTTTTAAACCATACATAAAGAATACATTTGAAAGATTATAGTATCTTTGGTACCCCCTTTCCATTAGTATGAACTGGGTGTTATAACGATAATACTGTGTTCATGCAGCATGCTTTAGTTTGTATCTGTCCGGTCATAAAAATGACTTAATTTTTTAAGCCTTATAAATTCACTGAAATATTGTGCTGAAGGTTAGGGTTAGGCTTTAAATTGGTCTTTATTTTCCTATGTCTATGTTAGCTACCCAATCAGGCCAACACCCGTCCAATCACCAACAATCCATTTCAATAAAACTTTTAACAAAAGATTTTTTTTATTACCTCTCTTTACCAATATGGTTTAATTCTCCTCCTTACAATAACATTTGTTTAAAATTTGTCATTAAACCTACCTGGTGAGGACCTGACCTGAACAGACTGTTGTGCATACATTTAGTTTATTATAGTTTTTAAAACTTGCCAAATAAAAGTTATTTTGAAAATAACATGTATGTATACAACTAGAGTTTGCTTGTTTTGACACATAATTTGAAATATGTGGCTAAGTATTAACAACATTTGAGGTTTTTTTGATGGCAAGTAAACTGAGCCATTATGAAAAATCCTTAGCATTTAGCCCTGTAAATGTCTGAAACTTTTCCTGGTTCAGAGCTGAATGAACCATGTGAAAACCAATGACAAAATGTTAAAATTATGAAGCAACCTTGCCGAAGAAGAAAAAAGTGTCCTCCTGCCTTTTTTTGTTTAGTTTTTTTTGCCATTAATGTTCCCTAAAGTATTTTTTCCATAGACACCGAGAAAAAGTCTTGTTAAAGCTTTATAAACTGAACCAAACCAAATTTGAACCAAACCAAATTTTCAAATTTGAAACAAGACTGTAATGGTTTAACGAGGGAATA
>CAIGQW010000287.1:3429586-3444586 GCA_903798125.1 Danio choprae | reverse complement strand
ATATATATATATATATAAAACTAAATTGCTGTTTTTAACGTATTTTACTCAGCATTTATGTTGAGAACTTTTTCAAAACATCACCCCAAACATTTTATAGATTGTGTGTGATCATATATGAAATAATAATTCATATTTTCCGATTTCCTAGCCTTCGCAGCCTCCCCTCCCTGTCCTGCCCTCTGATGTCAGCCCAACACTGGATCCAGTGGGAGCAGTTGTACCCTCTGAGACCACGCCCCTTACATCATCAGACCCTCCCAGTGCACGGGAGGAGTCTACAGAGCTGCCTTTACTTGAGCACCTCCGCTGAGCCGGCACAGCACCAGGACAGCTGACCACCTCGTCATCATCATCATCATCAATCAGAGCAATTTAAGCTGACCTCCTCAACACTTTGAATGATAAAAGCATCATCACTCAATTCTACGTATATTAAGATGCATCTCGCTATCATAAACACATCAGCAGATACTGAAGCACACTAGAAAGGAGCGCAGCATAAGTAATGAACTCTAAACTGAGCTCTCCTAAGCTTCTTTGGCTTCTGTTTTGGCCTCCAGGCCTTTAAGCCAAAAAAATAATAATAAGGCCAGTCAGTGCAATCTTAAGGGATTTTCTTTAGTCTTTTTTTTTTTTTTTTCTTACATATGGAGGGTCAGGTCACTAAATCAAAGCAAGTCTGTGATCTGAACCACCAGCAGAAACAAAAAGGGAACTCTCCTCTCTAGTCCTGTCCTCTGTAGCAGCCTTAAACCTTTCTCAAGATTTCCTTTTTTTTTATCCCCCATGCATCCAGTCCACTGCTAAACAACCACAAATTGTGGATTGTGCAGGATTTCTCCTTTCATTCTCCCTTCCGATCAAATCCACCACATCAGCCACAGTCCTTTATTTTGATAGCTCCAGACACATTCCAGAAAAGACTCCGATCTCATCTGCAGGCCCTTAAACGACACAACCACGACTCTTCTTCAGCAAGCTTCAGGGATAAGATTTGAATAAACATACATGTACTCGCTCACATGCACACCTGGTGCTCCATACATAGTTTACAGCCGGCTCAGGTGAGGATGGCCTGAGTTTTGGAAGTGTAGGTCTGCTTGGGAAAGAGAACTCAAGTAGTCTCTTTTTATTTTCTCCTCTCTTTCTCGCTCTTCATACATACTACATTCTAAATTGCTCCCTATTGGATGGGTGCTGATTGTGACATCGTGGGCCGGAGGTGACGTGGGCTTCTTGGTTTCCCCGTCAGGCCTTTTCCTGCTGCTGCAAGCGCCTGCAATTTGTCTCCCTCTACTGCAATACTATTGCTACTGCACCACCCCTCCACTACTAATAGAACTAACCAAACTACTGCTTTGACTTCTAAACTCCAGCGTTTTAGTTGGAAGAACTTGTTTGAGGGGCTAAGATATACCATTTCTAAAGACGAAGATTTATTGATTTGCTGATCTCAAAATGGATGAAGTGGCTGTGTTTTTTGTTTTGTTTATTGAATAGCTGGACATGAGTGAACTGTAAACTTTGCCCCCATTCTTGAATCCTCCTGATTGTGACTAGTTGATTCCCTATCTGTATGTTATTCAACTGGAAGTTTCGATGTCATTATATATCTGCTGTTGGGCGAACAAAAGCTCAGACCGCCTGCTGTGGAAAGCAGGGCCACTTACTGCCTCTACAATAACAAACATATCAAGCGCTCACAGTCAAACAATACGCCACTGATATCGTCATGTGTCAGTGTTAAGAAGCTTGAAATATCCCATCAGCTGAAATGCTTTTCAGATTCAGAAAGCCATTCAGTGCTTCTTTACTATACAGTTTCCTAGCTTAAAATGAATGAGCTGTGCTCCGGAAGAGGCTTTGGGTTTAACGATATGGCTTGAGAGTCAGAATGTAAAGGCCGCCTTGAGTAAATGGCACCTTGTTGAAGAGAAGGATTTTTGCTGGAGATTTTACACTGGTTTCTTGGAGATTTCCCGCAGAATGCTAATTGAAGGGTTCTTTTTCTACTGAGCAGTCCAATTGTAATCATTTTACAATGCTGACACACAATCAGAACAATGGAAAACTGTTTCCGCCATGTGAATAAAACCAAGGCTTCTTTCATTATTCTGACTTTTTTTCTTCTCATAACTGTGAGATGGAAAAAATAATTCTTAGATTGCAATATATTGTACATTTTGTAAATTCTATCTTGTATGTTTGCCTTATTTTCTACATTCCTCACAGTAGCAATTAGCTTTATCACAGTTCTTACTGTATTTCTCACAAGTTTGATATTCGCATTTCAGAGTTTACATCTCATAATTCTGACTTTTTTTTTCTTCTTCAGAATTGCAACTTTGCTTGTTACATTTGAAAAGTTAAAGGCTTTTTCTTGCAATTTTGACTATTTTTCACGGCTCTGAGTTTACATGTTGCGAGCCTAAATTATCATTTATTTTTTGGCAATTCTGTCTTTTTTACAGTTCTGAGTTTACATCTTGCAATACTGACTTTTTCTGTTGTCACAATTGCAACAAATTTTTACAGTTGCAAGGTTATAGAGTTTTTTTTGTTTGTTTTTTAGTAGTGTTGATTTTAGTCTGATTTTTGCATTTCAGACTATTTTCTTCAGAAATGAAACTGTTTCTTACAATACGTCTTACAACTTCAATTAAATTGCTAGTTAAATTAATCCTTTCTAGCAATTCTGTACTTTTTTGATCAGAATCAGAAGTTTACATCATACAATTGCAAATTTAGTTTCCCCTTGCGACTTTTTGTTTTTCTTGCAGTTACAATTATTATATTTCTCACAATTTATCTTGCAGTTCTGACTTTCCTCAGAATCGCAACTTTCTCACAATTGCAAGGCTATAGGCTTTCTTACATTTTTCAGTTTATAACCATGTTTATATTACTTTTCTCAAAATTACAAGGTTTAAACTCACCAATGCAAGAAAAATTGAGAATTATGAGATTGTTTTTGGTTTATTTTTTTTATTCCATGGCGGAAACAAGCTTCCATAAGATGGACGATCCTGCCCGATCGACAAAAAAATTCTAATGCCAGTAGAGACAGTTCACATCCAATTTATCAAGCTCACTTGTACTCACTTAGACCACAGATTAGATTTAGATTTTCAACACTCAAATATATATTCTCTCCATCATCACAGACCATATCACAAGTTGTCTGAACACTAAACTTCAAGTCACTCTGCCAATCATGCCGCTGAACAACCTGGGCTCATTGATTCGTCTTTTGCAACGGGCTTCAGTAGCTTTGGCCAATCAAGCTCTTTCTCTCTTCCCATCAGGACCATTTCTCCAGTCTTTAAGGTGACTTTTCCAAAGCAACAGGGAGTACTTCTCTTACTGGGAGAAAGCACAAGTTACTGGATAGTTTTGGGTGTCAGTGATTTAAAAGGGATCTAACTAATCTCTGCCATATATGTACAGCATGTTTTGTATATAAATATATTTAAAAATATATATAAATCTATTTTATTATTATTGGATTTCTGATTATTTTTCAACGGAGGACACTACTTTGAGTCTTAGGGGAGTCATGCTTCGGTGTATCTGTGCTCGTGGAGGGATCCGACGCTCTCCCTCGATATAGAATCATGAAGTCTGGGGAATGAATCAGTTAATACTGCTTTTGCACAACTATTGTAAAATAGTACACCATCCTGTATTGTCTCTTTTTTTAATTTCAGTTATATGGGGGATTGTTTTTATTTAAACTGTTATTCAATAATCAAAGTTATGTACAGTTTTTTTTTAATGTGATTTTTCTTTTTTCCCTCCTATTTAAATTAAAGCTTTTTTGTGTCATTGTTTGCAAAACAGTCATTTTGTTATTGTTTGATCTTTTTTTTTTATTCCTCACTAGTCCACTAGACACTTGCCCTGTCCAGATTTATCTAGAGGGTGCTACATTTGGTTAGAGCATTACAAGTGAGTTACTTTAGCACTTTAGCAATCAGCCCTTTACATTGTAAAAAATGCTGGGTTCCATAAAAGTGATTTGTGTCGGGACAACATAAAGGAATTAAGTTAACTTATTAGTTTTTATAAATTTAAGATTTAAGTGGATTGAACATAACCCAATTCTTGAGGGTTTTATTTTTTTGCGCCAACCTAATTGTTTTGTTTCAGCTCATTGTAGTGTGAACAAACAGCAAACATACGTTTTTGAGTGTATATGATTTTTTACTTCAAAGTTCATTGTTGCATTTGTCTAAGTTGGCTCTAGATACAAGCAACTGTTCAAATGTTTAGGTTAGAAAACGGTCTTGTTAAATGGTAAAATATAAAAATGTGCATGCACACACAAACACTTGTGTATGTAAAATGTGTGTGTGTGTGTGTGTGTGTGTACTGCATGCATTCTCAGATTATTATTTTCAGGCAGTGTACAAAGTAACTAAATACTGTAATTAGATTACTTTGAATATTTAGGTCATTTAATTAAAGTAACTTATATGCACTTGCCTTAAATACTGTTCATAAATTCAACAGTTCTGTATGAATGGATTCAGAGAAGCAGAGGAATTGTGTTTTTGTTATACAAATAATTTTTGCAGAAAAATTCAGTTTTTCAGCTAAAGAAGGGTAAATTTATCAAGACGATTGCACATGCTTAACGAATTGATTAATGTCAATACATGGTATTTATGAAATATTGTGTCTTGTTACATATTTATTATTCTTTGTGTTCAATTTTTTATGAGGCGAAAAGCTCACGTTTGACTTCATTTCTATTGTCTATGCGTTGAGATTATAGCTTTAAGTAGTGCTGTGTCAAGTAATTAAATTACTTGAGTAATTAGGTTACTTTTCAGACAAAGCAATTAAAAAGTAACTCGTAAATAGAAATAAATACAACTTTGTATTACAAAGTAAATACAACTTTAATGATCTAATTAGTAATGAATGCTTTCTCAACGTTGTTCTCAGGTCAACTAAAATGTCATGTAGTGATCCAGATTTTATTGTAGTATATTGTACTATTACAATACCTAAATGACTCAAAGCTGATGAAAGAAAGAATGTCCACCATGTCCCTCTACAAAGCATATACACTTCATCTTACTGGGTGATCAAAACCTGTATCGATTAACGGTGACTTGATTGTCTGTTGAATGTGTGTTTGCAGCTTGTAAAAAGTGCTTTAGAAACATTAAAAACCAGCCCTTACAGGATTATTCTGGGTTATGTACAAATTCCACTGTGTATTCCAGGATGTATTCACATCTGTGACACGCTGTTGATTCCCACAGGAGAAAAAATAGATTTGTTTACAGCAGTCACATAGGCTTCGGGGCAACCCTAATGTAATTAAGCAGTACAACTGACCTAGAAGTATGTGTATGAGGTAAATCACAAATGATGTTCTTTCCGTTGCTCTTGTGACACAAACTGGACTTTGCGTTGAGATTAGTGTAGAGCTCATCTAGATGTCACTTTCTGCCCTCGTCTCAGACAAAGGAGCGTTTAATGAGAGAGGGTGTGTATTTGATCTCATTATAGCAGTCATCTTCCTCGTGGCTGTTCCTCCAATTGCTCTCCTGCGCCGAACGGTGGAGCCACAGCACCAGCACCATCAGAGCCAGCATGAGCAGGGCCATCGATAGACTCAACAGCACCCCCTGCAGGATGCCTGGGGAATTATCTGGAGCTAAGGGATCACAAACACAAAATCATCCTTTATCAACCCTTGTGCGTTTCCAAACCTATATGGATTTTACCTCCACAGAGCACAAAAGAAGTATGGAAGACTGGTGAGTCTTATTTATAGTTACAATGAATAAGAAGTAATGCCTTCAGACTTCGAATGTGAAGTATGTCAGATTTTATTGTTTGTAAATGTTCTCTTAAGTCATTTTACTGTTTATTGACAACTTTTACATTCCTGCTCAGCCAATAGTGTGAGTTTAGGGCATGGCTAGTGTAGGAGGCAGGCTGAGCCAAAAGACACTGTTCGAGCCAAAATCTGCAGATTTGCCAAAACATGAAGAGCTTGACAGCGGGAGAAAACGATGTTCTTACAATATGGAGGAATTTGATTTAATGCTGAGTCAAGAGCTGGACTTGATTTTATTCTTAAAATGTAAGTTAAAATCAAGTTGGTGTTGTTTTTTTTGTTGTTTTTTATCTTTTTATCCTCTCACATAAGTGTTTACCCATCAATGTGGATTGCTTTTTCTTTTTATCTGTTTATTTTATGACTCTGGAGCAACAGCTTGCTTCCGTGTTGACAAATTGAGCAAATATAAGAAATTCAACTCACATATGTACTGAAAGTATGAACAGTTAGAAAAATCAACAGGTATGTATACCATTCTGTTCATGAAATTTGCATAATCCACACTGTGCTCAAAACATTCTTCAACCCTGCTCCTGGAGACATACTCTCCTGCACAGCAGCTATGGGCAGCTGTAGATTACCTTCATCAAATGCACCTGAAAATATATGCTTTTAGGATTGCTTGAAAATTACAGGAAGGGGTGTTTGATTAGGAATGGGGATGAGAGAAGTGACGGCCAAATTTGTTCACCCATACTAGAATCCACGTCCTCAGGAATAACGTGGGTTATTAAAAAAAAAAAAAAAAAAGCAACTAGGGTTTAGGTGCCTTGCTCAGTGGTACTTCGGCCATAAGTATTGAAGGTGTAAGAGAGCCCAGATCATTCACTCCTCTGACCTACAGCTTCTATTAGTTTTGGAAATCAAGCCTGGAACTTTTGTTACAGGTTCAACTCCCTAACTAAACCAAACCAAAGCCCATCTGAAGAAAAATTGTCCCCCTGAACCAGGACTGCCAAATTCTTAAGAAAACCAAAGCCCCTCTTAAGAAAGTAGGGAACATTTAGAAGTAGATCAGTTTATAAAAGTTGTCTAAAACTATTGAACAACACCCAAGATTGTCTTTTAGTTTTTTTGATGCACTTCAAATGTTGACTACTGCATACTTTGCAGGACAGAGGTTACCCAGGAATGAGGGTAAAGTATAATTTAGGATAAGGATGTAGCACATCATGAAGCAATTATAGAGGTGTAGAGAAGGACTTACGTGTGTACACAGACAAGTTAATGTAGCAGTGCTGGGTTCCCAACGAGTTGGTCACTGAGCAGCGGTAGAGGCCAGAGGATTGTGTGGACACATTGGCAATGTGCACAGAGCCTGTCATGTCACCTGCAATACATTCAGGTGTGAACAATTGTTTCTTCATTCCTGATTTTATTTGTACATCTGAATGGAGCTTTTTTTTGTACCATCCATATTTACTGGCAGTGTCATCTTGTCTGGTTCCAACTTCTCCCAGATCACTTGTGGAGTGGGAAATCCCTCGGCCACCACACAGGACAGTCTTACATTACCCCCAGTATCAGTATCCCCTTCCCATAGGCACATAGGAAGAGATGGGGGTGCTGCACAAAAACAGAGAATTATGAAACACAAGGGAATCTAGTAGTGTAGAAACTAGACAAAAAAAACTACACTAACTCTATGACGATCTGGATCAAATTATGGCAAATAAATATAAGCATAATATTGGAAAACTTGTGGAAACCAAAGCGTAGCTTGATCAACCAGAGCATTAGTAAGCCATTTTAGTGATGAGTAGGCCCACACGGAATCTGCGCACATAGAATTCTGCAGATTTTAGCCCATCATTGATTCTGTTTATTTACTTGTGTAAATGTGTGTAAATTTATATTTATTCAGTTTTTAAATAGATTTCAGTAATATTATTGACTAATATGAAAATATGGATTTGATTTGTTTACAATACAGTTTGTAAAGTAATATTTTCTCTCTTTTAGTAGATATATATGTTATAGATGTTATATGAGAGACTTGCTTTGTTTACCAATTAAGTGGATCTGATTGGATTTGCGTTGTAAACATTAAATGAAAGTTAAAAAGGTATTATTTTTTATTTCATATAATAAGGTTTTAGTTATGATACTCCCAAAATCATTCTGCATAAATCCGCAGATTTTTATCAAACTTCTGCGCAGAAATAGCAAAAAATGTCCGCAGATTCTGTCTGGCCCTAGTTATGAGCAATATAACCAAAATCTTTTTCTGCAATATGAGTACATTTATTTCATTATCATAATAATCAGTATATACACAGTTTTAAAACTTATATTGCCCACAGCTGGAAATATTTCTAGTATGCAGCACCATATGAATAATGCATGAAATACAATTACATTACTCAAGAGGCACGGCCAATCAGAGACACAACAATTAAATTACAACAAAAGAGCTTTCAAAGACCACCCCTCTGGTTCTGCTCAAAGCATTATTTGAACTGGTGTTTCAAGTATGGAAGGCAGATGTGTAAACAAGGACATTAAAGGCAATAGCCTCTCAAATTAGTCGCTAATGTTCTTATTGGGACCAGGGGAATGAAATTTACTAGCTGAGCTGGCCTCTGTTATATACTCACAAAACCCACCCAACCATACTCTCATCCGGGTCATGGCACCAATGTAACCCTTTCAATTCTACTCCACCTTTTGAACCAACATTTTTTTAATTATTGTAACACGGTTGTGATGTTGACTGGAATGTATCAACCTTGTGCCTAGCATTCATGTTTGTGTGATGTATAAATGATACCCAGAACAGTGAGGCTGAGTTCTCCTATGCCAGGGTCTCCAGTCTCAGGTGGGTTGCTGACCACACAGCGATAAACTCCAGCGTCAGACACCCGTGTGTAATTCAAGATGATGTCCGCACTCCAGGGCATGCCTGCAAAGCCCACCCTACCCATGAATGAAGGGTTTTCAATCACCTGTCCTTGATCATACACAATCACCTGCATGACAGGATATAGCCTTTAGTTCTCAGAGTAGGTTATAACTAATGCCATATATGTTGACGAGAAAGAGAACAAGTCTGTGGGGATAGAAATACAAAACAGATATGCTGCTATCATTGTAGTTGTGGTTTAGTATTTAAGCAAGGATACTTTTAGAGGAGTTTTCAAAACCTCACTCACCGGCCACTTTATACTAGGTATACCTTGCTACTACCAGTGTCCTGACATTTCATCCTATCTGTCAGATTATGCCACCAACACTATGTTTGGATGGTTCTAAGCTTGGGGTTAGGGTTGGGTATCATCAAGATGTGCTACCTACTTTTTGAACTGATGGTAGGACAATCTAACAAGGTAGGATAAATTGATAGAGTACCACATTGGACCTTGTTTTACCTTCAGAACTGCAAATATTCAATTAGGTCTATGTGTTAGTCTATTCTGACATATTAGCACGACATATTTTTTGCACATCCATGGTGAACATCACTTGTGCCAGTAGAAGCCTACTGTTGTTGTGTTCAAATCTTTGTTTTTGTTTTGTTTTTTGTCCAGATGGGCCCAGAGCCCAGACAAGTTGCTCTCGATGAGCCCAGAGCTTTTGTTGCCACTAGTTCTATGACAGATCAGATCAGATAGGGATGGACATTGTCAGCAACAAATCACAGGTAGGCTTTGACATATAAACAGTGCTCATTTAGTTCCAAAGGGTCTTAAATTGTCCCTCCAAGCATTAAATCAGCAGCAGCCTGAACCACTGAAGCAAGGCAGTATAATTTCTTTTTCCAATAAAATTGTGACCCTGACATCCAAATGATTCAGCAGAAATTGAGACTCATCAGACCAGGCAGCATTGTCAAATTTTGGTGAGCCTGTGTGAGTTGTAGCCACAGGTTCCAGTTGTTACCAGACATTGGCTTGCACTTCTGCTGCTGTAGCTCATTTGCTTCAAGGTTTGAGATTTTGTGAGCTCACAGATGCTCTTCTGCAGACCTCAGTTGACAGAGCTGTTATTTGAGTTACTGTTGCCTTTCTATCAACTTGAAACAGTCTGGTTGTTTCTGATCATTCTCTATAAAACCTGGAGATGGCTTTATGTTAAAAAAATCCAATAGATAAGCAGTTACTTAAAATACTCTGGCAACAACTATGCTATGCACAAAGTCACTTAACTTGCCTTTTTTCTCCATTTAGCAGATTATTTTGACAACATCTACATGCCTAAATGCATAGAGTTGCAGTCAGGAGATTTGCTGATTAGATATTTCCATCAACAAGCAGGTGCAGCTAAAAGTGGCTGTTGTGTGTAGGTATAATTATTATTCTTTGTGTGATTAGGTCTTAAAGTCTGTTAGCTTAGTTGTATAGATGAACAGATAGATGACTAAACATCTAGCGTTGTGTTTATATTTATGATTGTTTATTTGTGTAGCTCCGTGGTCCTGCGAGAAACGACATTTTGTTTGTATGTCGACACATGTAGCAGAAAAATAAAGCTCAACTTGACTTGACTAGATGTTACTTTGGTTACACCAAACATATTAGTGTGTGATTTCTGTCAACCTACCTGTATGGGAGAGTTTGGGTCAGAGAGGGGGCTCAGAGTCCAGATAATGCTGAGTCTGAACAAGGGCATCATGGTGAAAAACGAACAGGGCAGGGTGACAGAATCTCCCTGAACAACCTCCAGACTGGACTCCCTCACATTCACCCGGACCGCACCTGTGGAGGGAAATCCTTTTAATGCACATGCTTGCTTTGGGCCCGTTTGTCAATTGAAAATAGTGAATCACTAGCAGGTCCATTTATTGTGCAGTTCTGTTGTGTAGCTCTCAACTTCTCTCTCCTTCCATCTCAATGGCTGTCTCATTACTGTAATGATGGGTCCCACCCCCAATGCACTGCCACCCCCAGGCCTTTGTATGTGTGTACGGGAAAGCACAGAGACTATAAAGCCTTAATTACAGCTGACAGCCTTGGCAAGGACAAATACACCAACAGAGAGAACAATGGGGTTCAATTCGTCTTTAAAAAAATGACCTAAATTACAACCATTTTAATTATTGTAACATTAGTTATAAAACACCATTACAAAAATACATTGTTGCACTTTGTTTTTATTATACGCCATTTAAAGAATTCATATCTAAAGGACATATTTGAAGCACTGAAATGCTTGTTAATGATGTTACAGTATCTTAGCCCAGGTTTTGAAATGTGCAATACTCATTCAACTATCTTCAACTATCTTCCCATATTTCACAGGCTAACGTGAAAAATGAAAACAACACATACCATATTGAAGAAACATGGACACCAAGCAGGCCAGCCAAAGGGTTCTCCATCCTGTACAGCCCATCACTGAGAAGATGCGTATGCTTTCCTCCATACAGGTCAGTGTGTTTCTCCCTTCAGAGCCCACTGCCACTGACTGAATGGGCAGAACTGGGTTATTGGGCAGCAAAGGGGGGCAGTTCTCATGCTCTCTCCCTTTATCTCTCGCTCTCTCACTCTCTTTCTCCATCTGTACATAACCACACAATGAGTAGATCACCTGTACCTGTAACACTAAATAAGAAGCTTTTGTTATCTGCTGAAAAACCTGCATATGCTGGTAAGGTGAGTTTTGACCAGCAAAGAACCAGATTTAACTAGCTCACAAACAGCAAGAACCAGCTTAAACCAGTAAATGTGTCTAAAACTACGAGCATACAGTATGCCATTTTTCCAGCATACAGTATGCCAAATTTTAGGTTACAGACCCACAAATGTGATGATTCCTTTTTAATGATATTTAATAATACTTTCTAAAATATAAAGTATAGCAAACCAAACTTTAAGTTTCCCATCGATCAGAATCAAAGCAGTGTAGAAAGTTTCTTTGGAGTTTGAATATGAAACATTTTCTTAAAAATGTGAATTTCTATATATTCATATTTGTGATGGGATACCAAATTGAGTACATTTTTATGTGTAATATGTACGTTTAATATAAATATGTTGTTAATATTAATTGACATTTCAGAAATACTGAATAAAGTATAAATAATTCTAATTCACATAAATTGTTAGTAGCAAAAGACAATTTTGACTTTTTGACACTAAAATGCTTTAATTTGGAGCAAAAAAAAGATGCATGAGGACAGGGAATGGCTTTATTCCATTAAAATATATAGCAATTTTCTTGCAGCTGATTGGTTCAGTTTGGGCCTGCCATCACTAATCCAGGATAAAATCTGCTTACAAAACCTGACTTGGGGTCCGTTTTTTTTATGTGGATTATTCAATTAGCTGAATTTGGTTATTGACAATTTGATACGATCCAGGATCGTTTCGTTCTTCAAAACTCACTCGAGAGTTGCTGTTATAGCAACAGGTCTGGTAGCTCAAACCTGCTTGGAAGCAGGCTTATTTCATATAAACAGGATTAGATCGGGTCATTTTGAGCAAAGGTTGAGCCTGACTCAAACCAAACTTGAACTTACCTGGGTTCAAACTCAAACTGCACTTTTTGTTCACTTCACAGACGACTGGCCTCAGATAAACTGAAATCTGCTTTTGTTTAACCAGGGATTTCAATTAACTCTGAGTTTTTAATATATTAGGTTTCACACTGTACGCCTAAACGCTTGCTTATTTACCAGTGTCATATAACTCCTATTGTCAGTGTCATTGATTGAACAAATACAACATGCAATCTGTTTACAAAGGCAAACGCTGTGCTTGTTCTTTCCATTGTAATATAACTATTTAATCACCGCTTCATAGTGTTTTCATTACAGTACAAAGCACATGAATATGAGGCACCCAATTGGATGTTGGTTGCTTAAGTTCAATCAATGACACCTAATATTTTTCTATTGAAAACATTTACCACTCATTTTATCTCATGAGACATGAAACGAAAACGGTTGCAATTACAGTAGATTTATTATTTCTGCACATCTGATGTCAAAATACAACAACAGCTTTAGAGACACGTGAGGAATACTGACTTTTCACATAACGTTATCAAAATAATCACAAATGTACTGCAATCATACTGATCAATATACTGCATCATGCGAACAAACTAGGTTGTGTACAACTTGAAAGGCAATAATGGTAGACAATTTCCGAACATGGTCTGAGGTCACATGGTCTGAAGGTACAAAATAATCTGTATTATGATATTTTTATAACTATTAGTCATCTCAGATAATCGTATTTGTTATGGAAGGCATTGGGAAGGTAGTGAACACCTTTAGTAATGGCAGATTAATAAATAAACAATGACAAAGAGAGAAAACTTCTGAAACCACAGTGGAATGGATTCGATGTCCGTAGCAGCTTAGACAAACCCTGATTTAAGCACATATGGTCACATGCTTATACATGTATCACATAAGCAAATATACATTTCTATACAAGAGAACGGCAGAATATTTCACAGACAACAAAATATTATTTAATAAAATATCTTAAAGGCTTTTTATTTGCTTTACAAAGTGTCTTTGAGAAGCTTTGGATGTCAGATTCAGTTGGTGAAATAACACTATTACGTTAAATTTGTACAAATAAAGTGACGCATGATGAATCTGAGAACTTTAAATCACTAATATCAAGTACCATAAATATAACAATACAATACTGGAATATTATTGCATCATGAATCCCACCAAACACTTATAGAAACAGGGATCTTAAATAATATTCTCATCCTTGCATCTTTTGTCTGCTCTGGCCCTTTAAATATCAAAACAAGATCCCACTGTGGAGAATTTCTAAATCTTCCACTTTGGCTCAAGCTGTGATCCGGTAATCATGACCGCCTCGCGAGCAGAAACTGGCCCTCTATTCAATCTGAAGGCCATAACAAAAGCAGTGTCAGGAAACACAACCGTGTAGTCAGAAGTCACTAGGAGGGAGGTTTGTTGTAGCCGAACAGCCCCACGGGGATGTACTTGACATGAGTGGGCCACTGAGATGCCAGCTGGAAGAACTTCACATCATTCCACTCCATCCCATCCACAGACACTGAAACACGTCCACAAGCAGAGATTACATTCTTCAAAATTCCTGGAAATTTAACAGTTCTCCCAAAAATGAAAATTTCCTCACACCCACAAATGGTTCCAAACATTTTTTAATGTCTTTCTTCTGTTGAACATAAAAGATATTTTGAAGAATGTTGGGTTTCCAACATTCTTCAAAATATCTGCGATTAAAGTCTGTGTGAACTGGAAGTGTCTGAGACTTTATTTTAGTTGTCGCGATACTGGAACTTGATACCAATCGGTACTGAAATTTTAAAAACGTCCATTTCCCGCTAACATTTGAGCGCTGTTGAGCGTGTTCTTAAACCGCGCTGATTTGCCATTGTGTTCACATGCTCAACAGAAATGACTGTGATTGGCTGTAAAGGTCATCAGTTCGGCGTACTCACCACTGTTTACTGAGTGTAATCACAGATACAGGGACACTGGAGTGTTTTAAAGCTGTGAAGACGGCACCTGAACGCAATGGCAAATCAGCGCTAATTAAGAATGCGCTCAGATTTTAGCGGGAAATTGACATTTTTACAATTTCAGTACTGATTGGTATCTTATTCTAGTATTGTGACAACACTATTTCAATAGGTTGATGTACTTCCAGCTGAAACTAAGTATTAAGTAGGGGGTGGGGCATTCTTTTTGTGCATAATTCCCTTGTAGCAAACTAACGGTAAAGGGGTATGGTTACGAATATTGTGTCTAAAGTCATCAAACTGGCGTCAACAGAGAATGACCGCCACTACTTAAGCTGAAGCAAATGGTCAGGCTTTGATTGAAGATTACTAAAACAAACTTTTTTTTTTCTTTTTTCAGTGGATTAACTTGCACTGATTAATTGTTTGCCTAAAGAATAACAATGTCCGCTAGCAACATAAACATTGTACATTTTGATTTTAAACAACTCCAAAAACTCCAAAAGGTTTGCAACAAGTGGAGGGAGTGTAAATGGTGGTAGAATGAAACATTTATGTTGAACTCTAAACCTCTACCTTCTACCTCAGGCCATCTACCTCATGAACAGTTAAATATTCTACTACTGTGCAATAAATGTGCAATACTTTCTCATACGCACTCGTACACAGCACCTTATAACAATTTACAGTGCAATACTTTTTCTACGCAGTTGTACACA
>CAIGQW010000287.1:3412308-3429186 GCA_903798125.1 Danio choprae | reverse complement strand
CTCATATCCCACTTCAAGAGCACCACAAGTGCTCTGCAATGCATTATAAACCCAGTAAGTACATTATATTTATTTTTTTTGATGCAAGTACATAGTAGTTAAGGTCACCTAATATAAAGTGGGACTCATTTTGAATTTGTTGACAAGTACCTTTTAAACTGGTTTGTTGATTCTTGGCAGAGCAGATAAGTCTGGTGATGCCTTCAATGATCTGACTCTTTGACTCCGCGTCTCTCTCTTTCGGCTTCTTCCCCAGGAATATGGTCGGAACTGAAGGCAAAGTGAGGAAAGGGGAGTTACATGTGGATATAGATAAATATGAAGAGTACCAACAATAGCAGAACTACACTGAGAGCAATAAAAGGCACATCGGCATAGATTGAAAACAGAAGAGTTATTAAAACACAAGAGTTAAAAGGACAAACGTGACCCTGAATCACGAAACCAGCCATATGTGTCAACTGTTGGAAATTGAGATGTATGCATTATCTGAAACTGAATAAAGAAGCCCTCCATTGATGTGTGGTTTGTTAAGACAAGACAATATTTGGCAGATACAACTAAATATTAAATATTTATATATATATATATATATATATATATATATATATATATATATATATAAATTTTTCTTTCTGGATTCAACTTAAATCACTTACCCCAAATGGGATGAATGAAGACTTAGATCTCTGTGTGTTTCTTTAATGTACTGTTGCTTACCCACAACAGACTTTGAGTTTATAATGAAGCAAATAATGATAATATATGAGAATGTATTTTTAATTTCTCTGATTGGTGGGTTTTTTATTGTTGTATCATTTGGTGAATATATGAACGAGTAAGCGATGAGGATTTATATGATTTTATTGTGATTCTTTGAGCAAATTGGTTCTCTTTGATTATGGAGATCATTTTTTTTTAGGTGGAGGTGACATGCCTTATGATGTTATTCGTCATATATGAAATTAGATTGGATTGTTTGTAATGGTTGAGTATTTAATTAATGACGTAATTTGATTGACATCTGAAAAAGAGGGTGGAGGAAGAAAATTGTTTCACACACTGAGGAAGTCGTCGAGCCAAAATGTTTGTTTATATCTTCGAAAAATGTGGAAAAAAAAGTAATTACTCAACGAGTGCGAATCATGAGTTAATGATTTATGTCATTTAAAAAAATTAAAAATTAGATCGTCAAAATATACCCATGCATGGTTTTGTGATCCAGGATCGCAAATATGCATTTTGTATAAAATATTCATTGGTCATTCTCACCCTTCTTGTTCTTCTCCTTGGTCACTACAGTCATGGACATGGTGTTAAAGCCAGTCTCAGTGGAGCCGGAGCTGGGTAATCTGCTAACTTGCAAGGATCTGAATGCACACCTCAACGTGATCTTATTACTCCTGTCTCTCAGGTCTCCTTCTTTGCGCTTCTCCATGCCCGAAGACACCCAGTAATCCACCTGCAGCCCAATGGCGTCCACACCATGAGGCATGCTGGGGCTTCTAGATAACATTGTCAGACCAGATTTCATTTTTTTTTTAGCAGGCTTGCATTTTTCTGTGATAACAACAATGTAAGAAACAGCAGAGCGCTGCATATTTCTGTATGTTTTACACGAACCCTAGAGCAGCCAGTCCTCCGCTTAGTGAGGGTGATGGAGGCGGCGTTGCAGAATCTTTCATCATCCCAGTTGGAGATCCATGAGCAGGTGGAGATGTTGAGGGAACTGCCAAGCTCAAAGCCAGACCCTCCTCGAAATCTGCACCTACAGTGAGTCAAAGAAACATTTTTGGATAAATGTTAAGTAAAATAATATGCAATTGTAAACTAATAACCAATAACCATTCAATTATAATGGTACAAAGCAACTTTATTGCAAAGTAAAGAGATAAATAATTAAAACAATTTAAAGGATTTTTTTCATAGACAAACTAAGACATTTTTGTGGCATGAAAATGTAATAGCTGCATATTAAACGTGATCGCAAAATTCATTTATTTGACAAATATGACTGGTAAAACTCAATCTTTCACTTTTGTTTGTTTGATTCAGCAAAACGTTTTGTTTTGTTTAAACAGTCAGACAACACTGGTGAATCAAAGTCAACAAATATACTTATTCACTAAATGAGTTCATAATAGTTACTTGTTAAGAAATCAAACTACACCGTTTGCTACAAAGGTATTTTCAGAAACCTATAATGATCATACATATACTGTTGAATTGAATATGGATAAATGCAAAAAAAAAAGACAAACCTAAAGATCCTGGGTTGGGTTCCACCAATCCCACCTTAACAACCTGTTACACAAAAACAGAACTATAAACCCATTGTTTAAAATTAAAATACATTTGTGAAATGTATTTAAATAAAACTTTGTCTGGTTGGGAAAAGTGACACTCGTGAGGTGCTTTTTCAGGCAACTCGAAATGGAATATTTAGCAAAACTACAATGAAAATCTTTTTTTCCTTTCAAAAACACCTCATAAGTGAACATTTCCAAGTATAGGTCCATTTCCTTGACAGTGTGCTTGAACAACATGCCTACATCTCCTTTGAATAAATGCATGGCTGTGATATACGTAAACCTATTAACACATAAATAAATACTTATCACTAGTGGGAAAAAAAAAGCTTTAGACTCATATTTATGATCAGCGCAACCATTATAATTTCACAGTAGTTTTTTAATGACTTATTACAAACAATTGTGCAAATTCGTAATGGAAAGCAGGCTATAGTTTCCACACAAATATTAGGCAGAACATCTTTTAAAAATAAAAAATAACTGACAATTCATATTAAATCAATAAAAATAATCAAGGGAATCAGTTTTTGACTGGTAATAATATTTTTTTTACCAATAAAATTAATAAAAAATATACTCACACCCACAAATGGAACAAAATTTTGGCATGAATCTTCATCTTGCCTAAGAGGGGAAAAAATGTAATTATGTAATTTCAAGATATTAGAAAAGTTTAATAAAAAAAAATCCTCTCTCTCACGTCTTATTTTTGCAGGTCAGCATGGCCTCAGCAATGGGGAGCTGATGAGTAACCACAGATCCATTGATGTACTGTAGAATTCGTCCTGCCACATCCACAATGTCAGCAGAGGAAGAAGCTGAGGAGATACAAGAACAAACCCTACAGTCCAATAAATGCTGCATATCCACATCGCAACAAAACAAATTACAGAAATGCCCAAATTACCAGTGTGAGGTGGCTCGGTGCGGCTGAAAAACTCTCTCCATGAGCTGTCCAGGAAGGAAGAACTGTAGCGATTGTCCAGAGAACCCAGGTGTTTGGCCACAGGGTGAGAGCCTGTGGAGACGATCACAAGGTACAGGCTGCATTTTTGTTTTTAGATTCATGTTATTATGTTTTTAGACTTAGTTTAAATTTGTGTGTGCTCAATGGTCACTTTATTAGATACTCTTTTCTTGTACTGTTTTATTTACTGTTTTATTCAGAGCTGCCTTAATTCTTTGTGACATGGATTCAACAAAGTGCTGGAAACATTCCTCAGACATTTTGGTGCATATTGATATGAACACATTTGTCAGCTGCACATCCATGATGTCAGTCTGTCATTCCAGCACATCTCAAAGGAGCTCTATTAGATTGAGATCTGGTGACTGCGGAGCCATTTTAGTTCAGTGAACTCACTGTCATGTTTAAGAAACTAGTTTGAGATGATTGAGCGTTCTGACATAATGTGTTATATACTGCTTGGTGTAGCCATCACAGGATGGGTCCACTGTGGTCATAAAGTGATAGACAAACAATACTCAGGTAGGCTGTGGTGCTTAAACGATGCTCAGTTTGTACTAAGGGGAAATAATGTATGCCAAGAAAATCTCCTCCACATCATTACACACCAGCCACCTCAACTGTTGATGAAGGCAGGATGGATCAGTGCCAGATTTTAATGCCACCATTTGAATGTTGCAGCAGAATTTGACACTCATCAGATGAGACAACCTTTTTCCAGCCTTCTATTATTTATTCTTGAGGCTGTTGGGAGTTGTAGCCTCAGTTTGCTGTTGTTGTTATTCTGCTGCTGTAGCTTATCTGCTTCAAGGTTTGATGTGTTGCGAGTTCAGAGATGGTATTCTGCAGAACTGTTGACTGTTGTCTTTCTATCAGCCCGAACCAGTCTGGTCTCCTCTGATATCAACCAACCATTTTCACCCACATAAGTTCCACTTACTGAAAATGTTGAGTGTCAAAATCCAAGTAGATCAGCAGCTTCTTTAATACTCAGGCCATCCCATCTGTACGGTTGCAGAGAGAGAACTCAAATCCACTGCATTTAGTTCACCCAAACCTGAACATTTTGTAAACTCCCCATCATGTCGTTCCAATCCCCTCAGACCTCCTTTCATCTTCTAAACACAAATTAAGATATTTTGGATGAAATCCGAGAACTTTTTTATCCTCCATGGACAGGAATGACAGAAAAGTCTAGAAAAGTACCAAAAAAAACGTTGTCATAATGGTCCGTGTGTCTTCAGTGGTTCAATCTGAATATTAGGAGAATACTTCTGTGCGCACATAAAACAAAAATAATGACTCAACAATAATTCAACAGTTTCTTCTCCTCAGTGTCAGTATAGGGTGTGCATTTTTATTTTTAGGTGAACTCACCCTTTAAGAGAACAGATTAATCTTCATCACTTTGACAACGCAAACATAAGCAAATACAGAAACACACTGCAAATCATGCAGAACACAACAGAAATTGTAGGGGGACCCAAAAAGTGACAAGCCCAGTTTAGAATCAGCTGTGTTGTCGGAGATCTGCGATGTGGGTTATTTGGGTTTTTTTTTTTTACATTCTGATCGTACAGATCTTTGTAAAAACCTACAGTACTTTGACATCCTTGTTTTCTAACCTACAGTTGTTCCGAGAGTAACTCTTGCTAACATGGCATTAAAATAACATTTAATTATATATCACTCCAGTCAGGTTAAATAAAATTAACCAAAGTATCCCAGACACATGCATCAAATGCTCAGTTGAAAAAGGTAGACTTTTGCGCTGTACGTGGGATTCCCCGAAGGTACAGACATTTTGGAAAGAGGTGGCTATGTTCATTATTGAAATGGTATCTATAAAACTGCCCATGAAACCAGAAATGTTTGTTTTGGGAATTACTTGTGAAAATATTGTCTGCCACAGCAGCACTCATAAACTTATCGATATAAGTATACTCCAAGCAAAATGTCTAATAGCTTTGTACTGGAGGAAAATGGAAAGGCCATCTATTGTACAGTGGATCGATAATATGTCCTTGTGGACACCCTTTATATATCTTATTTCCAATTCAAATTTCAGAAATTTATTAAATGAAACAGGAAAAGACTAAATAAACTGACATTGACTTAGCCTATCTACATATTCCCCTTATTTCCAAAGATTTATTTAAACAAGCCATTGTGATATTGATGATCTAGTGCATGCCTTCTATAGAAGATTTGTATTTTCCTAATGATTGATGATTTAATTTGTTTCTTCCTAATGTTTTTTCTAGAATAATCTGTTACTAATTTAAACACCCTGTGCCCTCCCCGTGTCTTTCCTTTTTTATCCCATTTTTTTTTTTGCTTTTTTTCTCCATTATTATTATTTTTTTTCCTCTAAATTGAAAACAAAGATTTAAATATGATTTGATGTTATATTGTCATATTTTTATTACATCTCAATAAAAAGATTGTTAAAAAATAAATAAATAAATAACATTTAATTTATCGTCAATTCATCAGATTATTAAAGCTAAAATTCATTCATTCATTTTCCTCCGGCTTAGTCCCTTTATTCATCAGGGGTCGTCACAGCAGAATGAACCGCCAACTTATCCAGCATATGTTTTACACAGCGGATGCCCTTCCAGCTGCAACCCAGTACTTTTGAAACGCACTTTTTATACACACGCGAAACAAGGAAACCCACGCGAACAAGCGGAGAACATGCAAACTCCACACAGAAATGCCAACTGACCCAGCTGGGACTCATACCAGCGACCTTCTTGCTATGAGGCGACAGTGCTAACCACTGAGCCACCATGTCACCCTAGAGCTAAAATATACAATCAAAAAGTTAAACCACTGACTCTAAAGAGGAAGCAGCCGGGTTTGTCACTTTTTTGGGGGTCCCCAGTCACATTAGCATTGTGGTCTGTGCTATTTGCAGTGCATTTCTGTATTTCCATGTGTTGTTAGAACTAGCATGTGAGTGTTTTGAAATTGATCCAGATTTTTTCTCAATTTGTTGAGAAAGTGTTTTTCCATTTGGATGCGTTTCCTTAAAGTACAAATGAAATCAAAACTAACCATGATTTTGTTAGCTCACATTGCTAGTTTTTTGGCAAACAATTCATCTGTGCATGTCATTAAGAAGAAAAAAATAATTATTTGCCCTTGTAATGTTTACTTGCTGTTTTTTTTCTGTTAAATTCTCAGATTATGTCTCTTTTAGGTATTGGGCATGGCTAACAATCTTAACCACACCCCTCCAACTGTCAGTTTTGACAACAAACAGAAATAGTGAGGAGGAAGAGTCTGTTATGAGATGATCCCAAGGTATCCTGGACCAGGCCGTATCCCAAGCTGATGGTGTGGTGGTCATGGAGGAATGGAGTGCATGACACTGATTCCTGACAGGCTACAGTGACAAACGAGTCCACGCATTGATCCTGTGGGCCAGCCTGACCACCCGCCAGTGCCCTACCCACACCTGCAGCTTCTCCACGATGGACGTTCAGCTTCTCCAGCCTACAGCGCCTAGACTGCAGCTCCACACAGGAAGTTTGGCCAGAAGAATAATGGTTGTGCACAACAGAGCCTGGTTTCTCTAGATTATTTTTTTCCCTTCACTTTGTAAATTGGTGAAGTTTTTTTTTCCTCGCCACTGTTGCCACTGGCTTGCTCGGATCGGGACTTGTAGAGCTGTGCTTCGGTGGATTTGCTCTTCAGTGCTTGAACTTTCAACAGTGAAAATTAAACCACACTGAACTGAACTTCAACTCAGAAATCTGGACTTTACTAGAACTATGTTAAGCTGCTTTGACACAATCTACATTGTAAAAAGCGCTATATAAATAAACTTGAATTGAATTGAATTAAATTGTTAGGTTGTAATAACTCTTCTAAAACCAATTACCCAATCTTTCTGAAATGTCTACTTGACTACATCCAATCAGCTCGCAGTAGAAAAAACAAGCCACGCCCACTGTTTTCTTATTTAATATTCCGTTTCTCTAAGAACTGCATCGCAATACAAAAAAAAAAACAGTCACAGCTTCCGGTTCATGCGGACTTTAAGGGTGCTTTCACACCTGCCTTATTTAGTTCGGTTAAAACGCACTAGAGTTCGTTTTCCCTCTTGGTGCAGTTCGTTTGGGCAGGTTTGAATGTAGCAATCGTACTCGAGTGCGCACCAAAAGCAGACCAAAAAAGCGTACCGAGACCTCCTTGAAGAGGTGGTCTCTGTATGCTTTCAAATGAACCCTGGAGCAGTTTGTTTGTTGTGAGAACATGATCCGAACTAAAACAGACCCAACCGCAAAAAGTACTGCGCCTTTTTAGACTAATCCAGCTGCCGTAGTCCGATGCGCTGTGCATAATGTAATGTGGAGGAAAAATATACAAACTATATAGTATACTATGACCAGGGACACAGTCAGCCAGCGCAGTCATCCCTCCATAGTAAAAAGTGTCATTTTGTGTCTGCCGGTTTGTTTACTTGCGGGAGTTCCATTGGCATTTTCCCGCACGCAGTTAAGGAAATACGTTCAATAACATCTGACAAAATCCACATCACTCATTGGCCAGATGACTGCATTTTGGTTCTTTTCAACTGGTTCGGACCAAAGCAATCAGTGTGGTGTGAAAAGGACGCAAAGATTGCAGAAAAATGCTACAATGTATCATTTGTTGCTCTTGGTCCGGACCAAATGAACTGAACCACAGATGTGAAAGCACCCTAACTTGCAGCGCATTTGAGCCCTGGCAACAAAAACCATGTCAAAGTCAACATAAATCACCTTTCTTCCACACTCTGATCAAAACTTCAGCAGATCATCTCGATCACATCAACAGATGTACTTAATAAAGTGGCCAGCTAGTGTAGTTGGTAAAAGTGTTTAGACTAGTGGTTCTCTCTCTCTATACACACCTAAAGGCACTACAAGGAACTTCATGTGGCTGAGCCAGTCAGACATCTTATTGGCGAGCTGAGAAACGAAGAATCTCAAAACGGCTCCCAAGTAGCTCTGACCTCCAATCGCCACCACCTTCACCGGTTTGGGCATGATGGAGTTACAGTTGCAGCTGTGGGAGAGAATAGAAGAGGAACAGAAATTATGCGATCAGCAGTGCGATTCGTATTGACAAGCATAAATAATATACAATCTGACAGCCAGCCATCAATACAGGCCATGTCATTTCACATTTGCGTTTATTCTGACTGATTCCACCACTGTTACACTCACAATTTCTGTATGCGTGTGAGCAGGGCTGAAAGAACAGCTTGAATTTCTGATCCGGAGCAGGTGCAAACCACCGGCAGCTTCTGGGCCTGTAGAAGCTCAGCCACATACTGCACGCACACGCGCACACACACACACAACATAGTCTTATTTCTCTGCTTCAGGATGCATAAAACATTAATATGCACAAATAACATTTTCAAATGGATAGTAGAGAGTTTCTCATTGGAACACAAGAGAACGGTTGTGTTCTGTAGAGGGTTGTCAGACGGACACACAGGAAGTGAAAATGAACTGGTATTTACGTGTCCTTGCCAGTCGCTGCCGTTCACCAAGATAAGGCTGTCAGGAAGGGTGCTGTCTGACAGCAGAATCTGGTTGAGCTGGTCGTACACTATCTTCCTCGGCATCTGCAGTCAAAGAGAAGCATCTTGTTAACCTTCTTGCTGTCAGACTGACATTTTAGGCATTCGACTTGAAGGTGCAGATACAATTTAGGGAGTCAGGGTGTGTGTAACAACATAGCAGTGCTACTAATTTTACCTTTACAGAAGTGTGACAACAGCTATGATCATTTGAAAGTTTTGTAACTTTCAAAGAAAAAGAAAAAAGTAATAGTAGGTATCACCTGGACAAGTTTACAACTAAATCATGGTAGTAATTACTGGAAAGTGATTCATTTTATTGAATATAAATATTTGAGCTGCTAAAATTATGCAAAAATAATGATTCACTGGCTCATTTTGTTCATCCTTTAAGGAATTGTTTATTTTATCTTGTTTGCTGAGAAATTTGCATCAATTGTTTTGCTAGTTTCATAATTTTTATAGCTCACTCCTGAATTATGGGTACATTTCAAACATTTTGTCATTAATTTCCTTTAAACTGGAACTTTAGAGAACAAATTTAGAATTTACAGTAAACTAAATGGATTATTAATATAATATAATGCAAAATGTCTAAATGTGATGGGAACATTTGATTCTGTTACTAATAAGGGTTTAACTTATTGTTAAAATGTTTAAACTCTAACTGAGTTGACGATAACAAAGTTGACATTTTGCACCATTTTGTGCTTTAGCTCAAGATCCTAACCTCAAACCAGAGACCATACATCAAGTCGAAAGAATTTGATGCATTTTCATCATATCATTATCTGGATTGGTGAATGCTAAATATGTGAATGAGAGAAGAATCAAGGGACAGACACACTGACTTACAAATAAATCAGAAAAAAATGTGTTTCGTGCAAATAGTTATTTAACAAACACAAAAAAAGATGAAAATTAGGCTGAATTATTTCATGATCATTTAAAATGTACAATTCAAAAACAGCTACAGTCAGAATCTTTAAATTAATATTTTCAAGACAAAAAATTATCATGTGATATTAAATATAGGACTAATGGCTGATAAAAAGGCAGCTTTTACAAAATAGGAGTAAATTGTATATGTATACAGAAAATATTTATTTAAAATTGTATCAAATATTTAACTAAATAACTTTTTACGTCTTACATACGAGCTGCACATCACAGCCAAACTTATTAATATTCACGACTGATCCAAATATGGTCAATAAGGACCTTCTGATTCTAGCGATATTTTATGGAGTAATAAATGAGCAAATAAAACTGTTTCTAGATTTTTTTGTTTTTATCCAAGCCAAATACAAACTATGTAGATATCAGAGGACATTTTTAACTTATTGAACCGATGCCGTATACGGTACCTTCAAACAAAAAAACTATGCTCCAGAATAGTGCAATTAGCTGAATCATTTAAGATGTTGAACCATCACTCTTTAGCAAATCGATAAACAACTAGTTTGCTTATGGTCATCTCTACACACTGAACTGGGATAAGAAAATGTGGGGGGGGGAAACCTTCACCTTTAAGGCTTCACATATTCTGGATGACTCAGAAAAGGCTATTTCAGTCTCACTGCATGGTTTTAGCAGCCGAGATGAAGAGCATCAAAAATACATCTAAGCAAAATCCAATTTTTAATGAACTGCAGTTCGCACTAAAAACCCTTCATTGGGATGATGACCCTTAAGTATATTCTGACACCTCTGTACAAAAGTAAACAGCCATATGAGCCAGGTGTTGAATCACGCCAGACCGCATCCACAGAATTACATAAGGAGAATTATCGCCCACTTTCTCTCTCTTACTCTCTCTCTCCTTTCTCTACCAACACACCCACTCCTCCCGCTCGCTAATCCTCATGCGCGGCCCAAATGAATCACCATATTCTCTGCTTTTGCCCTCTCACACAAACACAATTTCCTGAGCAAAAATCTCCCTTGGGGGTTTATCGATTCTGCTGAGCTTCAGTCAGAGCATCTTAAGAAGAGTGAGGCAGCTGTTGCTGGCTAAGTGCTAGCCTTGTGTGTGTGTGTGTGTGTGTGTGTGTGTGTGTGTGTGTGTTTATGTGTTTTTACCTGAGGGGTGAGGCTGAGCTCGGGTGATCTCTCGCTATCTGAGCTATTGGTGCGTTCGCTGAGCGGTTTGGACAGCTGTCTCTCGTTCATAGGAGTCCCTCGTCTCTGTTTTGGGGTATGACTGCCATCCAGCCTGGGGAGAAAAATCACACAGCTGCGTTTACTTATTTGCTATAAAGCCAATTTGATCTCAATATGTGCTCAGGAGAATAAAAGAACATGCAGCATTTCTGTTTATGAGCGTGTAATTGTGCGCTGATCTTGGTAGAAGTCCTGCATGCAGATATGGATGTATCATCTGCATTTATTATGTTACAGGCAGTGTTGGGGTAACGCTTTACAAGTAACGCAAGATACGTAATAATATTGCTTTTCTAAGTAACGAGTAAAGTAACACATTACTTAAAAAAAATTAAGTAATAATGCTCCCGGTGGGAACAGACTGAAACCAAAATGGCAGAGCCTTGCACTTCTGCAATGGAAGTGTTCTCATTATTTTGAACGCATCGAAGAAAAAGAGAAGGGGGTTGTCTCAAGGCACAGTGATTTTACTTATAATTAGACAAAAAGTACAAAAGTAGCAAACACACTGATTAAACTTTCAATAATCTGTATATACGGCATGTATAGCTCTGAGGTCAGGAAATTATTTTTCTTAATGCAAATGAAGGTTATACAGTGTATTGCAGAGCTCCTCTATTAAAAAAAACAACACACACGCATACATATACACGTGTGTGTGTGTGTGTGTTTCAGAATCATATTTGCATTGTTTTTTCAGACAATTGCATCCAAACTACTATTTATTAAATGTTTTGCTATTATATATTATTCTATATATTTATATTAAGATGTTGAACCATTCATTCATTCATTTTCTTTTCGGCTTAGTCCCTTTATTAATCTGGGGTCACCACAGCGGAATGAACCGCCAACTTATCCAGCATATGATTTTACGCAGCGGATGCCCTTCCAGCTGCAACCCATCACTGGGAAACATCCATACACACTCATTCACACACATACACTACAGACAATTTAGCTTACCCAATTCACCTATACATGTTGGACTTGTGGGGGAAACTGGAACACCCGGAGGAAACCCACGCGAACACAGGGAGAACATGCAAACGCCACACAGAAATGTCAACTGACCCAGCCGAGGCTCGAACCAGCGACCTTCTTGCTGTGAGGTGCACACGCTACCCACTGTGCCACCGTGATGCCCATGTTGAACCATTATCAGCAAATTAATAAACAAACAGCTTGCCTATAGTCATCTCTGCACACTAAGCTAGGATAAGAGAAAGTGGATAAAAAAAATAACCTTTAAGGGCTCACATATTCTGGATGACTCAGAAATGGCTTTTTCTCTCTCACACTGAAAGGTTTGAGCAGCCGAGATGAAGAGCATCAAAAAAAAAACATCTAAGTGAAATCAAACTTTTAATGAACAGCAGTGCAGACTTAAAATGAACCCTTCATCTAGATGACCCTTGAGTACGACACCCTTGAGAATGTTCTTGGTTCCTTTTCTGGCCTTTGAACGTCTTACAACCCTTGCTGTCCATGGAGAATCAGAAAGCTCTCAGATTTCATTTAAAATGTCTTACTGTGTGTTCTAAAGACGAATGAAGGTCTTGGGAGTTTGGAAAAACATGAGGATAAGTAGGTAATAACAGAAATGTCATTTTTGGGTGAATTAATCCTTTAGGAGTGGGCAATTATATATATTTGTAAATATAGTTAAATTAATATTATCATATTATAAGCAATTTTGCTTTAACAGTACTCAACTGTTTGGATTTACAACATCTTCCATTGTATAGACACTTAATCTAAAAGTTTGGTTTACAAAATTCTTCAAAATGATCTTTTGTGTTCAGCTGCAGAACAAAGAAATGCATGCAGGGTTGTGAAGACACGAGGGTGAGTAAATGATAGAATTACTTCCTCTTTAAATATTGGTTTTATGTAAAACGCTGACCTGGGAGAGGGCATGTTGGTGCTGTTGCTCCTCTGTGGGGTCCGGGGCCTCTCTGCTACTGATAGAGTGATGCTAGGGGTCCCATCAGCTATCACCTCCACTTCATTGAGTTCCTATAGCATTAAGTGCATAAACACTAGTTCATGTGCAGAACTGGGAAGGTTTTTTTTTTTAAATGTGTGTCACTGCAGATTACAAAAATGCACACTTTAACAAGCCATTTGTAATCTATTTTGTAGTACAGCAACCTAATCTAAATAAAAACCTTGCAATATAAATCGATATTAATAAGGTATGTCTGTAGTAAAATGGAAAAACATCCAGCAAATGGAAACCAATAAGATTATGAATCCAATTTGCTAAAAAATACAAACATTTAAAGGGGTGGTTCACTACGATATCATATTTTAAACTTTAGTTAATGTGTAATGTAGCCGTGTGAACATGAACAACATCTCTGAATGTAATATGCTCAGTTCAATGTAAAGGGAGACATTGGCTTTTACAGAGTTAGCTTAGCAAAGCCTACTGTGAACGAAGTTTGAGGACTACAAAAAAAATACATCCAAGTTAGTGAGATCACAAACGCTTCAGGTTACGCACATTCACCATGCGCATATACCCAGCGCTGCAAAGGGGCGTGGCTAGAGGCTTTGTAATTTTAATTACGTTCTAGAGAATTATAAAAAAAACTCAAAGAAGGAGCAGCTCCGACCATAATAGACGAAGCTCTGGATTGTGAGCCACAACCTGTAAGTATTTTTATTTGTTAAAATTGATCTATGACATGTAGTTTCTAGCGTTAACGGTATGTTGTAGCAAGGACGTAAATAAGGATGTAAACAACAGGAAATGCTGTTTGGCACCGTTAACAATTTAGTTACCAATGTATATTTATCAGTCAAACTCCTGTAAACAGCGACAATCATCACCAGCATTGCAGAGTCTCTCTGCAGCCGCTTTCCATGCGTTATACATCTCAAATAACAAACTTGTAAAAGATATGTGAAAGTTTCATATTACTTACACATGCTTACAACCCGAATATATGTGAAAGACACTTGTCAGATTTTATTTTAGAGAGCAGGCATGAGGTTCAGCTGTGTACTTTTCATTTTCTGTCTGATTCAGGCTCAAACTGCTGTGGCTAATAGCTAAACTGATTGACAGTATTTACACAGTGCAAAAGCACGTGCTACACATAGCTTTGCATCTTATAAACACAACCAAGCCTTAAAAATACACTCTGGACAACCCCTTTAACACAATTTTGTATTTTTGAGAATGGTTCTAATTTTTGTAGCATTATGGTACAACAAAATGTTTATTTATTTAGTCAAGGATCATATTGCTCTATGTGCACAACAGGAGGTTGAAAGATTATTATTTTGTCAGTTGTACAGAATGTACTCAAGTCTGTATTCACTTGGTACAACTATGATGCTGCAGGCATATTTCATATACTGTTGGTTTTTTGTAAACTTGTTGTTGACTTAATTTGTTTTATTAACAAAAGATCTTGGATTTAACTTCATTATGGTTCACTACAGATACTTTGCTATAATAGTCATATAATGAGAAAAAGGAAAATCAGTATTAAAACAAAAGATTGATAATTGATAATAGTTTTATAAATCACATCGCAGCCCCCTGAATCATAATTAAATCTGATATGGTTGAATGATATGGATTTAGTTTCTTCTCAACAATGCTCAGAAGATAACAGAGAACAGAAGAGGTTTCACTACATGTAAAATTAGAGGAGTTAGATTAATTAATTAATTAATTAGAGTTAGCGAAATGTCCAGTCTCACCAGTGTGTCCACGTCTGAGAAAGCATCTTCTAGATGTGCACTGGGGGAACGCTGGATTTTACGAGATACTGTGTGTTCAGCCCTCTTCAGCAGAAAGAAGGGATGGGAAGAGAGAGAGAAAAAAAATAAAAATCACCAAAATACTGATAGACTGATGAAATATTGATAGTTTTGCTAGAAAAGCATTATTTTGCATTAAATAAGTGACTCTGGAATAGAAGTCTTGCAACGTTTCAGATGATTACAAAAACATGGTTTATTTCTTGAAAAATACAGTAAGCACAAGTAAAAGAGAAAGTTCACCCCCGAGAATGAAAGTTTTCTGTCATCATGTGCGAGTTATATTACATTACAAATGCGGTCATTTTTTGGAGGATATGGATTCAAGGCAAACAAAAAAAAAAAGTATAGTAATGTTCAGTTTCTTGCACAGACTGATTTGCCACTACATATATGAAAGCAAATGGTCAGAACTTGATTGAAGATTACCAAAACAGACTTCTTTTTTTCAGTGAATAAACTTGCACAGATTAATTGGCTAACACTTTAGTTTAGGTCACAATTCATGCCATTAACTACTGGCTTATTACCTGCTTATTATTGAGATATTAACTCTTCATTAGTAGTTATAAAGTATGATCTTATTCTTCATCCCTAATCCTACCCAAAACCTAAACCTAACTTCTACCTTACTAACTATTAAAAAACAGCTAATTAGTGGTTTATTAAGCTAGTAGTGTTAGTTAATGGTTTGTTAAAACCAAGAATTATGACCTAAACTAAAGTGTTACCATTAATTGTTCAGCTAAAGAATAACATTGTGCGTTAATACATTTAGTACAAAAGTATATTTTGATTTGAAATGGACTTTAATGTGCACATAGGCAGTGGGTTTCTCAATTCTCTAAGAACAGCAGTTAAAGGTCAAGCATAGAAAGCTCAATTGCAGTGCAGAAATAAGGTCTGAATGACACTCACAGGACTCAGCTTGTCTTTGCTGTGGCAGCATCTGCTATTCAAGCTACCAAACTCTGTCTGAGAGCTGGACTGAGACATGCCTTCAAAAAATGGCCTGAAACGCACACAAAGAGAAAGAAGAGTCAGAATAAGAAAACTAAGATGTAGGCAGTTCACCCACTCAGTATACAGCTAAAAAAAGCACAGTTGTGTTAAGTTTTATTCCATCATTTGAGAGTGAAATATGCAGCTTGTACATGTGTCACAATATTTGCAAGAATCATTTGCAAACAACAACAACAGTACATTTACTGGCTGCCTCCTCCATTCTATAATCTGGTCTGTTTAATGGATAGTGAAATAACTAAATCGATATGTAAAAGTGTGTGGTGTAAGAGTGCTGTTACGGGAGTTTGGGTTTAGGGATGCTGATAATACTGTCCGTCTCCTCCGGGTCTGGGCCACTGTCACTGGGGTTGTACATCTCAAGACTGTCATAGAGCTCATCCAGGTCCTCTTCCACATCCCGGATCTGCTCTTGGGACACATGATCCAAACCGAAGCCCACCTGCATGCATAATATCATTTCTCAAATAATGAAGGAGATAAATGATGTGCAAGTTGCTGAAATTTTCTATCGTCCGATATTAGAGATTTACGGTGCATGCTCATCTATTTTTATTCTATCTATTTTGTATACAGTAATTATTGTAGCTTTTGTTAATACTGCATATTTTCAGATCTTATGATTTTAATTGTGGTTAAAGTTTGAATAATTTCCTTATGTCATATTTCTTTGGTTTACTAGTTCTTTTAATATGATTATAAAGTTACTGCATAGTCTTCATTCATTGCATACATTTATAGAAATGTTTACATTTGTACATATATTAATAGATTAGCATAGAATTGTAAAATATATTGTTTAGAATATTTAAAATAGAACAACATGTGATTAATCCATGTTAAGGTTTCAAATGTTTTAGTTTTTATTTACAATTTACAGTTTGTTTACAAATATAGTAATAAAAATAAATATTAACAAAAACAAATAAAACATTTAATTTCTAACTAAAGCTAAAATGATTTTATTGATATGGTTTACTTTTGATAACTGTTTATTATTATTATTATTATTATTATTATTATTATTATTATTATTATTATTATTATTA
>CAIGQW010000287.1:3387914-3409798 GCA_903798125.1 Danio choprae | reverse complement strand
AAGAAAGAAAGAAAGAAAGAAAGAAAGAAAGAAAGAAAGAAAGAAAGGAAGGAAGGAAGGAAGGAAGGAAGGAAGGAAAGAAGGAAGGAAGGAAGGAAGGAAGGAAGGAAAGAAAGAAAGGGGGAGATAGAGGATGCTTAAGATGACAATAAAAGACAAAACAGAAGACGACGATGAAAAAGAAGACAAATGCGCTGCTCTGGTGTTGAAGAGTGAAAATGAAAAACACACTGCTGAAACAGGAAGCTTTGCTGACACTTTCAGTCTGACATCACAGTTTCCAGGTGACAAAAGTAAACAACAAATGGTACAATTATACAGCTCTAATATACAGCTCACAGTGTGCTGCAATACTACTGAAATCCATGACAGCAATGTTTATATCCATGTCCAACCTCAGATGGTCAGAAAGTGATTCATCTTTTTTAGAAAACATTCATCTGTTGGTGTCTGGAATGAACCAAATCCAGTGAGCACCATGGTTTTGTTATAAAACAAAATAGCTTTAATGTGTGATATGACTAAACCGTGTTCATAAATGGCTATTGAGTTTTCACAATTCAAATGACTAGAGGCTTGGACCCGGAAAACAGCATTTAAGAAGCGACCGCTGCTGCGTCTAAGGAACATCAGCTGCCGTAGGGAGAAATGTGCAGTTGTTCAGCCTCCTGACAAATCTGAGTCAACACGAACATGCAGAGAAGCTGCTCTAATTCTCTGAGGTCGCATGACTGACCACTTACATTTGCTCTGGTGATGGAGGCGGTGGAGGGCAGTTTACGACGAGGCTTCTTTTTCCTCAGTTCATCCTCGTCATCATAGAGGTACTGGGCAAATGTGAACAAAAAGGATTTAAAAGATACATTGTGGTATGGAAATATGAAGGGATTTTCACCAGATGACTTAAATAGCTCTACTTATAAAGCTGAATTGTAGAGCTAGTGGGTTGATTTTTTGGGGGGGGAAGCAAATCTTCACAGAAAATGAACATTTTTTTTTTTTTTTTAAATGAAGAAAAAAAATGAATCATACATAAATAAGTAAAACTATAAAATAATAAGAAAACAAAATAAGCTCTACTTGTGAAGATGAACTTTAGATCTAGTGAGTTGATTTTTGGGAAGCGAATCTACAGTACACAGAAAATGAAAAAATAATAAATGGTAATAATAAGAAATTTACATTGATATTATTAATAAAAAGATTACATTAATAGATGTAATAGTAGAATAAATAGATTTCATTACCTATTTAATTATTATTAATTACATTTATATAAATACATAAATGTATCAAATTAAAAATAAAATATTTATTTAAAATAATATAGCATTATTTATTTTTAAGTATTATTAAAATTATTTATTTATTATTATATTATTGTATATTCTTTTTTATTTATTATTAGCTTATTTGCATTTATTAATAAGTAATTAATAAATAAACAATAATATGTAACCATAATTATTCAATAATTCATGAATGACATAAATACATACATTTAATTTCTTGCAATCAAATAAATTTATTAACATCAAATTAAATGCCTAAACGAAACCAAGCCTAAATTAATTAATGTAAAATAAAACTGTAAAGTAAAACTGTAATGCTTTGACATTTAGATGATAATGGTACAGATAAATAAACTAAAGTTTGCCCACAAAATGGCATTTTCTAAGACCCCCAAAATGAAACAAATCCTCTATTCAGTACAAAACTTTATAAGCAATCCATTTTCCCCTGTACTTCATTAAATATGTTTCATCCCTCTGGCTAAAGGCTCTTTTCATGTCGTTTGACAGCACTTATGCTGTGTTTCTTCAGTGATCTGACTTCAGCAGATTCCCATCAGTCTCTCTGTGCTGCTATAATTCACTGAGCAGGAAATAGGCAAGATGGCTGAATGTCAAAATCAATCACTGGAGTCTCACAGGCCTTTACCTGCCCCTGTAGAGGGTCATCACTGCCGTCCTGCTCCGACGAATAGCTTTCCTCTTCCTCCTCCGAGTAATTGTCAATGTCTGGTGAGCGATCTGAAAGGAAGAAAACAGGAACATTGTAGGCGATTAAACCACAGCAGGCCTGGCTAACGGAAAGTCTTCTCAAAATGTAAAAAACAAAAAGAGAGAAGAAAGCAGCCTTGACCACTTTTTCCTCTATTCTTGGCAATTGTTCCTTAAGTCAAGACACTGCAGGTGAATATAGGGTAAAAACCTTTACTAATATTTATAGCCATACTTCCTCGGTTGATTGATTGCATTAAAATGGCAAAACTTTTGTTTTAGGTTTCCTAAAATGTTACGTCAGAAGATTAGCAAATGATTGAAGCAGCATTTAATGAAGTATGCACTTACTCACATACATTTTTTGCAAGCTTTGTCTTAAAAACTATTGTTTATTTAGTTTTACATATTACAACAAAGGTTTTTACAGAGGGCATTTTTGTACTCTTTTTTTTTTTTTTTTTTTATCACTCTGTAATTCATAAAAATATAGTGAACAGCCAGAAAAAAATTTATAATTCAAAAGTTTTGTCGAATAAAACACCGTTATATATAATCAGGCAAATTATGTTTGAACATATCCCATTATAAAGAATTAAACTGAATTTTGGTGTATGTAAGTTCTGTTGAAGTGGTGTTTTATGACAAATATTACATTACAAATATGTATTATAATTTTAAACGTACAGACACAAATAGTAATAAATAAAGTGCTACAAAAGTAACGTTTAAAATGAATGTCTTCTGAATGTTTTCTTTGGATTAGACTGAAAAAAATACTATATGAGAAGGCAAAACAAAGTATGAAATAAACAGTGTTTTTGCCTGCAGTGTCTCACCTTAAATCGAATAGAAATATATATTAAATTGTGTGATTCAGACCAGATAGTTTGGTCTTCAGGCCCTCTGGGTCGATGGGTTGACTGGAAAGAGAATAGACCCGGATCTCAGCAACAGTAACAGGCTTGTCCTTCACTGTCGTGTGCAAACCCAAAACCTGAGCTCCTTCAGTGGGGTGCTGCATCACCTACAGGCCAGAAAACGAGCCATGAAGAACAATCAAAAATAAAAACAGACTACAAATAAACACATTGAATTGGGGCTGCACGATAATGGAAAAAACTAACATTGCGATATTTTATTTTTCTACGATATATATGTTGCAATATTGAGTATAATTTCACCTGATGAAATGAACATCTCTATTTGGAAAGAATTCATCATTTTAGGTACATTGGTAATGAAATATATGTAGATGTATTTATTTTATGTAGATACATGGTTATGTTTATGATTGTGCTATGTCTGCCAGATCAAAAAACTAACAAACATGCAGCTGTCTGAGTGCATTTTTGTGCCATAATTGACCCGGTTGAATTTCGTACTGGTCCATATGCAACCAGCTACTTCTTCAAATGTGCCTCCCTCTAAGCAAACTTCTGCCCTCCTCCCACCTCTTATTTTAAACTGATTGCAAAGTGGTGCCTTTCATTGCCATCTGCTATGTGTTCAGATATAGAGGCTCACAGGTGTCACTACACAGAATCCCAGCTTCAGAAGAAACAACAGCTAAGTAGATTAGTTTTATATAAAAAGGAAATATCCCAGGAATAGTCTGCAAAACTTTCTTGTGTTTGCAAAACATTTTTCACTGGATTACTTTTTGAGAATACACAATACAAAGCTGGACTCGCATCAAAATTTCATTAAAATTATGTAGCTGTACCAACAACTTGTCTGAAAGATGTTAGTAATTTTTTATATGTAATTTATGTTTGTTTGGTTTGGTTACAGCAAACTCCGGCTTCTCGTATTTAGAATCAGATCATCTTTCATGTGCAGAGCTGTGTTTGTGCTTTACACCCTAACCACTTCAGAAACTGCAGGTGAGCATGTTAAATACACCAGTGTGTACACATTTCATATGTATAGATGTTGGTCTGAATACATTTTACACTGATAATGGTGGGCTACAATGTCAATGATACATTATATGCGATGATTATATAAGCAGGATACGGCCTGATGCAATCTCACATTTTGTCATCATAACCGCTTCAAATATCAGTACTACAGACAAACGTCATTAGAAGCTGGAGGTTTGGTTGAGCGCTGTGTACGCTGGCCAGGTTTATCTCCTCAAAAATGGATTGGTAAAGACAATCCTGATCTAACCTCAGAGAGGGGCAGGGTCTCATTAATATTTAAAGAGATATGAAGCGAAACAGCTTACTGTGGACTCAGATGTTTTTGACAGGGTAAAAGAGGTATTTACACTACAATTGAGAAATTAAGCCAAAGTAGGTTATAGACTGTTCTTTAAGAATAATGTAAAGAATCATTGCCATCTGCTATGTGTTCAGATATAGAGGCTCACAGATGTCATTACACAGAATCCCAGCTTCAGAAGAAACAACAACTAAGTGGATTAGTTTTATATATAAAGGAAATATCCCAGAAATAGTCTGCAAAAACTTGCTTGTGTTTGCAAAGGGGAAATTAATCCAAAGTAGGTTAAAGACTGTTCTTTAAGAATAATGTAAAGAATCATATCAACTAGTGTAAAATGGCCATTCAATGTCACTTAATTATTTTGTCTGACCTGCTTAAAGACCAAAAAATAACCCACTTTATGTCCTGACAACAAATATGTATGCAATTAGATTTTTAATTCTTGGTTAATTTAGAGAATTGTCCTCCTTATTGAAATGATTATTAAAGTGATATGACGTGGATGTTCTTTCAACAGTTAGTCATGTACTGAATCACACCACAAATGCAAATGCCTTGGCATTTATTTGGGCATTAAAATACACATTGCAAATGACCGGAGAGGATTTTGATGCATTTGTGAAACGTTTCAGTCAGCTCCATTAAAGTGACATAAAACTGACTTCCTCCTCCTAAAACAGCTTTTTAGGTATTATGACATTTTCGTAACACTTTTAAAAGCTGTCAATTGTGGAGTTTCTCAACATCACTCGCACAAAAATGTGGTGGAGCTGGATTTGTAGGGTTTTGCTCACCTCAGCCATATTTATCATTCCTAGTGCGAGGGTCTTATATCCCAAAATAGTCCGATTCTTGTACCTCTTGCGTCTCTGGAGCATAATCTGAAGCTTGTTGGCATCTCTCTTCAAAAAGTGTGGATACTAAAGACAATAGAGGAAGAGAGAAAGTACATCAGATTGTAAAATTAACTGGATCTAATTCATTAAAACAGATAGGAGTCACTTAAGGATTTCTCAAAGGTTTCATCAAACTAAAACCATAACATTCATTCTGCAAATGCCAATTTAGTACTTATCTCATTCACAGAGCACTGAAACACAGCTAACCTGAAGAGAGAATGTCAGCTGAAGATCGGTCTCTGTAAGGCCAGCAGAGGACAGCATGATTTCATTCGACCGCAAAATGCGCTTTGAGCCCTGAAGAGACATTTACAATCATTTATTCATCTAAACAGATTATGCAGTTCATTTGTAATTCATTGCAGACTTACATTTTAAAGGAATGTAAACACATTGTACCTGAAGTTTAACTGCAATGACGACTGATGTGAGATCTCTGTCCAGCTCCTTCAAAATCACTAGTTTTTTAAGGGTTAGACTGAGAAGTCTGCAAGAGAAAAAACAAAACAAAAAGAAAGTTGTTTTGAGGACAAGTCACTATGGCAGCTGAATGAATAATCAGTCCAAAAGCTGGCTTATCACGTTTCCCGTACGGAGTTGACATTTCGGCCTTAAATCCCAGATGTTACTTTGGCTGACATTTTACCCAAAACTCCAGACAACAATTGCAACCTTTTGTACTGAGAGTGAGAAGTGTCATGCAGTTTTTTAATATATGTCAGCGTCAGTCACAATTACCAATCAAACTGGTCCTCGGATATTTATAGAGACTGTAGATATTTATAGCGACTGTAGATATTTAAAGCGATATTTACTCCATGAATGAGTTGGAATGAGTTGTTCCAAACTCATTCCTAACTATGTTTTTTTTATATTAAGGGTCTACAAGGGTTTAGAGATCATAATGCAATAGATTTATTGTCTAACAAAAGAAAGAACTGATTTTGAACCTCAAAAAAACGAGTTGCTGGTTATTCCAGTGTTCATGTACAAACCTACATAGGAATGTAAAAATCGCACAGGGCCACCTGACCAACCAAGAGCGGAGTAGACTCTCAGATTCAGAGAGACCAAATCCAAATCTTCCAGGGGTTTTCAAAATGTGTTTTTTGTAGGGCTAAGGCAGAGAAATAGTTCTTCCAAAAATGTACATTTTCTGCCCTGTCCATGATCTCTGCCCTTTTTCTTCCTCAACGAAAATGTGCCTCTTTTCCTCTGGATTTTTTTTTAAATGATAAATGAATAGTGAATAACAGCTTTCCTAGTCAAACATAAAAAACTAAATGTCAGGAAATATTGAGACTTTTGGTCATATTTCTGACATCAGAGGACATATATCAGACGTATTTGGACATCAGTGGACCGGTTTCGGATGTATTTCAGCTATATGTGGACATCTCTTGGATGTCTCTCAGAAGCCAGTGAACATCTTTCAGACATCAGTGGATGTCTTCCGAATGCATTTCGGACATAAAAATGTGCATTTCGGACATCAGTTGACCACTTTTGTTTCATATTTTGTACATCAACTGACATATTTTGAATGTCTTTTAGAGATTTTTGAACATCTTTCAGACATCAGTGGAAGTCTTTCGGATGCATTTCGATATTCAGATGCTTTATCCATTATTTAAGACATCAGTTGACCACTTTTCTTTCATATTGTGGACATATTTCGGACATTAGTAAACATATTTCTGATGTCTTTTGGATGCATTTTTAGACATTAGTGGACCAATTTGGATGTCAGTAGACCTCTTTCAAATGTCTCTTGGACGTCAATGGACCATTTTCAAATGCATTTCGGACATCAGTGGAGGTATTTCTCTTGGACATCAGTGTACTGTATTCAGATGTATTTCAGACATCAGTGGACGCATTTCAGATGTCAGGGGACTTTTGGACATAAAACATAAAAACCACTTTTGGTCTGTTTAAACTTGGTGAAATCTGTGTATCAGTTATTTATTTATTTATTTATTACATTTTCAACCATGATAATATTGGTAACCTTAATAATTTGGTCACTATAATCATGATATGAAGTTTTCATATCATTACACTATTGCATGCACTCCGCAGTCAAAAGTTCAAAATAGCTAAATATTCCACTCTGTCAATATTCTGCTCATGTACATCTATATGCATGAACCACACATGCTCACTTGAAAAGTTTGCTCAAATACTGCACAAATAATTTTTATGAAGTATACTTCTTGCTGCTTGCAATGGTGCTAATGTGTTGTCATGTAAAGACTGGCAAAAACTGATGCCTCCTGACTTGTTCATGGTCAATAATATTTACTGTTAATAAAAGGTTATTTTACTGGCTGGTGTTTTTTAAAATATATATAATTTAAATTGACTTAAATGTAAAAAAATAAATAAATAAAATCTTACTTTATATTATAAAATGATGAATAATTATAACAATGCATTCTCGGTTTTAGCACATCCAGATTTTTCAGTTTCAGCTGAAAATATTCATTTTGGTGCATCCCGAATATTGTTAATAGCTATATTAATAGATGTACATTTTAATGAATCTATTTAGAATCTGTGAATGTCAACAAGAAATTTGAGAATTGAGAATGAAACAAATCAAGAATCAAATCTAAATAAGAGCTTGTTAATCAGCGTCAAACTGGATCAGTACGTCTCAGTTGATATCCAGCCTTAATTTATACCAAGCTGCATTTACCAAAATGCACAGATAATGATCAAAACCAAAGTTTCCATCCACATCCTTTTAACTTCCAATCAAAGTACTGAAGAGCATGATGAAATAAGTCGTCTCAACAGAATCCTTAGTGCCTTTATTTGTCTAACATAATAAATTCCCTTTTGTGCCAATCGTACCATATGAAAACAAATGGTTTCCTTAAAATATTTTTTATATTTCACAGACAAACAAAACCAGCATACTGTATATTTTGGACCAACACAAAGGTCAGTAAATTATAGAAAATTGCTATACTTCATTTGCATAAAATTATCAGTCTATAAAATGCCTGAAACAATGAAACAAAAACACAGGAGCTTCAATGTTCAGCTAGCAACCAATGAATAATGAAATGAAAACCATCTCAAGTTTAATTCTCTACTTCACATGAGACAAGACACCTAAAGTGAACTATACTTGAAAACATACAAAAAAAAAACTATGTTCCAAAGACTGGCTTCTCCTCTGATACATCTTCTCAAGGTGTTCTGAGATGTTTTGGCATGAAGTCAAGTACACTGCATTGGTGATATTAGATTCTGGGAATAAATCTCAACATGACACAGCACTCAGGCACTCAGTTCATTCAGGTTCTGTGACAAACTGTATTTTACAGAATGACAGAAGAACATTGTCATGAAAATTTCATAAATTACACACACACACACTTGCTATAAGACATTTGGGTCTGCATTTACTATTTAGTACTGCCTAGAAATTGCACATCTGTTTGTGCATCAAAAAAAGCTAATTTAAATAAAAACATTAAAATATTCATATTGGGATTAGGAGATAAACATTCCTCTATTATATGTTAAATGAGCATGCTAAAATTGTTAACTATACAGTAAAACTGTCACAGAGTATGTATTTATTGTACTTCAGTTAATATTGCAGGTAATCTAATGGTGATCAGTAAAAAAATGATGACCCTTGATCAGTAAAATTCATTCATTTATTTATTTTCTTTCGGCTTAGTCCCTTTATTCATCAGGGGTCACCACAGCGGAATGAACCGCCAACTTATCCAGCATATGTTTTACACAGCGGATGCCCTTCCAACTGCAACCCAGTACTGGGAAATCAGCATAATTATTCATTACTTTTTATTCATTACTCATTACTTTAAATATCTAACAATACCAGTGTTATCTGTCATTTCGCTGAAAACTGAATGCCACACCAGGAAAAAATTTAATTATCAAATATTTAAGAGCAATAAAGACACTTTGGCCTTTGCAACCACATGGCCTGATCTTTTTTTTTTTTTTTGATGATGATGATGATGATTTTATCTATAACAAATCACCATCAGTGTTTTTTTAATGATTTTAAAAAGACTTCTTGATCACTAAATGACCTTTAACTGCATAAACTAGACAAAAGTCAACTGGTTATTTCCATTCTTAAGAAAAACAAAGATTACAAAATCCTTTTTGAATATGCATCACATTTTATTTTAAATCTTTGTTTTATATTTTATTCAGAAATTTAATTAGTCAAAGTCCTTGTGAAATCAAAATTTATAATGTTTATTTTGTTGTTTCGGCTGCTTTAACCACAATATTCTTAACCACGCTCCTCTTAACGCTAGTTTACTATGACGAAATAATGCGCAAAAAAGAAAGCCCCACCTCCCAATTAATATTCTATTTTAGTTGGAAGTACATCAACATACTGAAAGTCTCAGCAACTTCTGGTTCACACAGACTTTAAAGTTTGAATTATTACATTTACATTACATTTAGTCATTTAGCAGATGCTTTTGTCCAAAGCGACTTACAATTGAGGAGGAATTCAGCAATTCAACAAGAAGAGGCAATAAACACAAGAAGTGCTAATTATACGAAGGAACTATTAGTGCTTAGAGAATTTAGTGCTAGACTTAGAAGGTGTTTCTTTTAGGTGAAAAGTGTTTCTACAGGTGGTTTGTCAAGCCCACTCACCTGTGTGAAGCACACTACATAAATGCAAAGTCTTTTTTTTTTTTGCTGTTGTTTTTTAAAAGATAGGAAGGGATTGTAAGAAAATGTCTGGAGCAAATGTGCAAAACTGGTGGAAGAGTCGTTTAAAGTGTCAGAGAGAGGAAAAAGTGTGTTTTCTACTTGTGGTTTGTAAAGCCCTCTCACCTGTGTGGCACACTCAGAGATGTATAATGTTTTGAGGTTGTCGTCTGTGGTGGGGGAGAGAAGAGGGGCTCCTGGTTTTGTTCACAGGGGTTCAGGTGATTGCAGTAGAGATGGGTTTTTAGTTGTCGTTTGAATGAGTTATTGCACAATGAATTTTGCAGTTTGGAAGATAATTTCACCCACATTTCAATATTTTATTTTACAAAAGTTTTTTGACTTTCTACATTTGCTTGTATATTTTGACTTACAATCAGGTTTAATTTCTAAGCTTTAGTAGTGGCCTTGCATTACCCAAACGCAACATCTCATGCTCTTATGCTAAGATCAACAAGATAAGGCATTAATACATAACAGCAGCTTGAAGCCAGTCCTCTCTTTAGAGTGAGCTACAGTATATTGAACTGGCTGGGTCTAATTCACTTACAAGTCTGTCCCTGTGCATTAGAGTGCAACTCGAGAACACATACGTAATGAAATTGGGAGGGGCGAACCGGACGCACATCTCGCCTTTCAGTGATCTTATATAAGATTCTAATGGCACAATATATTACAACATCCATTTAGGGTTTACATTCAGAAATAATCGCACTGATGTGTTTAAACAGAAAGAACAAAGTAAGAAACTACATTCAACTTCAAAAAGCATTTGAAAATATTATGGAGTCATTGTTACAGAAAGAGACAGATGCAAAGCTTAGCTTCATAGCTGAATAATGCTCTTTATTCTCCACATCTGTCATGGATTCTGCTTTTTCTGGTGGCCACTTTTACAATCAGCGTCTTTGCATCATGGTGCCTTTCTCTTCCACCCTCTGCGTGAATTATCCCAAAGCCCCTCCTCTACATTTCCATATCCCAATCCCTTCATGCAAGTAATGAAACTGAACAATGGGGAATATTAAACCACATATACCTTCATATACTGAATGTATTTCATAGAGAATAAGAATGTTTTTTCAAATGAGCTGTTTTGGTCTATTTGTACTGCAGCAACAAGTTAGAATGACATTTCCACTCTACAAATGTAATGATGACTCCACAGAGAACATGTGGTTTTTAGTAGACTTCTGGCTTTCCGATTAGTGCTCTTTTTATATAGCAGGAAGAACATGATGCTAAAAGATTAGCACAGTTGTCAGCTTATTGTTCCATGCATAACAATAGTACTGTACACAGTACACACACAATACTGTCCATAAGTTTTTCCAAACTAGGGCCAATCAAATTAAAGAAAATGTAATAGATTTTTTTTTAATGAGGTTGGTTCAATATCAATTCTTAAGTCACAAATCAATCTTTTTTCCACATTCTGTATATTCCATAATCTGTCATCTATTGGGTTTTCTTTTGTGTACCTGAAATAAAAGAATATGATTGGCTCCTAATATTCAGTAGTGAAGGATTGTTCTAATCTATGTTCATTGAATCAAATTTAATTTTGAAAATTAAATGAAGAACTAAATTAAATCAAAGAGAGTGCTTGCAAAAGTAATCAGGACATCTAAATAATTACACAACACTACTTCAGACTGCTTGAATTGTCATGAACACACACACACACACACACACACACACACACACACACACACACACACACACACACACACACAGTTGTTTACATACATATGAAACTCAGTGCATCAGCAGTTTGATTACCAGCATTTTTCATAATAACTTTTTATGTTCAAAAATGTGAGAAACTCAAATTTGAAACAACTTCAAAGAGTAAATGATGACAAATTCTAAAGTTAGCAATCCATTTTATGTTTATTTGCATAGGACCCAAAATTACTAAAACCTAAATTACTAAAATAATAAAAGTAAAAATAATAATAATAATTTTAAAAAGATCAGATACTGAAAACAGTGACTCAAGAATAAAAGAATAATTAACTAATCTCTGACTAAACCTAGCTTACCAGTACTACTTATTTAAACAACTATCTAGAGAACAGTAACAAGTGAACTTGACACTGTTGAATTATTAAACAGTAATGTTAATTTAAACACAGGACAAGTACAAGCAAACTAATGTTTAAAAGACTTTGAAGAGTCTCTCTCTCTCTCTCTCTCTCTCTCTCTCTCTCTCTCTCTCTGTCTGTGTGTGTAAAGGTTGAAAACCCCTGGTCTAAAGTAAGAAACCACCGTTTCATGTGATCTCCAGAGCAGCGTGATCTGAATTAACTATTTACTCGGCTACAAAGTAGCTCAGTTGGCGCATGTACAATAAAGCGCATGTGTACGTAGTAAACAGCGGCTTACCTGGGCACGCAGCTGGGAGAGGAGCTGTCAATCTCCCATGTCGCAAACAGGTTCATCTGAACCGGGCGACTCGCAGAAATCGTGACCGTCCTGAGAGGCTGCAGGTGGGGAGACGGAACTCCCGGTCTCTGCTGCTGCTGAAGTCCTCCGCGCTCCGACATGCTGAAGACTGGGTATCCGCGCTGCCGCCGTTGTCGGTTGGTTTATCCACTCGCTCGTCCGTTCAAATGATGACACTTTCATGGCACGAGGCTCTTAACGCTCCCGCCTCCGCTCGGCGGTGGATTCATTTGAGACTTCACTCACTTCACTTGCCTCAGCCCAGGGCTTGTGAACCGCTAGTCATCAAATGAGGGTTTAAAACAACAGCAGGAAGCGGAAATCTCTTCTTTAAAAACATATAGTAAAGCAACGCCTCTCGTACTGCAAGCGAGTAACGCGACGCGACAAAGCGGTGCTGATCGCGTCGCTTACACTAAAATGTGGAGTAAATGTGGAGTCCCGATATTAGGTGGACAGTCTATTTGAAGTAACTTTTCCCCCTCAGGTTTAAAAGGAATGAAAGCAGATATAACAATGTTATTCATAAATTGCTATATTTTATAGGCATGTCGGTTGATGTGGAGACACATACATCTGATTGGCCAAGTAAAATATTTAGGCCTTTATTTGATCACAGATTAAGTATTTGAACTGATGAATTGTTCATCACTTAATGTAAAATCATTTTAAAGTAGTCTATAGGCCTATTATAATTTGACCTAGATGGGCCCAGTAGCTGGTTTAAAGGGATAGCTCACCCAAAACTTATTAACTTATAATATTCATTCATTCATTTTCTTTTCGGCTTAGTCCCTTTATTAATCTGGGGTCTCCACAGCGGAATGAACTGCCAACTTATCCAGCATATGTTTTACACAGCGGATGCCCTTCCAGCTGCAACCCATCTCTGGGAAACATACATACACACCCATTCACACTCATACACTAGGGACAATTTAGTCTACCCAATTCACCTATACCACATGTCTTTGGATTTGTGGGGGAAACCGGAGCACCTGGAGGAAACCCACGCCAACACAGGGAAAACATGCAAACTCCACACAGAAACACCAACTGACCCAGCCGAGGCTCGAACCAGCGACCTTCTTGCTTTGTGGAGAACGTGCTACCCACTGCGCCACTGTGAGACCTTAACTTATAATAGGCTAAATAAAACATTATGTATAACTTATATTTTTAGATATCAATCGTGGTGAACTGGTATTAACAGTAACCATAGTTTTAAATGTTGTTCTTAATATTACAAAATAGGAGAGTCCATACCAACTAATAACACCACAGAAGAATTATGTCATTTAAATACATTTCAGAACTATTCTTCTCAAGCAAATGAACAATAAAAACACGGACAGCCAATCAGAATCCACTGACAATAAAGATTGCAAGCATTAAAAGTGGCAGATGAAAAAACTGCAGTGCATGCAAAAAATTCTTTGTGCATCATTGTGGATTTGTTATAAGTATTTATCATATCCATTATGTGAATGGGATTTGCCAAAAACAATAAAGACAGTTTTGACACAACTATAATTACATTATTATAATTATTGTCAGTGTTTAAATTGTTATTTTTATATATTTATATTGTTATTATTGGGTGTCAGTGTGGGCACTATATAAAATTAGGCCCATAATATACACTGCTCAAAAAAATAAAGGGAACAATTAACCAACACAATGTGACTCCAGGTGTTCCCTTTATTTGTTTGAGCAGTGTATAATATAACTACAAAGGTTAATGTTACATTTTTGTTGTGAACGAGCCTTTAGAACCACTTTTATTAGATGGCAGTAATTGTCAACTACCTGTAGATATTAATATCTGTGGAATCGTTCACATGTTTTTTGAGTTGATAATCAAGGTGACTAGCTCCTGCGGTTTGAGGCACAATATTAGTCAATTCTTCCACATGTAGCCTACATTTATATGAGAAAATGAGCAAATGCTAAGATCAGCACAGACTTCAAACAATTGAGACCATTGTGGAATGGCAGAAAATGACATCATAATCATAAATTTATCTCTTATCTCCTTCTCTTAGCTCTCTTTCTATCTTTTTTTTAAACACAACCCACTTGAATCTATTATGGTAGTGGCAGCTCCTAAAACACTGCAGCCACCCACGCTGGCACTGTTTGTAGTTTATCTCTCCCTGACAGATTGGAGCCAGAGAGAAGTGAAGTTTCATGACATCAAGTCCTGAAACATGCAGACTGCCAAGGATTAATCAAAAAGAGCCCTGAGTTCCTTACACTTGCTGCATTTTAATCCTTCTGGATAAAGCTGAAGCTGAATACACATTCCCTAAAGGTTATAATGTCTATTTCAAGACTGTTCTGGAAATTGTAAGTAAAAATGCTTTCACTACACTAGTTCACATTCCCATTCCTTATGCAGCTTTTAATAGGAAAGCCAAATTTTAGATGCTTGATGAAGAGAATCAAGAATAAAAGAGAAATACTTGTTTGCTTTAGTCTGTTCTGGTTTGATCTCTCATCTGAATTGTAATCAGACACCCAGAGTCCTCAGATAAACAAATACATGTTGGATGTTGTTGATTCTCTCTCTCTCTCTCTCTCTCTATCTCCCCTTAGGTTGAGCAATATGGGTCATGTTTAAAAGCGCAGTCAGATGACAGTCACATTATTATAGCTCTTTACTGCCCCCTTTTGGGCATTATCCATTTTATTCGGTCTATGGATTCGATCATATTCCAAACTGTAAGGCATTTTCAACAGTTCAATGTATTGCCAAGCACTGTTTTTACATCTTCAGTAGCTGAGATATTTAAGTCTATTGGTTGAGGCTCGTTCTGTAGAAAAGCAGAATATTGCAGCTTAGGACAAAATCATTCATTCACAATTGTTGAAAGTCTATATTGTTTACAAACACATTATGTAAATATCTTGTGTAAACGTTATATGTCTTGCGCTTTGAGAAGAAGTTAATGATTTCATTTATTGCTGCAGTCAATAAATCTAAAAAGCCTTCAATGTCTGTCGTCTAAATAGGCTTAATAACTTTGTAAATATTATAAAGTTCACTTCTTCGTACTTTTGAATTTAATGAATATATACGAATTGTGTACACGCCAGTCATAGACTGTAAAATATAGTAAACGTTTCTCCACTCCCTTGTAGAAAAGTGAAGCCAAAATGGTTCCAAATATCTTATATAGGCCTATAGGCCACTGTCATCTTTCATCGATGACGTCATGTGAAGCTCGCGTTTGTAGTCTCGTCCAGATCTATATTAATTAAACCCATTTTTATTGTTTAATTTAATAATAGTCATTGTGTGCCATCTCTCCCTTTTTTATTTATTTCCATTATCAATAATTTGATTTAGACTTTTCTCATTTGCTTTTGTATTTTGCATGCACGTATCTATGCATGTAGCCTAAATATGATCATGTTATCCTATGGGATAGATTATTGTACATGCCTTTTGTTGATAATAAAAAATGTAGAAAGAAAGAAAGAGCGACCATGTCGTATGCATCTGTCCCTTTTTTTCAGCGTTTGTCAGGGTGAACAGTAGTCTGGTCATTCACGAAGGCATTCTGAAATAAAAAGATATAGGTTATTTTCAGTCTATAAAATACTAATGTGCAAATGTCTCCAACAAGGAAAAAATATCAATGCAGCTCAATGAGCATCTTCTTTCTGACTCTCCTGGCGCCCCCTTGAGGAATTGAAACCGCTCGTGTGATTGTAAATAATTTGGAACCATTACACGCACACGGGCACGCGCTCCGCACTGCAGTCACTTTCTAGCCTTTCTATGCTGGGACAAATCTATGATATAAGTTAACCGTGCAAGATATCAATCCACAGTCATATTCAGGATTTGGATAGTGCCATTTTAAGGTAAGTAACAATACTGTCTCCTATGATATCATGTTGTCAAATGTTTTCACTCTCTAGATTGTCAACAGAAGCAGTATGTGTTATATTTACCCACTAACCATATAAACATAATGAGTGTAAGAATGTGTTCCTCCTGATTTCTATTTTTCATTTCAAAAACATATCAAATTACATCTGCTTCTAATTGCGGGTAGTTATGATTATGATACAAAAAAACCCATAAAAATAATTCTAAAAATGTGAAAAGGGCAAGGATAAAAATAATTGACATAATGTGATGTGTTGCAGCAGTGGTCCTTATTTTGTGTCTCTGACAGGTCTACTAGGATGGAGCCAATTTGTGCCATGGGAGTTGCTGCTCGCTTGAGGACTGAGTGGGATCGAAATGAGGGTTTTGGACAGAACCATATGGCCCTGAAGTTCTTGGGCCAGGATTTTGAGTCCCTGCGTACTCGCTGCCTTCAGAGTGGACATCTGTTTGAGGATGATATTTTCCCAGCCCAGCAGTCTTCCTTAGGATTCAAGGAGCTGGGCCCCAGCTCTACCAAAACCAGAGGTGTACGCTGGATGAGGCCAACGGTGAGAGTGTGTGTGTGTGTGTGTGTGTGTGTGTGTGTGTGTGTGTGTGTGTGTGTGTGTGTGTGTGTGTGTGTGTGTGTGTGTGTGTGCTTACATTTCATCCCAAGCATGATAAAAACTTTATATGCATAAAATAGCATTGATAAATGATGCAAAGTGTTTGACTTTCTCACATACTTCAATCAGCATATACATTTGCATAATATTTAAAGAGGCAGATTTCATCCTAATCAAAAACTGTTATCATTTACTCATCTAAATAAATGTAAATAATTTTTAATAGCACTTTTACTGCAAAATACTGTAATAAAGTTTTTAAAAACGAATTAATTAATAAAAAGGTCCTGTCAAGCTTCATGACACCTCAGTGGTTTGAATCTTTCACATTTGACTCAATGTACCTCTCAGATCTATCCTTCAGTGTTTTTGAGAGGTAAAGTGTCCAAGTCGCAAAATTTACAGGGGTGCCTCAGGGCTCGGATTCTGGGGTCATTAAACTTCTTCATCAACTCATCACCACTATTCTGTTATTCATCAATGTCTCCATCCAGCTAGGCAAATCACCCACAACTACTTTCAATGACAGATGACATTATTAAAACAGATCCTTTCTGTAGATTTGTCTTATATAATATCAGAATTATTAGACCATTCCTATAAAAAAAAAAATGGTACACAGCTCAAGCTCTTTACTGTATAGACTGGACTATCGCAATGCTCTCTTTGCAGACCTTCCAGTCAGCACAATCAAGCCTCTGCAACTGGTCTCATTTACTTCCATTGATTTTTAGACCTTAAAAACAGATTGTTATGCTCCTTGGCATTTCAAACTGATATTTTCTTATTATATTATTTCACCTTATATTATTACACTTTTCACTTATAGTCGTGAACACACTTGTTTGTAGAGCAAACACCTCCCCACCTGCAGAGTCTGCTGTTTATTATTCCTAGTCATTTCTCCCATAGGCAACTGAATCAGAAGTTCTAAAACAATCGCAAAAATGAGCGCACTTCCACATTGCAGAATAAGGTCAAAATAAGCTTCAAATGCAAGGCTCTGACATTTGCTTACAAAACAACGGCTGTCTCTGCACCTCTTTATCTAATATCACTACTTCAGACTTCTGTGTTTGCCAGAAGCTTGTGTTCTGTAAGCGACACATTGTGGTGCCAACCTAAAGAGGTGTGAAATCACTTTCAAGGACTTTTACCTTGACAAATACCTCTTTAGCTACTTGCAAAAGATGGATAAAACACAACCACTCTCTATTCTATTTCTATTCTATCTATATTTTGTATTATTTATTAAAAAAACTAAAAGAAAAAGCCCTTGCTACTTAAACTTGTAACATTTACCACACTTTTGCTGGCCGATTGCTTCCGTTATTCTCATTTGTAAGTAACTTTGGATGGCTGATTGAATGTAAATGTTAACATCCATTTATATGTCAGTAAGTAGAGATATTTCAGTGATATCTATGCCCTGTCTGACCCATAGGTCTTCTCTGTGTACCTCAGGAGTTCTGCTCTGACCCACACTTTATTGTAGATGGGGCCACACGCACTGACATCTGCCAAGGGGCTCTAGGTAATACAACAAACTACTGTACTCAAACAGAACAAAATCATGAGACACTCGTAAACACCAGTTTACCCACAAATAAAAGAGCATGCTTTTTTTTGCAAATGAGTTATTGATGCAGCAGTAATGATGTATTATAGGATAATCTCATCTGTTTCACTACAGTTTTGTTCTTGTTGTTGTTGAACACACTAATTGTAGGTGATTGTTGGCTGCTGGCGGCTATTGCATGCCTTACACTAAACGAACCCTTGCTGCGACGGGTGGTTCCTCATGGCCAGAGCTTCCATCAGCAATATGCCGGAATATTTCACTTCCAGGTATTGAACACTTTCAAAATAACATTTTACCATATTTATTTTAATTCTAATAATTGTTTGGAAATTTTAATGGTAATACAACATGGTTGCATTATTTAATGTTAGTTAATGTATTTACTACTTCGAACAAACAACTAACAGTGCATTTATTACAGTATTTATTTAATTATCTTTGTTAACGTTAGTTAATGGAAATACAGTTTTTCTTTGCTAGTTCCTGTTAACTCACAGTGCATTAACTAATGTTAATAATAGATTAGTAAAGGTCGAACTATGAGTAATAAATGCTGTACAAGTATTGTTCATTCTTAGATCACATTAGAAAATACATTAACTAACTTTAATAAAACCTTATTGTAATGTAATATTGTTTGCTTAAAATGATAATGTCTACATAATACATTGCATTATTATTGTACTTTAATTCCTGGTTTCGCAGACAATGCTTAAACTTAACCTCAACTAAACTTAACCCCAACTGAAAGAAAATAGCAATGATTCAATCTAAAATATAACATTGTGTCTTGGTTTTCTCTCATAAAAGCACACCAGTAATGTTTTGTTTTTTTCTGAGGCAAACAAAATTATGGAAATAATAAAAGTTACTTAAATGTCCTTATTGAAAATGGCCTAATCCTGGTTTAGTCTAACCCCTATCTGTGAAACCAGGCCTAAATGGTTAAAAGGGTTTTGCTGAAAAATGGGTAAAATATAGTGGATTGAATTATAGTGGCAAACTATAAAGATTTAAAATGAAAATGAATTAGTATTTGATCCTTAAATAGAGTCTTTTAATCTGTCATCAAATGATTCATCAAATATCATTTTCAGTTAGACACATATATATATATATATATATATATATATATATATATATATATATTGAGCCCATTAGTTAATCTCCTGCCACATTGCCTAAACCCTGTTTTTGTGAAAAATCCCAAACACGTCCTTCTTTCCAATGCAGGCGTGTAAACTGATCTGTTCCCCTTCCACTTGATTCTCCATAGCTCAGCAGATCTACATTAAGCCAGCCCACCCTGTCTGCTGCATGGCTATATATACAAGCCTCACCCAGAAAACGAAATGGCCACATCCTCTGCCAAATTCCCCTTCTGTTCTCCAGCCAGGAACCATTTAGGCTCAGTCACTCAGTGAATGCTTGTAGCGTTCAGAGCATTAGTGCTGCAGAGACACTTGGAGTTCTGCCAGCAGCACAGAGTGAACTGCTGTTTACATAGAGAAACAAATACACAAATTGTAGAGGATTTATTATGTTATTTTTACTGAAAAGATGTATTTTTTGTGATGTAAAGTTTGATTTAATGCTTGGAGCTTGATGTTTATGAGAGCTGCTTTTTCACAGAAGCTCAATGTTTTGATTAAAATATATAGTAAAAATAGTTATATTGTGAAATATTGCATACATTAAAAATAATGTTTTCCAATATACTATATGTTAAAATGTAATTTATTCCTGTGATTCAAATCCGATTTTTGGCATCATTACTCACATGATCCTTCAGAAATCATTCTAATATGATGATTTAATGCTCAGGAAACATGTGTTATCAATGCTGACATTGCGATGCATCGTATTTGAAAATTCTTTTTCAATTTCTTTTCACTTTTTTTTAGCATTTCTGATTAATTTAATGCGTCTTTGCTGAATAAAAGTCTTATTTTGAAAAAAAAAATCTGACTGACCATAAACTTATAAACAGAAGTGTCTATATATAGAAATGTTATGCTAAAAAAAAAGATAGGGGATAGAAAATTTATTTGACTAACTGACCATATGCATGGAACATCCAGTCTTAAAAACGTCTGCAATAATATATAAGCCAGCTGGAAAACTTACAGTGAAACAAAAAGAAACGGATCTCTAGAGTTAAGGATACAAAGCAGAGACTCCACATTAAGTTACATTGTATCGACAGCAGAATGAACCGCCAACCACTCTGGCATATGTTTTATGCAGCCTTTTTTTATCCACATAATATAGCAGAATTCCCTTTTGTAACATTGTTTTAATAATGACATCTTAACTGTTTACAACACACCTGAAATTTCTGAGCCGCCATATAAAAAAATTAGGAAATTACCAACTGTATATACAGCCAATTAAGCTAGAAGGGAAAAAAATAGTTGAAACCTGATAGTGGGACAATCAATACACCAAGTGTACAGTGAATGCCAAAAATGGTGGTTTGTACCACATTTATGTCTATTTGGTATTACAAGTAATGACAAGATAAAGTATCTGACTTGAAACTTGAAATACACTTCAGGGGCTTTTAGCTCTAGCTCATCCATGAATCCATGAATATGATTTCTGCAGGAATCTCAAACGGTGTAATGAAGACACTCAATCATGGCATCATCAAACTACACCTTTGTTTGTTGTGAATACACGCCCTCTAGCAGTGAAATTTACTTACTGCCCCTTTAAATATATAGTTCACGCAAAAAATAACAATTTACTTTTCATTTACATACATCACTTGTTCCAAACCTGTTTCATTTTTCTTCTGAACACAAACATGTTTTGAAGGATGTTGGTAACCAAAATTTGACAATCCCACTGACTTGAAGGATGTTGGTAACCAAAATTTGACAATCCCACTGACACTGAAGGGTGTATGAACAGAATTTTGGGTGAAATGTCCCTTTAAATAGCTATTGTTTCCTAATGTGTCCTCTAGTTTTGGCAGTTTGGTGACTGGGTGGATGTGGTGATTGATGACCGGCTGCCTGTCAGAGATGGAAAGCTTCTTTTCGTCCACTCAGCTGAGGGATCAGAGTTCTGGAGCGAGCTTCAGTTTCTCAGACAGTCTTTAGACCTGGGGCCTCATTTTAATAAAACCATGCATATGAATCATCTAAGAATAATCTAAGATTTCCTTTCTGAAGTGTGTGTACGTGTGATTTTGATTGACTGATTTAGAGGAAATATGTATGCCTTTCTTACAGCTGAGATATCGCTGAATTGCGCATGATTTTGAAATTGTGTTTTAGATATCTGCCTCACAAATGCCCCAGTTAATCTCTTTAGCATATAAAAGAACAGCAGTCAACATGCAAATCCTTTACATGAGAGAGGCGAACGACAAGAACTGCTTAGATTTTCCAAACACTCCAAATCTACTACAAGGATAAGTGGATGCGCCTTCTCAGCATATCAAAGATTATTTTTATGAATCTGTATCTGGATTTTATT
>CAIGQW010000287.1:3366639-3386549 GCA_903798125.1 Danio choprae | reverse complement strand
AATATAATATAATATAATATAATATAATATAATATAATATAATATAACATAATATAGGGGCGACACGGTGGTGCAGTGGGTAGCGCTGTCGCCTCACAGCAAGAAGGTCGCTGGTTCGAGCCCCGGCTGGGTCAGTTGATATTACTGTGTGAGGTTTGCATGTTCTCCCCCTGTTCGCGTGGGTTTCCTCCAGGTGCTCTGGTTTCCCCCACAAGTCCAAAGACATGTGCTGTAGCTGAATTGAGTTAGCTAAATTGTCCGTAGAGTATGTCTGTATGTCCTGGTCCTGGGCTAACAACTCACCTGGGCTAACAACTCACTCAGATGTTACGAAACACCAATATGGTGCGGCTAAATATCAACTTCGATATAAATGGCCCTGGGAGTAAATAATATAATATTATATAATATAGTATTGAATAATTTTGAATGACTTTCAATGAAGAGTCAATGGACAGTATTTTGCTGCTTTTAAATGGCGTAATAAAAGCATCTATAAGCATGCTAACATTTATATTATCTTTTTTTAAATATTGTTCAATAATTAAATTCATATTGTATTGACTTTCAGATTACAAGTTTCTTTGACATGGAGGCCATCACCTTTAAAAAACTAGTGAAAGGCCATGCCTACTCCATTACCGGAGTGGACGAGGTGAGTGCTGGATTTTGATTGACAACAAACTCAGCCAATTACAAAACAGCTGATCACTGGCAGATGTAAATGTGTGGGCCAGGTGGAGTACAAACGAAGCCTGACCAAGCTGCTGCGCATCAGAAACCCCTGGGGAGAGGTGGAGTGGACGGGACCCTGGAGTGATGAGTGAGAATCATGTGAAGATGAAAAATAATTCATAATGTCATGTCGAAAAGCTTTGTTGTATGATTTCACCACGTGTCAATTCAGGTCAAAAGAATGGCGTGATATTGACGCATCTGTAAGGTCTCGTCTGCACAACTGTCAAGAAGATGGAGAATTTTGGTATGTGTTACAAGTAGTTTTCTTTTATATCAATATAATGTGTGGCTTACTTGCATATTAGTCAAATAACGTGATTATTTACTCACCTTCATGTCATTTTTGCTTATCTTCAGAACACAAATTAATATAATATAATATACTATGATATTCATTCATTCATTCATTTTCATTTCGGCTTAGTCCCTTTATTAATCTGGGGTCACCACAGTGGAATGAACCGCCAACTTATCCAGCATATGTTTTACGCAGCGGATGCTCTTCCAGCTGCAACCCATCTCTGGGAAACATCCATACACACCCATTCACACTCATACACTACGGACAATTTAGTCTACCCAATTCACCTGTACCGCATGTCTTTGGACTTGTGGGGGAAACCGGAGCACCCGGAGGAAACCCACGCCAACACAGAGAGAACATGCAAACTCCACACCGAAACGCCAACTGACCCAGCCGAGGCTCGAACCAGTGACTTCTTGCTGTTTGGCGAACGTGCTACCCACTGCGCCACTGTGAGGCCACTATGATATAATATAATATAATCAAAACCACAAAGAACACAAATGAAGATTTAAATTGATTTCATTTTGTTACATATTAGCAAATCTATACAAGCTCAACCTACCTTATTGCACAAGAACAATTTCATTGGTTCTTGGTGAAGCTCAAATGTGTCACATAACTGGATAGAATCAACCTGATTGGTTCTCAAGCTTCAAGCAAGCATATGTGAGCTTCTGTGGTAATTTTTTCCCCCACACATCAATGTTTATATGCAAATAAAGGCTCAAATTAAAGTTTCAGATTCTTTCATGGACATCTTGAAGCATCATAGTTTTGGGTAAACATGCAGAAATCTTCCAGATTTTATTATAAATATCTTAATTTGTGTTCTGAAAACAAACAAATTACTTTGGAGGGACATGAAGGTGTGTAAATGCTGACAAAACTGTCATTTTTCAGATATAAAAAAAAAATGAAACTTCTAAATACAACTTGAGCTCATCAGTTGTATTTTTAGGGTATGTGTCTTGTTATTCAAAATATAACACACTTAAAGTTATAATTCACCCAAAAATGTAAACTCTGACACCACGTTCTCTCCCTCACATAATTCTACATCTTTTATGACTTTCTGTCTTCTTTGGAACACAATGGACGTGTTTCAGCTATTTTTGTCCATATAATAAAACTCCATGTTGTTTAAAACAAAATTGGACCCTGCTAAAGCTTTTTAGCAATCGACTAGCTTTAAATAAGAGCATTTTACACACACCCAGGATGGCGTTCAGTGACTTTAAGCGAGAGTTCAGCAGACTGGAGATCTGTAACCTGACAGCAGATGCGCTCCAGAGCCGAGAGGTGAAAAAGTGGAACTCCTCGCTGTATCCTGGTGAATGGAGAAGAGGATCCACTGCTGGCGGATGCAGGAATTATCCAGGTATTGCTTTTTTATTTTTTAAATTATCCTCTTTATTGCCTTTGAGCTGATATAAGAGATGGTGCTCTTGAATTAAAGACTAATTCTCTCAACACAGCAACATTTTGGATCAATCCCCAGTTTAAAATAGTGCTGAAGGAACCAGATACTGAAAATCAAGAAGACTGCACTTTTCTAGTGGCTCTGATGCAGAAGAATCGCAGGAAGTTACGGAGGGAGGGCAAAGACATGGAGACCATTGGATTTGCCATTTACGAGGTAGAAAACCTGATATTTTATAGGGCCGAGTAATAAAGAGTAATCACAATCGACTAGATGTTAGATGAATTTAGAATCAATTCTTGTTTTGTTAAATATATTTTTGTACTGTAGAGGACACTGGAACTAGCTGTCACAGACTTTGTTTTTCTTTTAAAACTAAACACCCATTCACACAAAGTATGATAACTCTGGATGTCATAGGGATATCTTCGACTGAAGATTTTTGTAGTCTTCTAGTAGTCTTTTTTTTAAGGCATTAATCGCATGTTTAGGATATTTATTTAATTTTTAGGTATGTGCAGGGACAAAACTGTTTACGTTTAAGCTGAGAATAAACTTTATTGTAAATGTATCAGTTTAAATTTATATGATTTTTTAAACCCCTCTATAGTAAGTACATTGACTTAGACTTCATAACTGCTTCTACTGTTTTTAAAATATGGGTCAAATTATACAAATTATACAAAAAAATTATTCTGTCACCGATTATCCACCATTATCTTTTTCCAAACCTTTTAGAGTTTATCTCTTCTGTTAAACAAGAAAGAAGATATTTTGAAGAATGCTGAAAACCTCCATAACCATTGACTTTGTTAGTGTTTGTTTTCCTTACTATGAAAGTCAATGGTTACAGGTTTTCATTTTTCTTCAGAATATCTTCTTTTGTGTTCAACAGAAAAAAGAATCGCATAAAGGTTCAGAATCACTTGAGCGTGAGTAAATAATAAGTACATTTTCATTTTTTGGGTGGACTATCCCTTTAAATAACTCTCAAATATTTACCAAGTGATGTTTAATGGAGCAAGGAAATTCTTACAGTATTTACAATATTATATATTATACAATATTTGTTTCTTTTAGTTTAACTGGAATAAACATAGTTTTTACATTTTTTAAAAACATTTCAAGGTCAGCTAAGCCTTTAATTTAGGAAAATAACTAGAAAAATATTATGTGTATTGTCATTGTGGCAAAGACAAAAGAAGTTAAATATAAGAAATTAGTTATTAAATATATGTTTAAAATGTGTTGACAAAAATCTACTCTCAATTCAACAGAACCTAAATAAATAAATGGATAGTGCTTATTTTCAACTATTTATAATTTCTGAGAGACAGCACGTCAGTGCAGCTAGATATTATTGGCGTCGGCGGCTGTCATTGAGCAGACCAAAGATGTTTTGCATCTACAAGATGGCGACAGAGACCGCATAATAAGCCCTTAGAAGGTAAAACGTCGTAATTTCTAACTACAGCTGATCAAATCATTATTAAACTGGTAAGTGATATTCTAAGTCGATCTCTCTCTTTTGTATGTTGTAGCGCTGTATTTATACCATATATTTGTAGAGTATTGCGTGTGAGATGGGACTCTCATATCAGGAATGGGTGTTGTGTTGGCAGAAAGAAAGAAGACATGCCCACGTGTTTAACGATTTTCCTTATCGCAAACACAACAGCAATCTGGTAGTGATTGAGCTGCTTTTTTCGGGGTTAATTATTGTGATATTCCAATTGCAACAGAAAAAATACTGTAGATTTTAATAGACTGTAATACTGTAAGGAGATATCTCTGTAGACTGATTCATGTCGTTCAGCCTTATAATCTTAAAATGTGAGCAAAATTACCTGTTTTGTCATCACTGTAGACATTACGCTAGAGAATCATTCAAATACTAGCTTTAAAGTGACATTGGTAAATTAGTAATGGCTTCTGCTGTTCTGATGTCAGCTGCAGATGTGAATGAATGGCAGAAGATTTTCTTTTTTAGATACACGATTGGAATATCGATATACAGCCACATCGCACTGCTACTCGTGTGATATTGCTCATATATATATTGTAAAAAAAATTATATCATTGCCATTATATGTATCATCCTTTGTGTGAATAGGTATCTTGCTATTAATGTATGTTTTATTCAGAAATTCTAAATTCAGTAAAGTATGAAAAAAGTATTGCTAACATTACATTAATGTGCATAAACATAGGACATGTTGGTTGCTAACCAAGTAACTCCAATTATTTTAAAAAAATTAAAAAAGCAAGATTTATAATGTTTCTAACCTTTATTTCTGAATCTTACAGGTCCCTAAAGAGGTATGAGTGTGTGCCAGATTAATGAAACTCATCATTATTGTTTAAACCATTAGTTATCAGTCAGGTTGGTGCTTATGCTGCAGTTTGACCTCAGTTTAGACCATAGCGTTGGTCAGTTGAGATGTGCAGTGATGTTTGTCTCCTCTCTGTCAGTATCTGGGTCGGGTCGGTGTCCATCTGAAGCGGGATTTTTTCCTCAAGCACACGTCCAGCGCTCGGTCAGAACTCTTCATCAATCTTCGAGAAGTGAGCTCACGCTTCTCCCTGCCAGCAGGAGAGTATATCATCGTCCCGTCCACTTTTGAGCCCCAGAAAGAAGGAGACTTTGTGCTCAGGGTCTTCTCAGAAAAGGCGACCGACTCGCAGTGAGTGACTTTACATTAATGATTCATATTACAGGGTTTTTACTTTTCAGACACATAATATATAATAATAAAATATAATTTCAAAATGGTTTTAAAGTAAATAAATGACAGTTTAAGTTTTACATTAGTTATTAGTTAAATATTTGTATATGTTAACATAAAACGGTAACACTTTACAATAAGGTTTTGTTAGTTAATGTTAGGTAATGTATTTACTAACATGATCAGTACATTTATTACAGTATTTATTCAGCTTTGTTAACCTTAGTTGATAGAAATAAAGTTGTCCATGTTAACTCACAGCTCATTAACTAATATTAACAAGCATAAAGTGGACATTTTAATAACACATTAGTAAATGTTGAACTTCGATTAATAAATGCTGTACAAATATTGTTAATTCTTAGATCATGTTAGTGAATATGTAAACTAACATTAACTAATGAAACCTTATTGTAAAGTTGCCCATATATTATGTTAATAAGTAGCTTCAATTATATACACAGCAATTATATATATATATATATATATATTTGTCATTTTTGTCATTCTTATCATTTTTAATATTTAGAATTTTATTGCTTCTGATGAGCTATAAATACTGTATTTAAAAAATGTAATAATATTTATAATGTAGCGTTAATGTATATTCATATATTTGTAATCTAGTTAATATGGGAATCGGAATTGGTTTTATTGCCAAGTGTACTTTACACACGCAAGGAATTTGTTTTGGCTACAGAAGCTTCCAGTGTACATAAAGTGACAAGTGACAACACGAAAAAAATATATGAGAATAGACGACCAACATTAGACAGAGATGCTATTAGACAAAGAGCTCTGGATGATGAATTGTATGTACAGATTGGTTATAAATATACAAGTTATAAGGTGCTGTGTACAAATGCTTATGAGAAAGCATTGCATTATATATTGTTATAAGGTGGTGTGTACAAGTGCGTATGAGAAAGTACATGTATATATTATTTCTATTGTGTTAACAAATCAGTTTTGAAGATTTGAATATGAATCCTTTAGAATTTGACAGAATCTGTTTGAAAAGATAATGTGCTAATGTACATTCAACTACTTATATAAATAAAAAATTGTCTAATATATATTCTTATAAAAAGAAAGCTTTTAAATATATCACAGTTAAAAAGCAAACCAAGAAGAAGAAAAAGCAAGACACATTTTGTTCTTTGACTACAGAGAGTTAGATGATGAAATTTCAGCAGACGTCCCAGAGGAGGTGAGTTTCCCTTATAAGCATTTGTAACAATACAGCACACAGATGGATCCTGGGAGGTTTTGAATAACGTTTTTGTTTTTATGACAGCCTGCGCTACAGGAGAGCGACATCGACGGGGGCTTCAAGGCACTTTTTGCAAAGCTGGCAGGGCCGGTAAGACAGAAGACAGTGGAAATCAGCTTATTAAGTCTGGCGTCAAACGTCTCAGTTTCTGTGTCCAAACACTCTTTCAGAAGCCAAAAGCGAACAACAAATGGAACTAATCAAAGCTCCCAATGTGCTGTATTAAAATTGAAAATCATGATCAAAGTATTTATATCCATGTCTGAATCTCAGATGGTCAGAGAGTAGCTATGTTTCCATCCACCTATTTTTATGATCATTTTGGAGTATTGCATTAAGAAAAATTCTTAATGGAAACGCCAAGTTGCACATACATTATGCGGACAACTAAGTAGGATAAACTTTCATTCGATAAGAAAAAAATGTACTACAACGGAAACACATTTACCAAATAAATTCCAGTATGAGCATCAATAAAGTGATTTTGTTATAAGAGATCATGTGATAACAAGAATGGGTGCAGAGTGACAGCACTAATGGACAAACCAGTGGATCGACCACATTGAACAACATGTTGTTTTGGTGATTCTAAAAATATACAGCCTATTATTACTTCCAGAACTCTCACGATGTAACGTAACTATTTTACGTTTTGTCAGTTTAGTGGCTAATTCATGCAAATTCACACAAGTTCAGTCGTTCGAAAATGTACAATTTTGAAAAGGAGGCATGGCACCAAACCCCACCCCTAAACCCAACCGTCAATGGGAGATGAGCAAATTGTACCAAAATGCATAAATGAGATCTTACAAATTTATACGAATTAGCCACTAAATCAAAAAGTTATGCGAATTAGTGTTAGATAGCGTAGACAGAACTGTCTTAAGTGGCAAGTAATTTATTATATAAGAAAAAAGGCCCACGGTGGCTTCTCCTAGTGGAGCAAATTCCATTTTTCTTTTGACATTTGGCACCAGCTTATCAGCAAGTAACACATTTGTTCTTTGACTCATTGGATAGAAACTGTGCTTTATTCCCAAATGTTTTATACAATATTTCAGTTTTGCACATAAATTGAATCCACTAATCTTTGGATGGAAACACAGCTAGAGATAAATTTTTTTAGAACTCATATATACAATAATATATATGAATACATATATATACAGTATATGTGACTATAAAATATTGGTGTCTGGGATGCCCCAAGTCCAGAGACTTAATATGTGATATGACTAAACAGTGGTTATAAACGCCTGTTGATTTTTCTTAATTCACATTGGAAGTCGTAGCTTGAACCCAGAAACCGTACTCTAGTTTTCTGTAATGCCCAATATTGAATTGTTCGCTCTGATCTACAGGAAATGGACATCAATGTTGCGAAACTTGAGATGATTCTGAATCGTGTTGTCGGCAAACGTTAGTATGCTTATGTCAAGCACATTTCACAATGACAAATTCCCTCATACATTTCCTAAAAGCAGCCAGTTAAATAAGCCCACAGCAGTTTTTTTTTGTTTTGTTTTGTTATACAGATAAAGATATAAAGACAGATGGATTTGGCAAAGAGACCTGTCGAGGCATGATAAATCTCATGGATGTATCCTTTTATTGAAACGATTAGACTATTGTTCTATACTCATGAGTTTTGTAGGTTAAAATATAAATAGTGTGAACTGGAGTCTCAGTTCAACCTTGACCTGCCATAAAGACTACTGGAACTGGAAAGCTGGGACTGACAGATTTCCATGTGCTCTGGGAGAAGTTCAAACGATATCTTGTCAGTGGCTACATTTTGTGTTTGCTTTAACGTAATAAATATACACTAACATTTTAAAGTTTTGGGGCACTTTGTTATTTTTAGAATAAAGCTAAAACTTTCATTCAGCAAGGGATTCAATGAATTTGATCAAAAGAGTGAGTAAATACATTTTGTTACTAAATATTTGACGCGTTTTTAACACTTTTCATGATAAGAAATAACTCTTAAGCACCTAATAAATATATCAAAATGATTTCTGAAGGATAATGTGGTACTGAAGGCTGAAGTAATGGCTGGTAAAAATTCTGGATTTAAAAAAAAAAAATGTTAAAACTTTTTAGTTTGAAAAGTCAGAGAAAGACTATAGGCTATTGCTAGCTTGTATCTCATGTTTAACATTTTGAATTAACATGTACTCTATAGCATGTTGCATGAAAAAAGCGCATTTAACCACATAGCTAACACGATTTAGCTAGTTGCTAGCATGAGTCTAACATTCTTAGCATGTTGCTTGAATTAATTACATGTTTGCATGTTAGTATGACTTAAAACAACCGCTAACTTTCATAGCTAACATCAATCAGTATATTGCTAAGTTGCTGCTTGAGTTAGAATGTTGCTAGTATGTTTCTTGTATGGTTAGAATGTTATCACAAGTTGATAGCATAACACAGTGCTAACATGATTAAACATTAACATATTTCAAACATGGTTAACACGAGTCAAAGGGATAGTTCACCTAAAATTCTGTCATGTTGAACTCACTCTTCACTTGCCACAAACCTGTTGGACTTTCTTTCTTCTGCTGAACACAAAAGAAGATACTGTGCTAAAAGCTGTAAATCAGTAACTTTTGACTTACATAGTAGCCTATTAATTTTTACTACTATTTATGTCAATGGTTACCAGTTTCCAGCTTCTAAATATCTGTTGTGATCAACAGAAAAAAGAAACTATAGGTTTGAAACCACTTGAGGGAGAATAAATAGTGAGTAAATATTAATTTTTGGGTGAACTCTCCCATTCTTTACCAACATGTTTCTAACATGATGAACTATTGAATGGTGGTGGTGTAGATGTTAACTGTCTCTTTGTTTTCATAAATTACTAGGCAGTCTTTAGGGAGTTTGACTTGGACAAGTCTGGCACAATGAGTTCTTATGAAATGCGTCTCGCTTTAGAATCAGCAGGTATCTTTCACATAATGCAACACTATTTATTTATTTATTGTTACTGTGACAAATTATGATTCTGAAGAATTTAATTTTTCTGTAAGGCTTCAAGCTGACCAACAACCTGTTCCAGCTGATAATCCTGCGCTATGCAAAGTCGGACCTGAACGTGGACTTTGATAACTTTGTGGCCTGTCTGATCCGCCTGGAGACTATGTTCAGTAAGTGTGCCTAGCGGAAGGCACCATCTTCTTTATGGCTACTTTTACAGTACACGTCGTGTTTCAGTGTGGGTTTTTATTCCACCAGAAACCTTTAAAACATTGGATGCTGATGAAGATGGACTTGTGTCTTTCAGCTTTGCCCAGGTTGGTCTTCAACACTCACAATGAAAATTTCAAATAGCAAATGCTTGCCTTAGCACATTTTATCTCCCTTTTGTTTTCTTCTCTTTCTGTAGTGGATCACCCTCACTATGTTTACATAGATGGATGTTCCTCTTTCTCAGTGCTTTTTCTGTCTGATTTCTACGACTACTACATGCCTTTAATTATCTCAGTAGTTTTTATGAAGTGGATTTCAGATATAGCATGCTTTTCGCTCAAAATTACTGGAAAGGAAAGCAAATATCATGATGCAATAGGCAGTATTCCCAGTAAAAACAAAGAACATGATTTTTGTTTGCGCTAATTTAAAAAATATATATACACATTAAATTGACTGAAAGTAAAAGTCAAGACATTGCTAATGTTATAAAAGATTTTGGTTTCAAATATTTTATTTTTTACTAAAATAGTTCTGAAAAAAAAATAGTGTGTACATAAAGTTTACATGCATGTAAGCGGTATCTGTGCAAAACTGACAGTATTTGAGGCTAAGAACATTTGAACTTGTCAAAAGTATGAATGTACTTTTTTAAAACGGTGAAATAGGTCAACCTTTCTTTAAGCTCTGCCCATTTTGGCAGCTGATTCTAACCAAGTGTGCCTCACACAACTTAAAAAGAGCATTTTAGTGGCGGCTGGCTGCAGTATAGGCCCTAAACTGCCTTCTCCATGTAAATGCAGGGGATGTGAGCCAAACCTAAAGGAGCACTAATGAAATATTGCCAAACGATGTTGATATTTAAGAAGCATCAACCAAATATGTCTATAATCCAACATGACCATGATCCTTTCTGGTGTCTCTGTAGTCACTAGACACGCCCCTTACTGCTGATTGGCTGGTCTCAGCACAACAGCATTTTTCATATACTGCTTAGTGCCCTTTGAAATAACAGGCTTAGTAAAGGCTCAGTTGTCAAGTTATTATATCCTGTGACTTCCACATTTATCGTCATAATTGGTTTAACAATGCGAGTTATGCGATTCACTTAACTAAAACATGTCTTGAGAGTCCAAAAGCATTTATTGCATGATGGAGCCTATAAGAAAGCATTTAGAAAGGCCTAAAATTAGTTATGATGAAAGTTATGATAACAAATATATTGCTGTTTGTTTTTTTATGATATTAATTTTACACAACAGTTCAACAAATAAAAAGTTAATACGGCTACATTTTAAGGTTAGTTAAAAAAAAACTCAGTGCAGTTTATCTTAACATTTATAAATTGTTACGTTCATTAACAGTTTACTTTTATTATGATATATCATTGTTTTATTACTCTTACTGTACTAAATGATTTATAAACAGACAACACTATTTAAATCATTGTGGTGTTTCTAATTATATTCCAATAATTGATAAAAAATTTGTGATGCCTTTCAGCCTTCATGTATGTGCTTTAAAAAAATAGTAAAAATCTTTTTCTTGCCATGCTGCCTTGAAAGTCTTGCAATATTACCTCCATGAAGATTGTTTATGCAATAAATGATTATATTTAAACAAAACGGATTCAATAAAGCCTTGTAACTGAATTAAAAAGTCAGATCATTCACTTACAAATATACATCGCTACCCATAAATAAAAATCTATTACATCCAAACTATATGACTTGCAGAGCATTTAGCCTCTCAGCTGTCAATTAAATCCTCCAGTCGCTAGCCGTTACGAGGTACAGAGGTGATGCCTGGGAAGACAGGCCTCCCTCCACCCTGATCTAAACTACAGGAAGCACCGGCTCTTTGGCCAGCACAAGCTTCACTTCATTGAACTGAACTGGATGAAAAGATCTCCATTCAGCCAGGCAGCTGTGTGGAGAAGCCTTGCTGCTGACTGCTGTTCGGAGCACAGCGAGAGTTGAAGAAGACGCCTGTGAAGCTCAGCTCGATGCGTCTCGACTCTCAGTTCAGTGCTAGTCCTTCACTCACTGGCATATTGATGTGGGCGGTGAGGAGAGGAGCACTCTTTCCTTCCCTCAGCACAAACACCTGAAATCAGAAGCAAATGTTCAATATTAGACGTCATTTCATGTAGAAAGCTTTGTGTACGTCAGTGATTCTCAACCACGTTCCTGGAGGACCACTAACACTGCATGTTTTGGATGTCTCCTTTGTCTGTTACACCCATTACAGGTCTTTTAGGGCGTGCTCACACTAGGTACAGTTGCCTTGAACCATGCCGAAGCGTGCTTGTCCCCCTCCCCTTTCCCCCGACGGCCTGCAATCACACCGCATTTTGCCTTCTGAACCGTAGCACACTTACGTCATCGATGATGTGACTGTTCAGTTTAACAGAAGCTGTCGCTCAGCACAATTATATCGCTATAGATATATCGTTTTGTATTATTTTGTCGTTTGATATGCAGTGACACACAGTCAAATATTTTTCCGAACAGATCCACAACTTATGACGCTCATAAATCAAGTAAAATTCATAAAAGTCCTAGTGCTGCACGTATTAGGAGGTTTGCTGACGTGTAGTGAGGGGTTTGCGTCTTTAATAAACTATGACAGTTCGCGTTCATTAAAAAGAATGAATGATTAATGAATCCATATGAAACAGTCCCTTAAAAGTGACCTCGTGTCTTTAGTTTCACGCTAAAGCCCAACCGAACCGCGCACTGGCACACCTCTTCCAACCGGGCCAGGGCCGGCCAACTAAACCGCGCCTGGGCACGGTTCGGATAGCATAGTGTGAGCGCACCCTTAGTCTCTGCTAATGAGCTGATGATCTGAATCAGGTGATTTTGGTTAAGGAGACATGGAAAATGTGCAGAGCTGGTGGTCCCCCAGGAACGTGGTTGAGAAAAACTGATGTACATTATTCAGCAATTGGCATGGGCCGGTATAAGATTTGTACGGTATGGGTAAAAATATCACAGTTTCACGGTAATGTGATTACTACTTTAAAATAAGTTCTTTTTAAATATCTGGGTAAAAAAAAAAAAAAAACCTTTCTTACCCATTGAACAGAGTATTGCACTGTAAAGGTATATAGCATAGCATGCTTAGACGTTGGTGCATAAGCTGAATTGTGTACTGGCTGACCAGTAGCTAGCTTTTTTATGTGGATGGTCCTTTGCTGCTGTTGATACTGTTGCCCTAAATAAATAAATAAAATAGTCTTTGACAAACTTAAATATACCTTAGGAATGGTTTAACAGAAAATTTTAGCGGCTTTAAAGCCATGATTATTTTTCTTAACCACGTTAAAACGATGGTTTCTAAACCTCGAAATCGGTTATTGTCCCATGCTTATTCAGCAATTATGTCTGGGGTGTCATCTATATTTTGTGGTGGTACTAATCCCAGCAAGCATTTTTTGTGTTTAAAAGATGTCTAGTAGACGTCTAAGCAGAGATTGCTATATTTGAGATGTCATTAAAAACATAGTCAAACAAAGTAGTTTTTTGCGAATTTATTGATGCACAGTCAAGTGTTCTTGGAGCTTTATTTAATTACAGTTGAACAACCGAAGACACATGAAATGTTTTTGTTCCTTTTCTGGACTTTGAATGGTCTCGGGACCAGTGCTGTATATGAAGGATGAGAGAGCTCACGGATGTCATCTAAAATGTCTTAATTTGTGTTCCGAATATGAACAAAAGTCTAAAGAGTGGAACGACATGAGGGTGAGTAATTAATAACAGAATTTTCCTTTTTGGGTGAACTAATCCTTTAAGACTAATGTTCTTAAACGGGGGGGCTGATTGCAAAGAAGCTGAAAAACTGTTATATTAGTTTCTCTAAAAATTAAATTTGCAACTGAATTTTCCATTTTGGGTAAACTTACCCTTTAACTGTTTAAGAGGTTTACTAGTTTGCATTTGCATGCGTTCATTTTCTGGATCACTGGACTAAAAACTTAAACTGCATAGTTAATCAAGTGATCTGTAATGGGGATAAAACAGACATTTCAGGGTGTTTGCGCCATTGTAGATGCTCGGTGTGATAAACTCCTGACTCTCAAGATCATCTAGCCACATGACGTAAATTACGCTGATGCAATTTTGCATGCTTCTGTAATTTAATGTCATTTTAAAATGATCTGTAATGGGATTAGAATACACATTTCTTGGTGTCTGCACCACCGTATATGTTCAAAGTGATAAACTCCTGACTCTCAAGATCATCTAACTGTGTGCTAATAATGTTGATGATGCAATTTGGCATACTTATGTAATCTTCTTTTGTTGCAAATTAGTTTATGATGTTAATTAACACTTAATAGTGCACTCATTTAAATACTCACTGGGGAAAAAAAAGTTTCCAGAGGTTATTATAACATTTCTATTACATACATACTTTTATGACTAAAACAATAATAATAATTTGTGATATATTGTGATCATCAGTACTAATGAAGTTGCCAGGTATGCCTGATAAAGGGTTCATCACAAGGTTTAAGGCGTAAACACAGTAAAAATGGTTCATTTCTGATTTAAGATGTGCAATCTGCATATTGTTCCCATAGAATCCATTCAGATTATACAAACCCAGCATTAATGTTCTGACCAAAAAAAAAAAAGAAAGAAAAAAAAAGTCTCACTTTGATGATGTCAGAGACGCCTTTGTCGCTCAAGCACTCCACAAAAGTATCAATAGGGTAATTCAGCCCCGGAACCAGCAGAGGGATCTACAAACACACAGTAGCTGATGATTATCAGCAAAACACTTCAATAACTAGACATTTAAAAAAATCTGCTCATATCATTGTGAAGGTTTTAAAATGAGGTCACCTTAAAGAAAGCCGTTCTCATGCTGTACAAACTTTCATCATACAGAAAACTGATGGCCAGGTTCATAACCGGACGGGACGCAGCAGTGTTCTGGATGTTCAGAGTGAGCTTGAAAGAAGGACCCAGCCCTTGAACCTTTAGAGAAATGGAAAGCAGAAGTGAAGATCAGTATCGCTCATGCGGTGTCATCTTGGTCCGAATTGCTCAACTCACCACAGCATTCATTTTGAGTGGCTCGGTCAGGCTGGCCGACATTGGCGTGAGGCTAGACTCCAGGGCTTTGACATAGGCCCGTGCTGCAGCCAAACGCAGCCTGCTCAGGTCCATCTGAAATGCCCGGTGCATGGCTGTGAAGAAAGAGCAACAAGTCTGATAAGGAGGAATGCAACGTCGCACCATCACCCACTATAAATAACAATTTTAGGTGGTTAAAATGACTAAATTATCCAAGTTATAATATAAGTCATTAATTAAGTCAATTTGGGCTTTAAACCAAATCATTACATATTCATAAATGACTGATTAATACTAATGTATTTTGTATTTCTTTTTTCAAAAATGTCCTGTGATACTGCAGAAGCACAGAATAAATTTACCACACGACAAATGAGCCGAGCAAAATTTGTCATCACAGCACTTTCTGTTGTACATTATCACAAAAATGTACTGCTATATGTGGTTTTTCTGTTGTTTTTTTCCATTGCCACAATAATGTACATCAAGTACAACACAACTTTGATGATTTTTTTGTATATATGAAATACCACAGGATGCTTTTAACGACTATACTACATTAAGTATTACATTTACTACTATTACTACATACTAAACTACAAACTACACTAAAGCTGGCTCAAACTGTCAATGCTGGTTGCAAACTGAGAAAGGACAGAATTTCCTACTTGTGATTACGACCTTTTATGTGGCATTTGTGTTCATTCAAGCTTTAAAAGGAATTTCATATTCATAATAGTAGAGGGAACAATTCTAAATCTTATTTAAAGATTTTGATGGTTGATATTCATTTATATAAGGACTCTCTTCAATGTATTAACAGTAAAAAAAAAAAGTACTGTATGTTAAAATTGTAGTTGCTAAAGAGACCATTGAAAAACAAACTTGCTGTCTATGTAGGCTATATGCTGTCTTTGAGTTTGGTTATATCCATATTGTTAAATTGTTAACTACATATAAATTATATTTATAATGTTTTTTATTATTTGGATGTCTTGTTAAAATTGTATATGTTTGCTGGTATTTCAAATAGAAATAGATAAACAAATGTTAATGTAGTCTTTCTGACGTTACATAAAATAATATATGTTGATTGCTTGAAGAGATGCTTTAACAAACTAACTGTAGTGATGAAAGTGTCTACTTTAATGTTTAAATAACATGCTGACAAATGACAAAAACCCAGTGGTTTGAAGAATAGTGGTAAAGTATAAAGATTTAAAATCAAAAATATTTGTGTTTTGGTGCTGCACCGTAATCTTTCAAATAATGTCTTTTAATATGTCCATATCGTCAAATGATCTGTTGTTGTTAGGCCTGATGAGGTTTTTTGTTATATAAACCATTGTTAACCTGACTGAAATCTTAATGGGCAAGTAATTCTAATTGTATTAAAAAGCTATATTACACAATTTTGATGTTGCTTAAAATAAACATTTTGTCTTTGACATACACACTGACACACATGTGCATCACTAACCAATAGCATTTTCACGTTCTCTCAGGGTCTGATCCACATAGAGTTTGGTTTTCTTGGGCACATTCAGACGGATGCTCTGGGCTATCGGTGGTCCAGGTGTAGAGTCCCTGTCATCAAATACAGCTGTCCTCTTAAGGATCTTCACTATCAAACCTCCTCCTGCATCACATACACACAGTTCAGTTGAAATCCATTTGTAAGTCCTATAGTTGCCTTAAAATGCTTTATCTACTATGTAACTTGTATTACTACCTTTAGTGGTCATTATCAGAGTGCCGTCTTCCCGTCCATAACGACCAAAACAAATGCTTGTCACTACATCCTGTAAAATATAAATAAAAGCCTCTAATGATCCTTACAAGCTGCAGGGCCACTTCTGTCAGATTAGAGGTGTATCACTATCATGTATCATCTATAATAAAACCCTCATTTTTTTTAAAGGTTCCATTAAGTGCATTGATTCGATAAAATAAATTTTTCTCTGATATCTACATAGTGGATTAAGTAAATTCAAAAAACCTTCCAAAACTGTTTTATATGCTCATTTATAACCACAAAAATTACCCCTAAAATGGAAAGCTTGGTTTTGACCATATTTGGAATGATGCTTTGATGCTCTGCAGCTATTGTCAGTGCCTGCTCTCACACACAAACTCAACGTGATGTACTCTGAAATAAATGGGTAAAAAAGTGGGATCGCAAAATAATCCCACTTCATTTGACAAAAAAATTAATAAATTGAGTAAAAGCCTAGTTAAATCTTTTCAAATTAAGTAGTAGATCTTTAATTTAACTAGAAGGAATGAGTAATATATGTGTTTGTTGCCATACATGGCAAATTTTAGAATATACACGTTAAACTAACAAATGATACATTTAAACAGACCATATGCTTTATTCAGATATTCCGTATAACATGCATTTTACATTCAAAAATGAATTATTGAATCATTTTTGAATAAATCATTTGAGTCGGTGATCCATTAATAAAAAAATACAAATACAAATCATTTACATTTAATCATTTACAAATTAGATCATTTGACTGATTGATTCAATTAATTACTCATTATAGAGATTTAATAATTATTATTATTATTTATTTTTATATAACACCTTTAAAATTTTATTTTCAAAGCACTTTATACAAAAAATATACAGTTTTGAGTAACAATAAAAATAAAATATTCAAAATAGAATTTCTTTTTTTTTTTTTTTTTAAAAACCCTTTTTTGGGGGAAAAGGAATTCACTTTTTATTACTTTTGTCTCTTTTACTTTTCATTAAACATTTGTATTGCTTAAGGTGATATATTAACCAACCTTCTTCTCTGAGTGTGATATGCTTTGCGTACTAATGAAGCATTTCTGCCGCAGGCTGGAAAGATAGAGTGACCTGGATATATGAAAATTTCTCACTTAGCTTTCCTGTACAATGAGATGTGCTTAAAGGTGAGAAGACAGAATGTTGCAGAGCATACCTTATCTGATAATAATGTCAGCTTATGTGCGCAGAGAACATAAAGAGGAAGTATGCCTGGGTGCGGGCACCAGAGGACTGCAGGATGATTGACAAGTGACGATTTCCACCAAAACTCCGCCTTTCAATATCAGTTGTGTATAAATACTGGAGTCAGGGAAATGCAGAGTTGTTGCAAACCTCCTGAATGTAATTCTTGTATTACATTGGTGTAACTCTGTTTATAGAATGATTCATTTGTATCTAATAAATTACTAATATTTTTTGCATTGAAGAAGACCCTCTCCTGACCTTTTTATTGAACACGCATGGAATTGGGAAGAAAATCCTACACCTACTCCATGAATAATTTTTCCAATATCACAACCCAAACCCAAATATATTCAAGACAGTTCTTACCGGAGTCTTGATAGTGCTCATAAGATTTTTGTCTCTGTACATGTGTACTTCACAGTTGGCCAGACCAACCAGCACAGCCTGGAATCCTCGTGTGGGGAGATCCATCAGTGCCATGGTGGTTACAGGGGCTGGCAAATAAGCCGTCCACAGCTTTTTCCCCTGCAGGACAATTCATATAAAAGTTAGCATTATAAATTCTGGAAGACAAATCCACAGGCATTACTTCCAGTGTGAGAAATATGGATGTGTTTGTCATACCTTTTGAGTGTAACCATGTAGTGTCTCATGAGTACATCCTACAACCACATTCTTTCCCATTCTCACCAGTCCCACTGGGTGAGAGGACAGCTCAATGCAGTACTTGGGCTTCGGGGAATCCCTTAAAGACAAGAAAACATATACATGTTGCTCATCTGCTTATTTGGCCATTTTACATAGAATTCAGAAACACTTCTTATTAGTGACACTGGAGTAGGGCTGCACAATATATCGTTTCAGCATCGATATCGCAATGTGCACATCCGCAATAGTCACATTGCAGGACATGCAATGTTGTGTTATGATTACAGTTGACTAGGAAAACATTTCAGAATACATTAGAATTGTGTAGTTATGGCAGAGTTTAACCATAATGGAGTGAACGTTTATTAAGTTTAAGTTTTTAAGGCCTGACAGAGTTCAAAGTATTTAGGCACACGAAATGTTCACCATTTGTAACTTTGATAAAGAATTCTATTGAATCATTTATACAGTAAACACTTTTGCAGTGTAATTTTACATTTGATTACTCAAATTGTGTACCTGAATACTATTTGACTGCCCTGAAAACCAACTTGACGTAGGAGTGCGGTTTCCCCGCCCACTGAATTGATTAACAGCTCCGTATTAACATGTCTCCGTAGTAACATGTGTCAGTGTTCGTCCGCGTCATCCTTTGTTTATGTCATGTGCTTTCTTTGTCCTTCTCCCGCCACCGTCATTGTTAATCTGTTCCACCTGTGTTCATCCCTTCTGTGTCATCTGTGTAATCAATCTGTCCTCCATATATACCCTTTCGTCTGTGTCCATTGTTGTCCGGTATTTTGGTTCGTCCTTTGGTTCGTGTGGTCGTGTGTTCCTGTGTCTGCCTGTCTCTCCGTATCCTGTGTATGTTCCCCGTGAGTTTGAATAAACCCGTTTTTGTAATGTTCATCCGTCTCCCTCTCGTCATGTTCTCTTCCGCCCTCCGGGCGTTACAGTATGCATACAGTAGCTTGAATTTGTCTACCTAATATAATTCTAGTTATATTATATACCATTCTGCCGGTAAAGGGTTTGCTTCCGCTGCCTCACACTAAGGAAAAGCCCCTCAATCGACTGCTGAAGTCCTCTGTGTGTGTTGTCTTCAATGCCATGAGATGTGTCTGGTGTCTCTGTAGAAGTAAAACAACACAACCATTTTAGTGTATGCATTTGTATTTGGTTTGTACTCTTTTATCAAATGTACGTTTATGCTTACCACCAGCTGCCCATTCCTTTACATCAGAAAGCCACTGTGACACCACTTCATCTGTACAATTTAACTCTTTTTTCAGCTCAGCTAGCCTTGCACTTTCCTCCTGGAGTCTCTGACAAGTCTGATTAACAGTTATGCAAAAATCAGGTATAAACTTTGTACAGTTAACAGCAGGCCAGGTTCACACCACAAAAGAACACATGACAAGAAAACGTACCTTCACAAATCTTGTGGAAAGTGACTGATGTAGTGAGAGACTTTTTTGTGGTTCCACCCCATTGCATGCAATGTAAGCATGTCCACGC
>CAIGQW010000287.1:3290187-3350654 GCA_903798125.1 Danio choprae | reverse complement strand
ATATAGTTAATTTACTTAATAATTTCAAGTTCACAGGTTTACTCATTGCTTTTAAGTATAGTCAACTAATAATTTTATTAAAGAAATTGTTCACTTAAATATGAAAATTTACTCACTTCCTCAAAACCTGTTTTAGGTTTTTTGTTTTTGTTTCAGTTAAGCAGAAAAGAAGATATTTTGAAAAATAATGATCACCAGTAACTATGAACTTCCATAGAATTGTTTAACTACTATGAATGTCAATGATTAGCAGTTTCCAACATTTTTCAAACTATCTGGTTTTCTAATAAAAAAAAAGCTCATTAAGATCTGGGACCATTTTAAGGTGAGTAAATTATGAGTACATTTTCAATCGTGGGTGAACTATCTCTTTATGTCAGTACTAGTATATAATGAATGAGCCCTGCTATCTCATGAATAAGTACTAGTATATCTTAAAAATGTACTACTTCTAAGTTTTAGTACCTAAGTATTTGCTTTAGTAGCTAATGAATAAGTACTAACAATAATATTGAATCAAATTAATAGGTAGCATGAAAATATTTATATAAATTTACATGCTAAAACGGCTTGCCATAATATGTAGTGTTCTGTAGTGTGCATTTCTGGAAAGCTGTAATGCTCTTAACACTGTCAAAGTGAAATAAAACTCTTTGAATGTTTTCAATCTTGTGTTTACTAACTTCCATCTCCTCCTCGTGACCCTTTCAATAAGAAATAAACTAATATAGTACAATATATGAATACTCACAGTCACAGTAATCTTTGCTAGCCAGGGGTATTGACGGCGCTTATGGGTTTCAGATTCATCATCGTAATCTTTGTAAAGTCCACATAACTCTACGCTGTTGCCCTCATCTGTTCAATGATATGCAAGAAAAACAGTCACTTTTGGATATTGTGACCACGATAGATTATCTTAGTATATTACTATCCACCATGAATCAAGTACTTCTTTAAAAATGAAAATGGGAACTGATAAAGTACCAATCATGTTGTCAAATGTTTTCTTCAAGTCACCCAAGGACTTAAGCTTGAAGAAAAACTTCTCATTTCCCCTGTCAGTCTTTAAATCATTAATGTCATCTGCATGCACATCATCCCCTAACCCAAAGACATAGAGTTCTGTAGAAAACAAACAAGCGTCAGCAAACATTTTTTGAAGGTCTGCTTTTAGTAATCGATTTATAGATTAATCTCAATCATTCATGTTCTTCATCACCAAGTTTTTCCTCCACGGAATGTTGTCTAACATAACTTTTGATCTTGTCCACCCATGGTTTTGGATTACCACCCATGTTGGCTTGACCTGAAGAACAAAATAAAACGTAAATTACAGTTAACATAAATAAATTTTCTGATTTGTGATCAAATGTGTTTTCTTAAATTATTAGTTCACCCAAAAATGACAATGAACTCTGTTATTAATTACTCACTCTTGTGTCATTCCAAGCCCGTAAGACCTTTGTTCACCTTTGGAACACAAATTAATATACTACAAAAGAAATCCGAGAGCTCTCTGACCCTCCATAGACAGCAAGAAATCCAACATTAAGTCCAGAAAAGTCAGTGGTTCAACTGTAATCATACGAAGCTCCAAGAACTTTTTTGTGGACCAGTAACTTTGTTCGCCATTACTACATTGCACTGCTAACTCTAATGGCAGTGTGTCACTTTTTTAATGCATGAAAAGCTTTCTTGGAGCTTTGCATTATAACAGTTGAACCATTGAAGTCACATGATGTGTTTTGGCAATGTTTTTGGCTCCTTTTCTGGACTTTGAACATCTCATGGCTATTTCTAACTATGGAGGATGAGAGAGCTCTTGGATTTGAAGAGGTCTCAGGGAATTAGAATGACATGAGGGTGAGTAATTAATAACATCATTTTCATTTTGGGTGAACTAACCCTTTAACATAATGAATAAAACACACTTCAAAAGATGCAGTACTAAGTATATATTTTCATTTATACCATCAGTAAACATGATGACAATGTGTTGGGTCTCCTTGAAGTCCTCCTTATTTATTATTTGTTCGATTGTCATACTCTCGTAAATTTTGCTGTAGGCCTGGGCGATGTTAGTTCCTGATCGTTGACCTTTTTCTGTTTGTCACCAAAAAACATATATATTAATATAAATGTCCTTTGAAACTCAGACCTGAACAAAAGCATTTCCTTTTTCTTGGCACAATAATAATCTTTAAATCACATCTCAGTGCCTATCGACACAAGGTACCTACTGTCATATGCGTAATCCTGCAATTTTTGTATGATTTGTAACAGGTCTTTTCCTTGCCCGTTCTTGAACTCTCTCATGGAGATTATCCGGTCAGTGTCTGTGGCAAAGACCAGGATCTCATAGTTTGGGGAGACTTCGTAATAACTGATCTGTGGGGTCATACAGTCATTTTCATTCGGTTTATGTATAGCATACACAATTAATAAAGACCAAAAAGTAGGGCTATATTGAATAGTAGTGTTTTCTCCCATTCTTAGATATGGCAAGCCATTGTAACATTCATTCATTCATTTTCCTTCGGCTTAGTTCCTTTATTCATCAGGGGTCGCCACAGCGGAATGAACCACCAACCTATAAAGCATGTTTTACACAGCGGATGCCCTTTCAGCTGCAACCCAGTACTGGGAAATACCCATACACACTCATTCACACACATACACTACGGCCAATTTAGTTTATTTAATTCAGCTATACCACGTCTTTGGGCTGTGGAGGAAACCAGAGCACTGACACGAACATGGAGAGAACATGCAAACTGCACACAGAAATGCTAACTGACCCAGCCGAGACTCGAACCAACGACCTTCTTGCTGTGAGGCGACAGTGCTAACCACTGAGCCACCGTGTCGCCCCCATTGTAACATTTAAACTGTAAAATGTACATTTGTTCATGATACTAGTACTTAGTTATCCTTTTAGATGCTAGTATCCATGCCAAGTAAGTTGAACAAGTGCACACACACACACACACACACACACACACACACACAGATGCACACAGAGACCGAGCAATACTAGCATGTTTTCTAGATTAAATATTAAAGTGGCTAGCCATAGAGACAACAGACTTAATTAATATTTTTATTATTATGCATGTGATTCATTTACTTTTAAGTTAATGAGTCTACTCCCTCTTTTTAAGTATAGTCAACTAATCATTTTTAACAGCTTATTAAAAGGGATAGTTTACTGACTTTCACAAAACCTATTTTAGTTTTTGTTTTGTTTGTGTTTTTCAGTTAAGCAGAAAATTATATATTTTGAAAAATTATGATCACCGGTAACTATGAACTATGGTACTATACCTTTTATAGATTAAATGTTAAAATGGCTGGCCATACCGACAACAGATATACACACATTGGCAACAATTAATAATGACGAATCAAAGCTTTAGAACAGGGGTGCCCAATCCGGTTCCTGTATATCTACCTTACTGCAGAGTTCAGCTCCAACCCTGATCAAACACAACTAAACCAACTAGGATCTGAAAGAGCACTTAGTAATTAAAGACAAGGTTGCAGGTGAACTCTGGTAGATCTCCAGGAACAGGATTGGGCACCCCTGCCTTAGAGCATAAAGTTTTGAAATGGCCTGAATGAATTATCAGTGCACTATTAATACCTTTTCTATCAGTGTTTTGATGACATCTTTTGCCCGTTCGAAATCTTCTTCATCTATGCTGTCAGAAACATCCAGGGCTATGTAGATATCCAGTTTCCCCCCCTTATGCACTTGTATTTTCTTTCCATACTGATCTGAAAACATAAGAATTGGGACTCATGCAATAAAAAAAGTAGTGGTGACAGAAAAAAACTATTTATCTTAAAGAGGAAGACAATTTTGAGAGTTGCTCAAGACTACCTGTTTCTTCATGCTGTTGGGAAAGCTGTAGGTTTGACATTAGAGAACTGCTGAAAGCATCTGATGCTTCCTCCGGGGTGTCGTATGTAAAATCAGCTGTATGTACACAACAACAACAACATTAGCAAAGCTGAATGTGTACTTCATGCACTGAGAATTTTTAAAATGAATTTATTTTATGAATTAATTTTACGAGAACAAAAAACTTAAATGAAATAGTTCAATAGTTCTTGTTACAGCTAAAAGAATTAGCCCTTTATCCCCTTATTTATTACAGAAAACAGTAAGCTGAAAAAACTTCATTCATTAGGTGTAACAAGTTTGTGTGGTTTGTACAATTAAAGGCACAGTATGTCATTTCTGCAAGTAGAAGTCATGTATTCACAACAAACAAAGGTGTAGTTTGATTATTGTGGAATCATGGCAGTCCTCCAGAAATCCTCTTCATGGATAAGCTAAAGTATTCCAAACTTATTATCATGGTAATATAAAGCAGAGTAAGACTAATAGCCATCGAATCAAAACAAGACTGGTGAAGCAATTGCTGATTACAGACCAGTGAGATGCAGGAACAACGTAGGGAAGAAACAGTGCTGTTTTGTCATACTCTAATAAATCTAATAAAATGTTTTAACGTATTAAAGTGTCTTTGGTGTTTCCCTGTTTTCTATAAAACCAAACCAGAAATCAATAGTGTGTGATGAAAATAGCATTGCAACACAGGACCGTAAAGGACACAGTCATGAGGCCATAATATATCCATAGTATATATAATAGTCTATAATATATAACAGTGCTCTAGCGTTTTTGGGACATTTTAATGAAAAAAAAACATACATATTGTGTCTTTAAGACAGGGAGAGGAGTGTTTACCGTAACATTCTGGCTCTGTTCCTGACCACTGTCCACCATCCTGACATATTCGCTCTTTGGAACCTATCAAGCTCAATTTATTGTCACAGCGGTATGTGACTTTATCACCAATGTGAAACATGTTGCCTGTTCTTGTAGTACCAGCAGGAACTCCGGGATCAGCACAGTAATCGGCTGTTTAAAAAGAAGAACAGAGGTTTGTGAATGCAGAACATTTGTAATTGTACTTTAAGGAAATTTCCAACTTACAGTTTCTTCCACAGATCGGTGTGCTTCCACTCCATTTCCCATTCGCCTGGCAAACACGAGACTCAGAGCCACGAAAATCATAGCCAGATTGACACGAGTAGCTGGTTGTATCATTCACAAAATACCTTGGTGAATATGGTTGCACCTCTCCGCTTAAAAACGCACGAGGATCCGGACATGTGATTTCTGAGACAAAAGCAATTGTTCTGAGAGTAGCAGAAAATACGGTTGGGTTTTCAATTCTGAATAAGCTTAAGATCATGTTTGGGTGATGGCATATTGCTCACTTTTGCATTCTAGGCGTTTTCCTTTGGGCAGCTCGCTCCATCTTCCTTTGGTACAGCGACGGGTTTTTATAGTTGGGTAATAGTTTTCTGGACAGTTGAATATTATGGAGCTCCCATCTTTTGAGACAGAAAAACTGCCTCCTTTAATTCTGATATCTTTAATGGGGCATGAAATAGAGGGAGCACCTATAGAAGGACAAATGGGAAAAAATAATAAAGGTGTTGCAAGCATTAAAAGAACAATTTTGTTTTTCCAAATAAGTTGTTAATACAATCGTTTTATTGTGCAAAACATTTGAATGAAATTTTCTACTATGAAGAACCTTTTTGTAAATGGAAAGGTTAAAATGATCTTTTTGGAACAATCAATGCCAATAAATAACCTTGATGTGCATTCTTTTTGTATTAAAAAAATATGAATTGTGAATGTGTTTTTAGGATGCACACATTTAAAGGGTATCTACACTCTAAACATATTGGGTTGTTTCAGCAAATATAGAAAAATGTCAAATATATTTTGTAAATAAAAGTTAAGGTAGGTCCATATTCGACCTAGATTTGGGTTTTAAAAATCCTGCATTTTTGAAAGCATAAAAACTGTGTATAGACCCTGAATGTTCTTTTTAATTAAAATAAAATTCATCTATTTTTTAAAGTGATATTAAATTAGCTGTGCTCAACAACAACAACAACAACAACAACAACAACAACAACAACAACAACAACAACAACAAAAATGTATGTATACATTCAACTGTGCTTTGCAATAAACAATATCTTTCATGCTTCTAATAGTATAAAACAAATGTCTGTACATGTTGTAAACGTTTTTTGCTTGTTTATTTGTTTGTTTGTTTGTTTGTTTGTTTGCAGACTAATAATACAGAATGTGACCCAAGACCACTAAACCAGTCATAAGTGTAAATTTTGGTAAAATGAGATTTGTTAGGTTAGAAAAATATTTGGCTGAGATACAACTATTTTAATATCTGGAATCTGAGGGTTAAAAAATATAGAAATATGGAGACAATTACCTTTAAAGTTGTCCAAATTAAGTTCTTAGCAATGCATGTTAATAAGCAAAAATTGAGTATATATATATTTACTGCAAATTTACTAAATGTCTTATTGAAACAAGATCTTTACCTTATATTACCTTAAATACAAAATCTGCTATTGCCAAAAACATACCCATTTTGTGGTCCAGGACCCCATATAGGCTTTTAAATAAAAGTATATAGCGAAATAAAAGACTAAGTGTTTAATTTCCTTTAAATCAGACCTTTCTATTTCCATTTCTCATATAAACTAACGTGATGTTAGAGACCAAACAAGATGGCTTACCAGCTATGAGAGGACTTAGTATTGTAAGCATGAATATGAGAAGCCATGGTGCACACTCCATGATGTTCTTGTCAGGTTCACACAGCAAATGACATGAAAACAGAGCAGGGCTACAATTTTATAGAGCAAGGTGAACAAGAGGAAGTGACTGGACAAATACATCAAATACTTTTTCAGGAAAAGTCACTTGTCTAAAATGTCTTCATACAAAGTCTAAAAACAATAAATTTTCAAAATGACAAAAAAATGCATTTAATAACAATAATAATAATTCAAATATTCAATTATAAAAACTACAGGAACAAGATTGGGCCATTGGGCGTTGGCTAAAAAATGTACTGTCGTGCTGTGGGGAAATGAAATTCACACACAAGTAGGTCAAATTAAAAAAAGAGTTGCAAAGTTTCTCCCAACGTTTCATACTTCCCCTTTTAATGTTTCTATTAATTCAATTACCACAAATTCTTATGTCGTAACCCCAGAAAATCTGAAAAAAAAAAGTAATTAAATAGGGAAAGTTGGGAGAAACACTGCAACACTTTCTTTAATTTGACCTATACTGGTGTGTAAATGTCAGTTCCCCACAGCACACCACTACATTTTTAGCCAACAAGAAATAATACTAGTAATTTATAGCAAACATATGTAGTGTTTCTGAACTATAGTACAATAGTAAAGCACTTATCCTCAATTGTAAGTCGCTATAGATAAAATCATCTAATAAATGAATAAATGTAAATGTACTTAAATTAATCTGATGTGGTATAGTTTTTAACAAATTAGGCAATACTTTAGTTTTCAACAACTATAGGATACATTTTATTACAATACACACCACATTGAAAAATTAGGAAAATGTAAGTGAACTATAAGTTAATACTCAGAATTCTTATCTTGTTGATCCTCCTATGATAGGAGTTAGAAGCACATTTAGAAGCTCTGGATCAGACCTGAACAATGTTTAAAATTAATCTTTCACCAATTTTTTATGAAACTACAGTCACATTTGTAGTATGTCTGATGTGAACACCTTTCTGGTGGCCATTCCACAGCATATGTGGTTAAAGTCTGGGCTTTGACTAGGCCACTCCAAATGGCCCATTTTGTTTTTCTGAAGCTACACTGTGGTGGATTAATTTTGAGGGTTGTTGTTCTGCTGCATTAACAAAATGTTATTAATCTTTATCTGGCGTCTGATATTTAACAATAACATATTTTGAGTTGAGAATTAATTTTCCCCTCCATGATGGTAAGTGAGCCAAATCATGTTTGCCCTAAATCATGTTTGCCCCACCATAATTCACCACTGGGATGATGTTTGAATGTAAGCTAAAATATTTGTCTAGAACTGGGGTTTATTAAGGTGCTCTTTAACAAACTTCAAGAGTACAACAATGTTTTTTTTTTGTTTTTTGTTTTTGAGAAAGAGCTTCTTTCAACTTGCGTTTGGTGGACTCATGAATTGAAATGTTTGCCAGTTCCATTGATGTCTTCAAGCTGTTACTCTGCAGACATGGTGTAGATGCAAGCTGAGCTGCATGAAATGCTTTTAATGCACACACCTAACCCAACCCTTAACCCTACCTCTCACAGTGACGTCACTAGCTCCATTAAGTGCATTTAGTCTGAGATTGCATGTCTGAGCTTGCATATGCAAGTCTGCAGTCAGATACTACTGGAAACCATAGTAGATGTTTTGAATTGCACTCAATCCCAAAATACACCAATATAATGAGTGTACAACTGATGCTATATTTATTGTTCAAATAATGTGTGAAAATGTGACTTTATTGTGTGTGTCCTTCCACATTAGTTTATGTGAGCATAATCAGAATCCTACTGTTGCCATCAATTGCAATTACATAGAATTTAGTGAACATTTAATAAGAAAAATTTGCCATGATTTGACAAATTTAAAACAACCTTTTAAAATGGCATGGTAACAATATGAAGTACAGTCTTAATATTTTGTATTTAATATTTTATTTTTAAGTGTTCTCTTTGGTTGGCAGGCAATATATACACAGCAATGTTTAGTTCTGCATATAATGGTTGCATGCATTGAGAAACAAAACCGCTATGATGAAATCTTGCAAAATACATTTTGTTGCAATCAAACAATTTCCAGAAAGGTTTATCAAAAAGTTTAGTCAAAAAGGTTTAGGTTATCAAATGTGTTATAATAATCAGCATTAATATAAATAGCAAAATGGAATAGTTACTGTGTAAGAGGTCTTGTTTTAAATGTATTCTTCTCAAACTAACAACTCTATTGTATGGTTTTAAAACATGTTATATTTTTCATGTATTTGGTCCAATTTATAGTGCATGAGTTCCATATACCTTTATCATTTAAATTTATTTACACTAATATCAAACAGTCATATACCATACTATTGAATACCAACTCAATATACACATTCACCAGTCACTTTATTAGTTTGACTGCTCATTAATTATTTGATCAGCCAATCACAAGGCAGTAACCCAATGCTTGTTTCTTTCTGTCTTGGGAATGATAATAAAATAAAAGTCTTATGTGTCACTAAACCAGCTGTTGTATGATTAAAGTATATGGAGGAAGATAATAATGAGCAGTCAATAACCATATTAACACCTTTTCTAAGCATGTTTAAGCCAACATGTTTTCCAGGCACATTTTATGCTGGATGACTGTAGTCAGTCACTGAACAGGTTTCATAGTTGCTACCTGATCTCGGTTCAGTTTTATGGGTTTGTAGATGCTTTAATGAGACATATGTATAATTAAAAGGAATTATAGTTAATATTAGTTATTAATTACTCTTTTTGGCCTGTTTAGCAGAGCCAACAAGAGCCTATTGGAACAAACCTTAAGGGCTCTATTTTAACGATCTAGGCGAAAGTCATTAAAGGCATGTCCGAATCCACTTTTGTTATTTTAAGGACAGAAAAATACACTCTGCGCCACAGCGCATGGTCTAACAGGGTTGTGCTTATTCTCTTAATGAGTTCTGGGTGTGTTTTGAGAATAAACCAATCAGAGTCTCATCTCCCATTTCCTTTAAGAGTCAGTTGCGTTGTGCCATGGCACATTTGCTATTTACATGGCAGACTTTATTTGTGGAAAAACTGAATGCTTCACTAGCAAGAAAACAGTTAAACAGACCATCTGCAGCGCGAGGATAAGCAACCCAATCGGCCTCTTTACTTTCTCTTTCTCTCTTTTGTTCCTCAAACAGACCAGCAAACGAACTGTATTCAGACCCTAGTCTGAATTCCAACCGGTTCAGTGTGTTTATCTGAACAAACCAACTGGTCCCAGACGCTATAAACAGAACTGTATGATCCATCGAAATCTTTTTTTCCTGAACATTCTTTCCCACTTTATGTAACGCACTGTATATAAACAAATAAATATAATATCAAGAATATTTTTTTAAATCATGGTAATAATCTTTAAAATTAAATGTCCCATAAACATTTGCTTAAATCGTGGCAAATCTTCAAAAGCAACTTCTCCGGGATGGTCGTCCTCTCACTCGATGACACCGAGGACCAGATGTCTATCGCTGCATCGGAGGGTGGGCTGTCATTTCCGATGACAATTCGGACCCACTTCCTCCCTCAGGGGTGATAAGCGAGGCTCTGGATATGGAATCTGATATGATGGCCGTGCTAACCCGGGCTGCTTCGGCGGCAAGACTGGATATGGTTTTTCCCCCAGCTTTGCCGTCAGATCGATTAGACAGGTGTTATGTGAAGGATAAGAAGGGGAAACCCTCTAAGCCTCCCGTCCTCTTCCTCCCGGACGTACACAGTAAGTTCACGCAGTGCTGAGGGCACCTTTTTCTGCCCGGTCTGCATGCGCTCCGCCCTCACCTTCCTCAATGATGGAGCAGCCAGGGGGTACGAGGCGAATACCCAGGTCGAGCGTGCTAGCGCAGTGAATCTTGCCCGTGTGGTGCCACTTCCTGGCGTGGTTGGCCTTGACTCCCGTCCAAAGAGTGTAGGTTGTCTGTGTCCCTCGGGGCCAGAGCCTATACTGCAGTGGGCCAGGCTGCTTCCGTTTTGCTGGCTATGGCTGGCGCCGGCATCGGCCCAGCGGCACGAGGAAGGTTCCGACCCAGGCTTAATGCACTACGCACTGCAACCGACTTTGCTCTGAAAACACCAGGTTGGCTGCGAGTGCCCTGGGAAGGACGATGACTACACTAGTGGTCCAGGAACGCCATCTCTGAACTAAACCTGGCAGATATGCGTGATGTTCACAAAGCTTCGCTTTTGTATGGACGGACCGCAAAGTGTCCCTGAGATGGACCACTCGAGGAAAGAAGGTGTGCTCTGGTACATCAATGATTGTGCCGATGATGTCACTCGAGCGGGCTCTGTCAGCCTGGTTAGCGCTGCCCAGCCCGTCTCGATGGCTCATTTGCGCAGTCAGACTCGGCTATGCAATTTAGTTCACCTCACTGTGCGTGCAGATGTGCTTACACCTGCATGCTGCCATTCCTGAGCAAGCTCAGCACTGGTGGCACTCTTTAGGAGACGATCCTGGGGCTTGCTGGACTTTCTTGGACACTCTGAAGCCTTCTTAACAAGAATTAAACCTCTTTCCTTGAAGTTCTTGATGATCCTATAAATTGTTGATTTAGGTGCAATCTTAGTAGCCACAATATCCTTGCCTGTGAAGCCATTTTATGCAACGCAATGATGGCTGTACTTGCATACAATCAACACCAATCAGACCTTTTTTGTGTAAAAACTCTGTACTTAAAAAGTGCCATTCCATGCCATTAATTAAAGTGTGGGGTCACTGTGGCACAGTGGGTAGCACGATCGCCTAACAGCAAGAAGGTCACTGGTTCGAGCCTCGGCTGGGTCAGTTGGCATTTCTGTGAGGAGTTTGCCTGTTCTCCCAGTGTTTGCGTGAGTTTCCTCCGGGTGCTCCGGTTTCCCCCACAAGTCCAAAGACATGCGGTATAGGTGAATTGGATAAGCCAAATTGTCCGTAGTGTATGGGTGTAAATGAGTGTGTATGGATGTTTCCCAGTGATGGGTTGCAGCTGTTAGGGCATCCGCTGCGTAAAACAAATGCTGCATAAGTTGGCGGTTCATTCCCTGACTTTGTTATAAAAACGAATTCACTTTGAGATTTTTAAAAAAGGGATTATTAACAGTCATGTACAGTTACTTGAGAGTCTGAAATAAGTCAAAGAAAATCAAAGAAAATTTTCCATTTGCTTGGATAAGCTGAAATGAATCGTCATCCCTGCTAGATGGTGTGGTCTCTAGTACAGCTTTAACCCTCTGGTGTCCCTTATTTGGGAATCACACTTGTGGTCAAAAAGGGACGAACAACTGTAAAGTACCCACTGTTTGTTTGTTTTTTTTAGCTAATTCAATCAAATTTATATAATATTTATATTATTTAGAATTTTGAGGAGGTTTTGTGGTAAAAATTAGTATTTATGCAGTAATTAACATACATTTTCTCCATTGAAAACAATGGAATTAATTTTAATTTTTATTATGTTTAAATTAGTGCAGTATTTCCACCTGCGGACTGCAAGACAGGGGCGTAACATGTAGGGGGCATAACTTGTAGTAGAGACATAACTTGAAGTTATGGAGACACCACATGTCAAAACTATGTTGTCGGCAAGATGGCAATGTACCCATCAGTTATTAACGTCTACATCTACTCCACACCTAAACACTACCATCATCGTTATTAACGTCAAACCTTCCCCAAACCTAAACCCAACCATCACAGTTATTAACGTACAGCCGCGAGTTGCGGAGGCTTTCCTACTTGATGCTCTTGCCATTGTAGTGTTGTTTGCAGCCAAAGGGGGTGGCACAGGTAGGCTAACTGTCATGACAAAACGAACGAAGAAGTCAGCGAGTTGCTAAATGAATGAATATAATAATATTTCAAATGAATTGTTTGTGGGCAGCACGGTGGCGCAGTGGGTAGCACAATCGCCTCACAGCAAGAAGGTCGCTGGTTCGAGCCCGGCTGGGTCAGTTGGTATTTCTGTGTGGAGTTCGCATGTTCTCCCCGTGTTTGCGTGGGTTTCCTCCGGGTGCTCTGGTTTCTCCCACAATCCCAAAGACATGCACTATAGGTGAATTGGGTAAGCTAAATTGTCCATAGTGTATGAGTGTGAATGAGTGTATATGGATGTTTCCCAGTGATGGGTTGCAGCTGGAAGGGCATCCGCTGGATAAGTTGGCGATTCATTCCGCTGTGGCGACCCCAGATTAATAAAGGGACAAAGCCGAAAAGAAAATGAATGAATGAATGAATGAATGAATGAATGAATTGTTAGTGGATAAATTTGGAGAAAACTCATGAAAACATTTGCTGAAAATGTTCTCTGGTAAGTATTTCCACCATCTTACCAACAACCCCTCGTTGTGACATGTCGCATGGTTCAATGGGATCTCGATAACTGCAAGTTACGCCTTTAACTTACTACAAGTTACACCCCTTCATGTTACGCCTCTCTCTTGCAGTCCGTAGACAGACACACTTGGAATTTCCAGGTAAAATAGAGTGCCATTTAAAAACAAAAACAAAGGGCAGATTAGGACCATCTTTTTGTAAAAAAAAAAAAAAAAAAAAAAAAATACTTTAATATTTAAAAAAAAAATTCTATTTAGACCACAAGTGTGACTATTTTTGAACAACCATTTAGCATTGTACACTGTGTGTGCAGATTAAAACTAAGTTATTAATTTAAATGATCACATTTCCTAACACTGTAGGGTGTTTCTTTTAGTAATTAAACCTGCTATGACATCTCCAAAAGGGACTAAGCCGAAAAGAAAATGAATGAATGAATGACATCTCCAAATCTAACTCTATCTTTCTCTTTCCTTCCTTCTGTACTCCTCAATAACTTCTGGGTTGCTGTACAATTTTTCCCAACCTTGCCTTTGCTAAAGATTTTCTTTTTTCACTTGCTGACTGTCTAAAATGAAACAAATCAAAGCAACATATAAACAGTTAGTAAATTAACCTTAAATTCAAAAGAGTTATTTAAATATAGTATGCAATTTACTTAAAATCTCATTCCTGAAACAGATGTTCTCTCTACCGCAACTGTCCTTAAATGGTTGCGGTATATGAGAATAGAGTTGCGGAGAATGAGGTGCCTCAATATGTTTTGCTAATAATAAGGAGGCTATGATGATTTTGCACATTTTTACTCAGTCCATATAATTAGATTTTAAAAAGGTTTACTCAGCCCACATAAAGAGTTTAAACAGAGTTTAATTTTGATTGAAGGAGCAAATGGGCCAGCTGTTTCAAGTTTATTTTCATTAAAATGGATTGCTGCACAGATGGTTGTCCTTCTGTAAGGTTCTCCTCTCTCCACAGAAGAACGCTGGAGCTCAGACAGAGTGACCATCGGGTTATTAATCACCTCCCTGACTAAGGCCCTTCTCCTCCGATCCCTCAGCTTAGATGGCCGGCCAGCTCTAGGAAGAGTTCTGTTGGTTCCAAACATCTTCCACTTATGAATGATGGAGGCCACTATGCTCATTGGAACTTTCAGAGCGGCAGAAATTTTTCTGTAACCTTTCTCAGCCTTGTCCCTCGAGACAATCCTGTCTCAGAGGTCTACAGACAATTCCTTTATCTTCATGCTTGGTTTGTGCTTTGACATGCACTGTCAACCCTGGGTCCTTATATAGACAGGTGTATGCCTTTCAAATCATGTCCAATAAACTGAATTTACCACAGGTGAACTCCAGTTAAGCTGCTGAAACATCTCAAGAATGATCAGTGGAAACAGAATGTACCAGAGCTCAATTTAGAGCTTCACGGCAAAGGCTGTGAATGCTTATGTACACATTTTCAGGTTTTTTATTTTGAATAAATTTGCAACAATTTCAAAAAATCTTTTTTCGCATTGTCATTATGGGGTATTGTGTGTAGAGTTTTGAGGAAATAAATGAGTTTAATCCATTTTGGAATAAGGCTGTAACATAAAAAAATGTTTAAAAAGTGAAGCGCTATGAATACTTTCCGGATGCACTGTATATATATATACATATATATGAAAAACTCATGACCATTTCTCGCACATTTCTTTCCCTTCTGATTTATTTTAGGTCAATGATCACTGAGTGGTGTGACCTAATGGAGGCCAGGCAGGTATACTGGATTTTTTTGTTCATGTTATGTTCCTATCTCTTTACTAAAATGTGTTAACTTTAATGTCACATTGTAAGCTATTTTATATTTAGTTTAAAATGAATAAAAAAAAAATCTTTTTCTGTTTTGACTCTTTTCTGAGATCTTGAAAACCTTTTATCACAAATTTCTATATGTGATTTAAAAAAAAAAAAAAATCTGAATAATTTTTCTGAATTATCTTTTACAAGCTTAAACATTTACAAGCTTTCTGTCAATTCTGACATTTTCCACAATTCTGAATCTATAACCTGAAATTAACTAAACTAAATTTACCAAAATACTGCAATATTAATTTACATATTTCATAGACAAAGTTTAAGACCAAGACTAAATAGCAAGTTTTAGCTGTCTTATTTGAAAATGTTACATTATTTAGTCTCATTGTTTAAAAACTCTGGCCAGGGTGAAGATTTGACAAATCTCTGGGTACAGTGTGGTCATGTGGACACTAAAACTGGAGTTTTCACATCATGACATCAGCATGTGCACTCTTTTCTCCTTTCTGATTGGCCAACATGACTGGGTTCACACCAAATGCGGAAGACGTGAATGAGGCAAAATCTGGGTTGTTGCTAAATGTCCCATTAATTGTATTTTATTAACGTCTACCCCAACCATCACAGTAATGTAAAAACAGTAGTTGTACTGAGTATTATTTATGTTACTTATTAAATTACCAAATAAATTGTATTCCATTAATGTCTACCCCTACCCCAACGGTCACATTACTGTAAAAATATTAATCATTGTTATACAGTGTGACAAAAATGATGCTGTATTGATGTGCATATCAATGACTTTACCCAAATTCTGCAGGTTCGCAACAAACTCATCACGATTTCCATGTTGTTTGCACCAACATCATCATATCAAGTCATCACTACTAATTAGTGGTGTTCAGACGTCAACCGATTATTTCTGAGTTTAGCAACTGTGTTAAATAATAACCTAGAATTGTTTTTTTCTTTTAGTTTACAGAGGTGGTCAGTCCTAGCAAATTTTGTGGGTGTACTGAGAAATTGAGAAAGATCAGGTAAGTTATTCCTGAATTTCTCTTGTGCAGCTTAGCTAATCTCAGGTACACACCATATATAATAAGAGGTAGTGATCTTCACTTTGACATATAATATCAAGATCAGTAAACTCAATTTCATGTGATAAAATTAGATCTAATATATGGTTACCAGGGCTGCACGGTGGCGCAATGAGTAGCACGATCGCCTCACAGCAAGAAGGTCGCTGGTTCGAGCCTCGGCTGGGTCAGTTGGCATTTCTGTGTGGAGTTTGCATGTTCTCCCCGTGTTTGCGTGGGTTTCCTCCGGGTGCTCCGGTTTCCCCCACAAGTCCAAAGACATGCGGTACAGGTGAATTAGGTAGGCTAAATTGTCTGTAGTGAATGTGTGTGAATGGGTGTGTGTGGATGTTTCCCAGAGATGGGTTGCGGCTGGAAGGGCATCCGCTGCGTAAAACATATGCTGGATAAGTTGGCGGTTCATTCCGCTGTGGCAACCCCAGATTAATAAAGGGACTAAGCCGAAAAGAAAATGAATGAATGAATATGGTGACCAGATACCAGTTTATCTGACCAGATATGACACATTCTGAAATATGAAAAGCAAGAGGCACAAAAGTAATCTGTTCAAAAACAAGCTCAACATATCTCTAAAGTTATTCAGACTGGATTTTAAAGCTTGTAAAAACACATTATTACACTCTAAACATATTAAGGACCCCTATTAAACCACAAACAATTTTATGTACACAGAGTACATTTTTAAAAATCTATGCAAAAAATATCATGAAACCTGCTGAGGTCTGATTTCTTACAGGGTTTTTTCCTTTTCTTCTATTATTATATTTAACAGTCGCCTTACTTACTGGTAATACGTTTACAGGAAAAGACATTTACAGGAAATGAAAAAGCACACTCAGCATGTTTAATCACATACATTTTTTTAAGAGAACATGCATTGATATAATTCTGTATTCAGCACTGTAATAAATATGTGTTATTAACATTAACATTAACATTAATTAACATTAAGTAGCTTGTGATTCACTAGTGTGTTTTTTAAATTAAATTGCCAAACTGCATAAAGAGCAGGATGTAAGACTTCTCCACGCACATTGATTTTTTTAAGTCGGCTGTGATTTATAAAGTGAAAGTTGTATGAAGATGTGCGTAAACACAGTTTTGTTATTTTTACATTTATGCATTTTTCATTTGTTATAATTTTTCAAAGTTTATCATTTTTGTTTGTGTATGCCATTTTCAGCATTCTGGCATATGTTCACTTTTAGAAAAGCATCTATGCAAAGTTTTATGAATGAGACTCCAGGTCCTAACAAGCTGCAGAGCAGAGCAGAGCTCATTAATATGCAATACTTTTCCAAATATGATCAAAATGGAGCTTGTCATTCAAGGGATATTTTCTGGAGTAATAAATAAGCATACTCTTTCTGGAGGTTTTTTTTTACTTATAAGCCCCATTCTACTGTGTTGAGAACAATTTAAGTTGTTATTGAATCAATTCAATAAAAAGCATGAACATAATGCAGTTCAACTGTGTAAAAAAACAACAAAGAATAGCAGTGAATCACAAGATATAGACAATTGTTAATAACATATATTTATTACAGTGCGGCATACAAAATAATTATATCAGTGCATGTTATCCTTAAAAAAGAGCTGTGATCAAAGGTGCTGAGAGTATTCATTTCCTATAAATTTCTAACATATTTCCAGTAAGCAAGGGGATTGTACAGTTGAATGCAATAATAGAAAATACGGAAGAAACCCTGTAAGATATCACACCTCAGCAAGTGTCATAATACTTTTACATATTTAAATGAATATGTTTTAAAAATTTTCATAAAATTGTTTGTGGTTAAATAGAGCGAAACTCAAAGGATGTGTTTTTACAAGCTTCACTCATTAAAAATGCTGCCTGAATAACTTCTGAGATATTTTCACATTGTTTTTGACCATATAAAATTACTTTAGTTTTTTTCCTGATTTTCATTCGAGTCATATCTGGTCAAAAAAACTGCTATGTTGGGTGTTAGATGTTGATGTAAAGTGAAAAGTTAACTTTGTATGTGAGATTTCACAAATACAAGTCTTCAACAAATACATGTATGATGTCTAAAATCAATCAAATTATATTATATTGTGTAGGTTTGAACCCATTTAAATACTAAGTATATATATATTTTTAAATAGGTTTAGCATATTATACTAACCAACATAATATATAAAACAATACAGACTTGGTTGCAATTTGTAAAATTTTAAAAAGTGGAACTATAATTGAGAACATTTTTTACCTTTTACTTATGGACATTGTCCCACAGCAACATAAACACAATACCCGAAAGACTGTTTATAATAAATTGTATTTATTTTTAACAAAGACCAGCTACTTAGCCAGTGTTTTATCAAACTGCTCTTACACACTTTCAGTTAGACACTATTGGCAAGAAAGTAAGAGTGTGTCCTAATTTGTCATTTTCCAGGTGTTTTTTAAGGAATGACTGTATCTTTGGACTGAAAAGATTGATATGGTAATCTCTGGAGTCTGCAATCGAAGTTGCATCAGGTTTTGTTTTTGTGCAGAGGTTCTGCACTCCCCAGCTTACAACACCAATCTGTTAAAAAGTTGACAGATATTAATTAAACACAATAAAACATATAACAGATATTAATTAATGCGTTTCATGTACAGATGACAATATTGTCATAACAATTCCCAATGACATGAATCCACAAAAATAATCAAAAACACTTAGTTCTCCAGCAGGAGGGGAACTACAATGCTATGTGGAAACTTCCACTATGGGGATTTTGTCAGAAACCACTCACTCTGAAGAGCAATAAATTGGGCCAATGAAATGCCAGTGAGTTGGCGGTGTCACCGTGCATCGCAACAATACCTTTTTTCGCTTCAGAAGCCTCACGTACAGACTGAAAGAGACGTATTTGCTGTCTTCCCCCGACTTCGTTTGAGGTAGAGTGAGAGAAAGCTGCCGTCTTCTGCCCAGTTCCAGTCCGAGCAACAGCGTGGTCGAGCTGGGCTTCTCCCGTCCCTGGGCTTTTCGCTGGACCGGTACTTCAAGAGCGGTGAGTATAAAGCAAATTCTCCTAAAAGAGCAACACGGTCGTGCAGCGCGTCTTTTTAAAGACGTCGCTCCAACCGTGCATTTCTGGATGCGGTAGTTCCCTGTCCATGGATGATGGGCACGAGAACTGTGTGGCATGTCTGGGGGTTAAGCATGTTAATGCGGTGCTCTCTGGCACCCACGCCCAGATCTGTGGAACCCCTTGTGTGGTCCATAGATGGAGCGTGGAGGACTTAGGTGACCTACCGGTTCGGTGGTTAACACTGTCACTCAGGCTAGAGCACCCTCTACGAGGCATGCCTACGTCCTGAAGTGGAGTCTATTTGCTGTGTGGTGTACTCCTCTCCAAGAAGGACCCCGGACATGCCAGATCAGTGCCTTTCTCTCTAACACATAGATACGTGTGCTTTTCTGACTCTGCTCAGTTGAGGTCCCCTTTCCGCGAACCCTACAGAGTTCCTCCAAGGCCCCCAGCACCTGACTCAGCAAAGGAGTTGGGTGCCTGGCCCATTACGTTGTTGGCATGTACGCTCGGTTAGCCAGCGTTCTGGGTATAGGTGCCTGCTATGCGCGATCCCCATTTGCGATCCCATATGCTTCACTCAGCCACGGTATAGTCCCGCTCTCCAGGCGGGCCCGTGTCTTCCCTCCCCGCTAACCATCCTTCATATGTGTACTCCCCCTTCTCAGGGTTAGTCCACATGTCTTATTGCCATCAGGTCTCCCCATTGGGCAGCAGGTGGCCTCCGCAGCGTCCTCCCCATCGGGACTGCACGCTTTCCCAATGTACTGTCGTATTTTAAAATTCCTAGAATTTAAATTGGTCCCCAAAAAATATAAATAAAAATACTCCCCAAAAAATATAAATAAGCCTTAAGCGCTTCACAGGTAAGTAAGGGCCAGGGGACACGTTGGAGGGCTGCGTCTCTGGTGATGATGGTGCGCTCACGCTGGAGCCTGGCAAACCTCTCACCAGCGACGTGGTAAGGTTCAATCACTGTGGCGTTTTCCATACATTTCCCCATAGTGGAAGTTTCCACATAGCACTGGAGTTCCCCTCCTACTAGGGAACGTAATGGTTACTAAAGTAACCTTCGTTCCCCAATGCTATGTGCCTTTGCCACAGTGATTGCGCCTTAGCTGATAGCTTCTTCAGCTAGAAAAGGTATTGTTGCGATGCACGGCTGGCATTCTTATACACGAATTGATTGTGATTAATGCCAGCTGTGTGCGCTGACACCACCAACTCATTGGCATTTCATTGGCCCGTTTTATTACTCTTCAGAGTGAGTGGATTCTGACAAAATGTCCATATTGGAATTTTCCACATAGCATTTCCGTTCCCCTCGACACATGAAGACGTGATATTAGTAGCAAACAGCCGATCATATGTCTTGAAACATAAAGATATTCTGATTGTCTTCTCACAAGGGGTTCAGTGCAATTCACTGCCAAACATCAAAAGGAACACGGAGATCCAGAAATCTAAGCCCATATAGGGTTTTAAGTTTTTATTTTATTGATTAAAAATAAAACATTTATATTTTAGTTAGTATTTATCTTTATTCAAACTAAAATTGCTTGTGTAATGAATATGATAATTATATAAACCATCTAAAATTATTATAATAAATAATCTTTGTTCAAATCAGACAATTGTATATTTAAGTCTGTTACTGTATAGTGGTCTTTAATTGAAATAGTGGAGTGGCTTTACTTGGTCACTTTATCTCAGTTTGTGATCTCTAAACCAGAACATAGCCTGTCCTGGAGCAGAGTAGCCATGCAGCATAAGATACTATAACCACAAAGAGTTTTTAAAGGGCACCTATGAGGGAAATCAACTTTTGTAAGCTGTTTGTACAGAACTGTGTGTAGGTATAGTGTGTCCACTGTCATATTGGAGTGATATAAACACAGTAAGTCTTTTTTTATTTTCTGATTTCAAAATAAGATCCAAATCCCTGCAATTTTGAGGCCCACAGCAACGTGACGTAGGAGTACAGATTTCCTCAACTGGGGTTAAAAGATCTGTTCAGCTCACTGTGATCATCTGCAGCTCAAGAATGAGTTTTACAAGTTTAAAAATTTTTTTAAAACTAAGCATGTTTGTAATAAAGTCAGTACAAACGTGATGTAAATCATCACCACAGCCACGTCAGTACAATTATAAAAGAAGATGCTTTAATCCCAGTTTGTGGATGTTAAATCAGGTTTATTTTGTACATTAACATCACGGATATCCATACAGCGGTGTATATTAATTTGTAAAACGTTAAACCTGCACACTGTGTGTCTGTTAGGGGTTGCACCGACTAGTCGACTGGTCGAGTTTAATGCTCTGCCATGACGCTTTTTGATTGACGTCGACTAGTCGCGCTGAGAAGATCACATGGTTTTTGACCTGAACTACATGGCAGTTTTACACACGAAGGTGGTTCACTAAATAAAATTGCCCTCAGATTATATAAAGTAATTTTTTAAATGTTATTTTTCTCATGTCAGCGTCAAGGATTCGTGTGAACTTTGAGTGAACTTAATTGTCAAACAGACGGCAGTTAGGTCGCTCCATGCAAACAACCTCGAGCAGATGCCAGCCAATTGCGTTTACGCAACCTTGGAAAAGTAATGTGATTTGCTGTTTCCCTCTGCAAAGCACAGATGCTGATATACTTTGTGAATAAACTGTGAAGTGCTCAGAAACCATGAAGTGCGCAGCCGGTGAACGCGGTGATTTGAGGAGACATCTGATAAGCAAGATTAGCCAGTAACCGCAAAAAAAACGCCTGACTTGAGCAAGATTTTGAGCAGCTTTCTCTCCCACACTATCATAGCGGTAAATTATGCGTCTGAGCAAGTCTCTGACAGTGTAATAAGGCTTAATGTTATAGCCTTTGTCTTTCGCGCGTTATTTTTTTATAAAATAATTTCACATTAATCCGTGTGCTGACATTGATGATGACACCAGCCACTAGTTATTTTAATATTATACTAGTATTAAAATTTTGAGCTGAAAATTTACAGACACATTCTGGAGACACAAAAGACTTACCTTAAATCTTGAAAAGGGGTTAAAATAGGTGCCCTTTAAAGCTTTGTTCCTAGAACCTGGGATTTGTGTAAACTAAACTGAAACCTAACTGGCTAGCCAGCTAATCCACCTTCCTGCTACAGGCCCCTAAACCCCACTATTGTTCTTTTGGTGGTCATGTTTTTGCTCATGCCTGTAGTATGTGGTGTAATACATACCACATGCACATGTCAATATTTTCACAAATTCATGTTTTTGTAGTTTACACAGAGACAATTACAATATTTTTTTTTTAAAATGCATTTCTGTTTCTAGTTGAAAACTGACCCTTGATCGTTACCACATCATCAATACTACTTCCAAAAAGAGAGGAAATCTCACCTGAATGAGTCGGCCAAATTTATTTACATGTGTGGCCCCACCTGATTCACCTGTCACAAAATGATATGCAGACATGATATTAGATCCATAATGATTAAGTTAGGTTAAGAGAAAAGCTGCCATATTGATGATAAAAATCAAATATACCTTTGCAGGAAACATCATCTATTTCTGGTTGATTACCACCACTGCACAAGAAATTGTCTGTAACTGCCTCTGACGCATCTGTCACATCGATTCCTTTTGCTTTTGTTGCATCTTGAACACAAGCATCCCGCTAAAGAAAAAGTAGACCCAAGAAGAAAAAATGTATTTTAAAATTAGTGACTTGTGATTCCAGTAATCCAGTAATGTTTTCTGATGCACAGTGCACATATTACATGGCAAAAATAAGTTAATATTCCCATTGCCCATTGAATTATACAATCACGGGCTACAACCAATGTACACTCAGTGGCTAGAGAATAGTCATAATGCACTGTGAGAGTTTGCACGCCGAATGCTTTTCCCAGTTTCTGTGTCTAATCATCAAAAGATGGCATCAACACCCTATCAGTGTAAGTTTCTAAATAAATTATTTACTTAACATTTGTATGCATGACAGAAACTGTGTTTGATTACTAATAGACATCTCACTAAGTGTTATAGTGAAATAACCATCACAGGGTAATCCGTCTGAGGGCAAAGCAGCAAAGCACAAACGAAACAGCATCTCTTCCAATGCACTCAGTGCCCAAATTCACTCACTTGTTTTCATTCAGTCATCAGCAGCCAAAACACAGACTGATATGTTGCATACGGGATTATTAATATGTTTTGAGATTATAACAATGATAATTGTCCTCCCTTATTTTTAGGTTGATCAAATTTTATATTAAACTTACAGTACCATATATGTGGGACTTTTATTTTTAAAACAGGAGACACTGCAAAGTCAAAGCCAGCTGCACCAGTTTGTTTTTATGCGTTACTAAACAACGATTCTTTAGAGCTCAACAGAACAGAAAAATGCAGGATATACAGATTATAAATTTCTTCAGTGCCACCCTGAAGAAAAATAAGGTATGTTTTTTTTGTATCTCTTGTTAATTTATTGTGTTTATTGGGAAATTTGATGGATTTGAAAGAATAAATAAGCATATAGAATATTAAGCATTTGAAACCATTTCTGAAGAATGTTTGAACTTACTTAAGCCACGTACCTACTCTACTATGTACTATGTACTCTACTATCTACTATGTTGATATGAGAGAACAATTTAACTTGATGAATCAATGCAGTATATGGGACCTTTAAGTGAATAAACTGCATGGTTGTTGGTGGCTGATGGGCTAGTCTGAATATTTTTTTCGGAAACTGTTGATCGACTGAGATTTTCATGTAATAGTGTATGTAATAAAGTGACTGGAGTTTGTGAATACCACTATTACCTGTATTTCACTATTTCTTATACAGTGATTCTCACACTTGCTTCAAAATCACAGTGTTGACCACTAATCTCTATTTACTCATTTACAGTATACAGTGGGTACGGAAAGTATTTAGACCCCCTTAAATTTTTCACTCTTTGTTATATTACAGCCACTTGCTAGTTCACTTTTTTCCTTATTAATGTACACATAGAACCCCATATTGACTGAAAAACACAGAATTGTTGACATTTTTGCAGATTTATTAAAAAGAAAAACTGAAACACCACATGTTCCTAAGTATTCAGAACCTTTGCTGTGACATTCATATGTTTATCTCAGGTGTTTGATTATACTGATTGGACTTGATTAGGAAAGGGGGGAGAAGAGCCTTGGTAAGAGAGGTAAAGAGGAACCCAAAGATCACTGTGGCTGAGCTCCAGAGATGCAGTCGGGAGATGAGAGAAAGTTGTAGAAAGTCAACCATCACTGCAGCCCTCCACCAGTTGGGGCTTTATGACAGAGTGGCCTGACACATGAAAGCCTGCATGGAGTTTGCTAAAAAAAACACCTAAAGGACTCCAACATGGTGATAGAAGATAGAACTTTTTGGCCTTAATTCTAAGCGGTATGTGTGGAGAAAACCAGACACTGCTCATCACCTGTTCAATACAGTCTCAACAGTGAAGCATGGTGGTGGCAGCATCATGCTGTGGGGGTGTTTTTCAGCTGCAGGGACAGGACAACTGGTTGCAATCGAGGAATAGATGAATGTGGCCAAGTACAGGGATATCCTGGACAAAAACCCTCTCCAGAGTGCTCAGGACCTCAGACTGGGCCAAAGGTTTACCTTCCAACAAGACAATGACCCTAAGCACACAAAGGTTGCCCCTAAAATAATGAAGGAGTGGCTTCACAACAACTCAGTAACTGTTCTTGATTGGCCCAGCCAGAGCCCTGACTTAAACCTAATTGAGCATCTCTGAAGAGACTTAAGAATGGCTGTCCACCACATTTACCATCCAACCTGGCAGAACTGGAGAGCATTTGCAAGGAGGAATGGCAGAGGATCCCCAAATCCAGGTGTGGAAAATTTGTTGCATCTTTCTCCAAAAGACGCATGGCTGTATTAGATGAAAAGGGTGCTTCTACTAAATACTGAGCAAAGGTTCTGAATACTTAGGGCCATGTGATATTTCAGTTTTTTGTTTTTTTTATAAATCTGCAAAAATGTCAACAATTCTGTGTTTTTCTGTCAATATGGGGTGCTGTGTGTACATTAATGAGGAATAAATGAACTCAAATGATTTTAGCAAATGGCTGCAATATAACAAAAAGTGAAAAATTTAAGGGGGTCTGAATACTTTCCGTACCCACTGTATATATTTCATAACACTATAGAGGTGATCTTACGTGTTGATCAGACAAACATCCTACACATCAGATTTAAAATAAGAAAAAAGCATTACATATTTTCCAAGCTTGATTGTGATCCTCCTTATTTTTCGTGGACTGTCTTTCCCCTTATCCATTTTAGATGTAAAAGCAGCATTCACAAGCTCATTGCTCATTATTAGTTGCTCTGTAACAAATACACAGAGGAAAAAAATGCATGTCTCATTGTCCAAATATCAATGCTCAATACAGTTCATTTCTGTTTCTTATATGCTTCTAATAGTCCATGGGTGTCTAGTATCTTACCATGTTTTTCACACGTCCCTTGACTGTCTGAAAGTTTCAGAGCTCCATTGGCTTCTTTGGTGCAGGGAAGGCAGATTGGCCTGTACAGAGATAAACATAACAATCAGCCGTTTTAACAACACACATTTTTAATTAAGTAAATTACCATGTGAAGATCTGTGCTCCTCACCGTAGATTAATGCTCATCTTAACCGGAGTTTTCAGCTGTATAAGTGCGATATCATACTCGTAATATTCCTTTATTCCAATGCTTTGTTTTGCTGTGATGCTATAGTTAGGATGAATGATTAACCTATCCACTTTTACAACTGCAAAAAGAAAAGTAAACATCATTACCAAGATTTACTTTCTAAGATATTTGTCTTTATTATTCAGTCTGAAAATACAATCAAATGAAATCAGGACACAACATTACCCAGGCCTTTTTCCAAATACACTGTTATCTTATCAGGTGTGTCTCCATCTTTAAAACAGTGCGCTGCTGTCAAGATATATCGAGAGGTAACTAATGAGCCCATGCAATCTGAGACTTGTGAATGCTACAGGAAGAGCAGAGAAAAGAGATATTTATTCATAGAAAGATTCATCTCTTTAGCTATAACATGCATGCATCTTCTCATGGGAGAAAAGGTAGTATATGTGCATATGATAACATCTGACAAAAAATGGATCCTCACTGCAATACTAAGCTGTGCCAACCAGGGGTATGCGCGTCGTTCATTTGATTTGTCATAGTCTTGATGCATCCCACACAATCCTACAACGGTGCTATCATCTGTGTAAAAAAGCAGATACTTAAGAACAATCGCTCTGTTGAAAATTCTGCCTACATTTATTTAAGCCTGTTTAGTTGCAAACCTGTTTCATTTTCAATCTTAAATGAAACACATACAGTATGTGACCCTTGATGACAAAACCCTGGATGTCATTTGTTGCACAGGTACTTTTTTGGAAATAGATTGTCAATAACATTTGTTTTTCTTTTATGTCACAAGTCATTATGATAATAAGCAAAGATCATGTTCCATGAACGTTTCTTACTGTAAATGTATCAAAACTCAATATTTGATTAGTACTAATATCTACATGTATGTACTTGTAAGTGTACTACTTTAATACTGATTGGGAGTAAATTGGTCCACATTTATAGTATATAAAAATATACTTTTATTTGTAACACTAAATTGTATATATACTGAATACTATAGTAATAGTATTATACTGAAAGTGTTCTGTTAGTGTACTCTTCGATAACCAGTGGGTTTCTGGCAGTATACTGCAAGTGTACATATAAGTGTTGTTTTCCAGTGGGAGGGGAACTACAATGCTATGTGGAAACTTCCACTATGGGGATTTCGTCAGAAACCACTCGCTCTGAAGAGCAATAAAACGGGCCAATGAAATGCCAATGAGTTGGCGGTGTCAGCGCACGCAGCTGGCAGCTATCACAATCAATTTGTGTATAAGAATGCCAGCCGTGCATTGCAACAATACCTTTTTTCGCTTCAGAAGCCTCACGTGCAGACTGAAAGAGTCTTGCGGTGGTTCCCTGTCCACGGATGATGGGCACGAGTACTGTGTTGCATGTCTGGGGGTTCAGCATGTTAATGCAGTACTCACGGGGAGCGCATGCCATCACTGCGATGTCATGTCTGTTGCGCAGCTAAGATCGCGGCTCGCTCTTGAAAAAGGGCGAACCACCCCTGTTGTCCCCCGCAAGTAGCGGTTGGCACTCGGGCAGATCTGAGGGCTTGCACCGCCCTCGGGCTTGCAGACCTCCCATTCCTCAGCGCGCACCATCCAAGCTTCGAGTGAGAGAAGCGCTCTATCCTCCGGGATGGTCGCCCTCTCACTCAATGACACCGAGGACCAGATGTCCATCGCTGCATCAAAGGGTGGGCTGGCATTTCCGATGACAATTTGGACCCGCTTTCTCCCTCAGGGGTGGTAAGCGAGGCTCTGGATATGGAATCTGATATGATGGCCGTGCTAACCCGGGCTGCTTTGGCTGTGAGGCTGGAGATGGCTTGTCCCCCAACTTCGCCACCGGACCAATTAGACGGGTTCTATGTGGAGGATAAGAAGGGGAAACCCGCTAAGCTTCCCGTCCCCTTCTTCCCGGAGGTGCACAGTAAGTTCACGCAGCGCTGAGGGGACCTTTTTCTGCCCGGTTTGCGTGCGCTCCACCCTCACCTTCCTTGATAACAGAGCAGGAGGTACGAGGCAAATCCCCAGGTTGAGCGTGCTAACACAGTCAATCTTGCCCATGTGGTACCCCTTCCTGGCGTGGTTGGCCTCGGCTCCCGTCCAAAGCGTGTAGGTGGTTTGCGTCCCTCGGGGCCAGAGCCTACACTGCTGCGGGCCAGACTGCTTCCGTTTTGCTTGCTATGGCTGGCGCAGGCTGTGGCCTATCGGCACGAGGAATGTTCCGACCCAGGCTTAATGCACTACGCACTGCAACCAACTTTGCTCTGAAAACACCAGGTCGGCTGTGAGTGCCCTGGGAAGGACGATGACCACACTAGTGGTCCAGGAACGCCACCTCTAACTAAACCTGGCAGATATGAATGACGTTAACAAAGTTCACTTTCTTAACTCACCCATATCGCCCTGTTTGGCGACACCAGGGGTGAGTTCACCCAGGAATTCACCACGGTGAAAAAGCAGTCAAAAGCAGGACTTTAGAAACCATCCACTTTGGCTGCTCCTCGCCGAGGGTGCTCGTTTGTGGCTCCAAAATCTGCTCTAACGCCCTGTCCATTAAATGGTTAAGTGTCGGCGTCGAGCACCCCACAAATGATCATCGCCCCCCGCCTCAGAGCGCAGCTAAGTCTGAGATAGACCACTTGGAGAAAAAGAGGTGTGCTATTTCCCCAGCGGAGGACGGGGACACATTAACTTATGGCCGTATGGCTACCAAATTTTATAAAGAGCAATTTCTCATTTCTCTGGGTGTGACAGCCCAAACACTGCCAGTATGGGACGCTATGCCTTCCAAAAGTAAACTAATTAGTAAAGGGATAGTTCACCCAGATATGGGTAGAAGGAATAGTACTCACTATTTACTTATTCTCAAGTGGTTCCAAACTTTTACAAGTTTCTTTCTTTAAATGAACACAAAAGAAGATATTCAGAAGAACACTGAAAAACTGTAACCATTGACGTAGCAAAAATGCCAACGCTTGACAATACAGAACACATAGCTAATATTAGTTAATTCATTAATCAACATGAACAATATATTCATTGAAGTATTTATTTATGTTTGTTAATGTTGGTTAATGAAAATACAGTTATTACAGTTATACAGTTAACAAGAAGAGTTGAATTTTAATAATGCACTAGTAAATGTTGAACTGTAAATAATAAATGCTGTAACAGTATTGTTTATTGTTTGTCCATGTAAGAAAATACATTAATAATTAACATTAACTGTGTCTCATATTTTAGTTACCAAAAAAAAAGAAATATAGCCTGTAACCATTGGGAAAGTCAATGGTTACAGGTTTCCGACATTTTTCAAAATAACCTCTTTTGTGTTGAACATAAAAAAGAAACTCATAAAGGTTTGGAACAATATGAGGGTGAGGAAAAAGAGCTACATTTTCATTTTTGGAGAACTATCCCTTTAACAATGCGCTATATGCACAGCTAGTGTTTTTCAGCTAATGATAAACTTCCGGTGAAAGTTTAATGTTACTATTTTAAATTTCATAAGGTTCCTTTTACAGTATTGATATTGTAATGTAATTAAAATACAATCAGTTAAATAGACTTACGCAATAATTTAGTTGCTCAAGCGTAAAAACGAGATGAAAGACTATGTAACTGCTAGCTCCGTCAGGATCAGCAGGCGAGCACAGAAACTCCATTGAAAATACTGGGGTAAAATAAACTGTCGTATTTTAAAGACATGGCAGGGGAAAATGGAATTTAATGCAGTACTTATTGTCTGGTCAGAGACCCACTTTATATCGTATATCTATCAGGCAGTGAAAATCACAGATTTTTAAAGAAATCAGACCTTAAACGTGGCAATTTTATAATGGAAAGACAGTTCACCAGAAGCGCTGAGGCTGGCTGAAATTAAAAGTCTGTGTGCATATCCCCCATTAGTCTGGCAGCAAGAATATTTTGCAATGTTTCCTTTTTACTAGGGTATGTATAGGGTATATATATATACACATTACTAAAGTTCATCTTGAGACAAAACAATGTCATATTTTACATTCTAAAAATGCAGCTTAGTCTCGGCTTTAAAACTTAGTGTCTGTGAAATATGTAGTCTACTTCAGGTTATACATACAAAATTACATTAGAGTTGACAGAAAGCCTGTACATTTGCAAATGTAAGAAATAAAGTCACAAAAAATGTCAGAATTGTGAAATTAAAAGGTTGTTATCAACAATTTTATCACACAGGAAATATATTTTAATATTTTTAAAATCTGAGTTTATCATAAAGCTAGATAAACTGGAACATATACATGAACATTAAGAAATCTGGGTGAATTATAGATTTATTACCAAGCATGAGGTCAAATGTCTTCTGCACCTCCTCCAAATCTGGAAGCTTAAAGAAATGTCTTTCATTCTCCTTCTCTGACACTAAGCCATTCATGTCTTCTTTCTTTACATCCTTTCCAACTCCAAATACATAAAGATCTGACAGGACAGGACACATTGTTACCTTTATGAAATATATAATATAAACTTATAAATGTACTTGCTCACCAAGTTTCTTCTCTCGATGTATATCATATTTAATGACAAGATTCCTTATTTGGTCCACTTTAGGTTTGGGATTCCCTCCCATGTTAGCATGACCTATGAAATAAAAAGAAGCAATAACAGATCAGTTATCTGGGTTCTAATGTGTACTAATGTCTTCGAGTGGGTCTATATTGGTTGTATTACACTGGATATGTTGTAAATTATTTCAGTTATTCTTTCTGATCAAAAGCTTGGTAAGGAATTTTACTTCTAAGTACAGATACACAAACATATACAACAGGAAAATCAATGTCTGATTGATGATGATTGTATGCAGATACTGATAAGTCATTACCATCAGTGAACACGATGATGACGTGTTGGGTCTGAAGAAAGTCTTCTTTATTTTTGATTTGCTCAAGTGTCATGCTGTCTAAAATCTTCAGGTAAAGATTGGCGATATTGGTGCCTGTTCGATCGCCTTTTTCTGTTGGTGAAAAAAACAAACATATAAATAAATAAATAAATAAATATTAAAAGTACTGTAAGTGCAACAAAAGTACAACATTTATGAACTGTGATCAAAACTGGAACAACCTGTGAGTTTCAATGGATTGATTGCACACCCTCCAGCCAATCAGAATCAAGAATTTCAACAGACCATGAAATAAGTAAAGAATAATTGACAATGAACTGATGAATTATTAGAAAATAATGGACACGGACAGCCAAGATGGTGGTTACACCACAGGTGTGCTTCGTCTAATAATTTAATGTAACGGAGTAACCTAAAGACAATGTTCACTTGTTTTTTCAAGACAACGTTTGACAGGTTTATGACATCAAACTGTTTTTGCATGAAAGACTAGTTTCTTGTGCATCCATTTAAAGCCTGTTGTTTTGTTTTCATTGGATTATGACAGTTGTAAGCATGTATTTATACTACGGCGCTGTTGAATGCTTGATTATGATTGGCCGATGAACATTCTAGCTGTGCATTTATTTTCAGGGAACCACGCGGCTTAAGTGGTTCCAGGCAGGTCTTGACCACATTGTAGTTGCGTATCACTATGCTGAATGACTTCAAAAATTAAATCAAAACAAAACTTTGACTGGGATGCGTGAGAAACTAGTGTTTACACACCGGAGCAGTTTGAGGACAAAAACCTGAAAAATGTCTTTAAATACAATATCTGTCATGTGGTAACATAAAGTCAAATAAATGTCAATAGACTGTTAAACTATTACTCACCCTCAAGTTGTTCCAAATAATGCAGACCTGATGTGTTAAGGCCACTCTGTATAACTACCTCAGGTGTGCATTACATTCTAATAATTCAACAGCCTGTTGTCAATTATACCTAGGGAGGTGTACCTATTAATATTGATTCTGATGGCCAATTGCACCACATTGGCCAATTGCAAAACACAGGCTGCCCTGGGTGAACTAATCAAATTTTACAATTTCTCACATTAATGTTGCAGTCTTTATTTTGAAAGGTAAACCAGACTTTAATTTTCATAGTGCAGTAATTTCGATGTAATAATGATTACATTGAAGAACATATAGATGACAAATGGGTAAGATCTTTTGTTTTTTATCGATATCTCTTATGCCTTATGTGGTGAAAACCACACATCTATAATAGCATTTAATATTATATGACATATTTTTCATTAACCTGTATGATAGATGTGTAATTTGCATATTATGCCATAAAACTGTTTTCTTTATGGGTCCCCTTGTTTGGTGGCAGTGGACCAGTGTACACAATAAGACATACAATCAGAATACTTACTGTCATAATTAAATTTGTCCAGATCTTCAAAAACCTTAGAGATGTTTCTTGCCTCTTTGTTGGTTTTGAAGTCCCTCATTTTAACTATCTGATCAACGTCCGTAGCAAACATCAGGATCTCATAGTTTGGAGAGACCTCATAATAACTAATCTTTGGAGAAAGAGAATTTGGATAAATTATGAACACATTCAGTCTCCTGGTCACATAGAGAGATTAAAATTTTTAAATTCACATAAAAAATACACTTGTTTAGCTTCTAAGACATAGACAAGGTTTTTCCACTAAACATTACCAAAATACCTACTAGGAGATGATTTTATCCTCTGGGAACTAACTGGACTGTGAACAGTGGCTGTTATAGAAAATATGACAATTCAAGAATGCAGTAGATTGTGGGGGACTAATGCTAAATGCTTGCTAATTGCTAATGCTTTTGGCAATGGTGTGGAAAGATGAATGCGGCAGTACAGGACGAAAACAATCTCCAGAGTGCTCAGGACCTCAGACTGGGCCGAAGGTTTACCTTTCAACAATGACCCTAAGCACTCATAATAAAATAACGAAGGAGTGGCTTCACAACAACAACTACGTGACTGTTCTTGAATGGCCAAGCCAGAGCCCTTACTTAAACCCAATTAAGCATCTTTGGAAAGACCTAAAAAATGGCTGTCCACCAACGTTTACCATCTAACCTGACAGAACTGGAGAGGATCTGCAAGGCAGAATGGCAGAGGATCCCCAAATACAGGTGTGAAAAAACGTATTGCATTCAATCATTCATTTTCAACCGATTTTCTGGGGCCGGGTCGCGGGGGCAGCAGTCTTAGGGGAGAACCCCAGGCTTCCCTCTCCCCAGACACTTCCTCCAGCTCCTCCAGGGAGATCCCGAGGCGTTCCCAGGCCAGCCGAGAGACATAGTCCCTCCAGCGTGTCCTGGGTCTTCCCCGAGGCCTCCTCCTGGTGGGACATGCCTGGAACACCTCATTAGGTAGGCATCCAGGAGGCATCCGAAACAGATGCCCGAACCACCTCAGCTGACTTCTCGCATTACTGCTGCCGCTGCACCAATCCGCCTGTCAATCTCATGTTCCATCCTTCCCTCACTCGTGAACAAAACCCCAAAATACTTGAACTCCTCCACCTGGGGTAAGGACTTTCCTCCAACCTGGAGATGGCAAACCACCTTTTTCCGGTGGAGCACCATGGCCTCGGACTTGGAGATGCTGATTCTCATCCCAGCCGGGTCACATTCTGCAGCAAACCGCCCCAGTGCATGCTGAAGATCCATGTTCAATGAAGCCAACAGAACCACATTGTCTGCGAATAACAGAGATGAAATCTCTGATTGGCCCCCTCCAGCCCAAGGCTGCGCTTATGTCCATAAAAATTATAAACAGAACTGGTGACAAAGGGCAGCCCTGCCGGAGTCCAACGTGCACTGAAAACAAGTCTGACTCATTGCCGGCAATGCGAACCAAACTCCTACTCTGTTCATACAGGGACGACACAGCCCTTAACAGAGCACCTCTGACCCCATACTCCCAGAGCACCCTCCACAGAACGCCACGAGGGACACGGCCGAATGCCTTCTCCAAGTCCACAAAACACATGTGGACTGGTTGGGCATACTCCTACGAACCCTCGAGCACCCTGGTAAGGGTATAGAGCTGGTCCAGTGTACCACGGCCCGAACAAAAACTGCATTGTTCCTCCTGGATCCTAGGTTCAACCATCGGTCGGATTTTCCTTTCCAGTACCCTGGCATAGGCTTTCCCTGGGAGGCTGAGGAGTGTGATCCCCCTATAGTTGGAGCACACCCACCGGTCCCCCTTCTTAAAAAAGGGAACCACCACCCCAGTTGCCCAGTCCAGAGGTACAGTCCCCGACCTCCATGCAATATTGTAGAGACGTGTCAACTAAGACAGCCCCACAACATCCAGAGACCTAAGATACACAGAGTGAATCTCATCTACCCCCGCTACTTTGCCACTCCGGAGTTTACAAACTACCTCAGTGACCTCAGCTTGGGTGCTGGGTGAGTCCACCCCTGCATCCCCAGTCTCTGCTTCCTCAATGAAAGACATGTTGGTGGGGTTAAGGAGATCCTCAAAGTATTCCTTCCACAGTCCAACAACATCCACTGGGGGTCAAAAGCTTCCCCCTTTTGCTGTAAACAGTGTTGATATGGAGCTGCTTTCCCCTCCTGAGGCGCCGGACGGTTTGCCTGAATTTCTTTGGGGCCAAGCAATAGTCTTCCTCCATGGTCTCCCCGAACTCTTCCCAGGCCCGAGTTTTTGCTTCAGCAACCACCTGGACTGCAGCATGATTGGCCCGTTGGTTCCCATCAGCTGCCTCGGGAGTCCTGCAAGCCAACCAAGCCCTGTAGGACTCCTTCTTCAGCTTGACAGCATCCCTTACTTCCGTTGTCCACCACCGGGTTCGTGGATTGCCACCCCGACAGGCACCACAGACCTTACGGCCACAGCTCCTTACGGCCACGTTAACAATGGAGTCGGAAAACATGGACCACTCTGTCTCAATGTCTCCAGCCTCCCTCGGGATCTGGTCAAAGCTCTTCCGGAGGTGAGAGTTGAAAATGACTAGAAGTTCAGCCAGACGTTCCCAGAGGACCCTCACAATACGCTTAGGCCTACCAGGTCTGTCCAGCTTTCCCCCCTGCCAACGGATCCAAATCATCACCAGTTGATGACTGGTGTCCATAAGTGCACATGGCACCAGGACACCCTAGGGCGGAGGTCAATGATCGACTTTGTGGTTGTATCATCTGATCTCCGACCGTATGTCTTGGACACTCGGGTAAAGAGAGGGGCAGAGCTGTCAACTGATCACCACCTGGTGATGAGTTGAAAACGTGTTGCATCTTTCCCAAAAAGACGCATGGCTGTATTAGATCAAAAGGGTGCTTCTACTAAATACTGAGCAAAGGGTCTGAATACTTAGGGCCATGTGATATTTCAGTTGTTTTTTTTTTATAAATCTGCAAAAATGTCAACAATTCTGTGTTTTTCTGTCAATATGGGGTGTTGTGTGTACATTAATGAGGAATAAATGAGGAATAAATGAACTTAAATGATTTTAGCAAATGGCTACAATATAACAAAGAGTGAAACATTTAAGGGGGTCTGAATACTTTCTGTACCCACTGTATGTGTGCTAAAGGTGACTACTACTTCACTACATGAGCCATGTGTTCATTCAAATTATTTTAGAACTGGCATACCTTTTCGATGAGCGTTTTAATGATTTTTTTTGCTTTGACAAAATCATCTGGCTCAATGCTGTCAGATGCATCCACAGCAATGTAGATATCAAGTTTTCCACCCTTATCCAAAGATATTTTCTTCCCATCCTGAACTGAAGAAAGAAGGACCAACCGTTCATGTTTAACTGTGCTAAAATATCATTTTTAGCATTACAGTTATTAATGATGATGAAAACGTACTATTTAATGTACCATTTTCAAGCTCTTGTTGAACTGTTAGAGTAGTCTTTAGAGAATTGCTGAAAGCTTCAGATGCTTCCACTGCAGTGTCGTATGTGAAATCAGCTGTACATTAATCACACCACAACATTAAAGGTTTAATGTTTTTTTAACACAGGTCCATAAAAGCACATGATTTCATAAATTCAATGTAGCAGTTACTCACCGTAGCACTGTGGCTCTGTTCCTGACCACTGGCCACCATCCTGACACTTTCGCACTTTGGAACCAATCAGGGTCAATGGACTGTCACAGTGGTACGTGACTTCATCATCAATATTAAACATGCTGCCTGTTCGACTGCTACCAGGGGGAACGCCAGGATCAGAACAGTGATCAGCTATGAGACAGAAACAAAGTGAAGATTTTTGGACGAACAGGCGAAATGACCCATGTCATTTTTTCCTGAAAATGTTGGCTAAATAATATGGAAGATAATAAAATAAAAAGAAATGTAGTGTTTTAAAGTCATCTAATAGACATTTAAATTTGGCCTGCCAATGCAAATTTAATAGATGTGTAAAAATATTCAAAAAAAGCTTGCTGGGATGTTTTCACATACTGAAATGAATGGTGATGGTACTCACAGTCACGTCCACAAACTGGCGTGCTTCCATTCCACTTCCCATTAGGCTGGCAAACCCGGACTTTCGAGCCACGGAATTTATAATCAGAATTACATGAGTAAGTGGTTACGTCATTTATAAAGTACCTCTCTTGATATGGAATCACCTCTCCATTCTCCAAAACACGAGGATTAGGACATGTGATTTCTAGGATAAACGCATGAACAAACATAGTAGAAGAGTATAATAAAACAATTAAATAGATTCAGCATTTATTCATGATATAATGATACAAAGTGATGCCCCATTTCCTACTTTTGCACTCAGCTTTTTTTTTTGTGCTGGTGCTGGTGCTGGTGCTGGTGCTGGTCCAGACTCCAAACTGACAACGACGTGATGGAATAGATGGGTAATGTTCATCTGGACAAATGTATTGGAGATAACTTCCATCTGAATAGCCCTTAGAAAGAGTAAAACTCCCTCCTGCAATGTTTAGATTCTCTTTGGGACATGAACCATCTCCGGATGGAGCACCTATGATCAGATCATTGGAATTGGAGAAGGTCTATATTTCAGAATGCATATATCTTGATTAAGCAAATAAGACCTACCTGCAGTGAGAGGACATATCAGTGCAAGTATTAACCACTTCAACAGCTGCACACACTCCGAGCTGGTCATTACAAGTCTTCAGATGAGCCACAAAAACACAGAAGCAAACAGTCAGGGGGACATTTTTATAGTGGGGTAAGCAAGAGGATTTTATTTACATTCAGTGGTCAATGTTTAACCTCAAGTCAAATAAAGAGAATCAATTTCCCGGCATACACAACAAAGTAATTACCGTCACTGGTACAGTATTTTTTTTAAATATTTGATATAGTCACAAAAATTCCCAGCAATGTTAATCCAACTGCAATTATTCTGCAAAATATAGATAATATAGATAATGAATTGCTAGAAGAGTAAACATTTAGGGTTAATAGCCGCAATAGCTTTATTATTTGTTGTTGGGTCCAGAGAGCAGCTCAAACAGAAAAAAGGGGTCATTAGATAATTATTCTATTACAACATCAAAGCAGTCTGTCTGCTTTTTTAAAATTCCTGGACAGATTCATAAACACTAGCTAATTGTGACAAATATATAAATAGAATCTTTCATTTAATACAATAAGAGTTTATTAATGTAAGGTGGAGGGGGATAACTGTTTGGTCATGTTTGAACATCTCATTTAAAATGCTTATTTCTTTAAATTTAGAATTAAAATAATGTTGTAAAATTCCAATATGGCTATAAAGCTAGAAGACCTGTCGTTGGAACCAAACATTTTGTTATTGACTGTGCTGGCAATGATAAACATGGCTCTGCATGTGTTTTTGTTGACTCTTGACTTCAATATAGACCAAAAGTAAGAGAAAGCGAGATACTGTAGGCCCTAGGTGTAGGATATGGTGTGTGTTGTAACGTAATGTTGAGTCCAATATGGACAAACACAAATGTTGGGTTCAATTTAAATATAATAAAAAAAATAACCTAATGGTTGAGTTTATCCGTATTTGACAATGCTGGATTAAAGTAGTTCAGCATTTTTTAGAAAGATTTAATTAAGTGTGGAGGGTTAAATAGAGGGACAGCAAATATTTTGAGGTCAGGAATGAAGAAATATTTTTCTATTTTTTTATGACCAAATGAATATCAAATGTTTTTACATTTATCTCTATATCTTTGAAATCTTTTAAGCTGGTGCAGTCTGGGTTAGTTAACACACCCTGGGGTGAGATGTACAGTAACATTACAATTTTCACTGGGGTGAGATGTAACAGTATAAAATAAGAATTATGATTTTAAAATGGATTTGAAAGCTTTTTATTTAACACAGAGTTTTCAGTATAATTAATGTGTGTGTCTCTGTTGCAAAGCTGAACAAAATGTGCATCAGCTTCAACAACTGAACATTATCCAGAACAGGTCCAGAGTCTTGTAGCCATAAATTTGCTCTCCTTACAGCCAACAGCTAAAACATTAGCACCAACAACATGCATTAAAAATATCTACAGAGACACATGACATTTAACTTAGATGGGTTTAACTAAATCAGTCATTGCTTTCCCAAAAATAATTGAAGTAAAAAAACAATACTTTCTTAGCTGAAATGTAGTTTTTCCTCTCTAACATCTGCTGTGTTTGCCACAGGACTTGTTCATATGTGAAATGAGGACTAATAAAAGAATCTGCTGATTTGTAGTTCCTTTTGGGACTTTGGAAAGTGTTTGGAAACTGACCTGTGTTATAGCTATCCCTACAAATAGAGTAACTGATTAATTTAAGCTACATGTCCTTTCGCATTAGTTGAACATTAGCTCATTTTAAATGTCGTAAATGTTGTAAAAAATAAAAACTTTTTAGATGCTGTTAATTCTGCAAATGTATTTATTAATAACTAATCAATAGGCTATTTCACATATTCCCCAAGTACTTTGCCTTAAACGAATATTATCATAATATGTGTATTTGCAATATTTGCATCTTAATCTTTATACTCTTTATGTCATTAAATTAAAAAATAGGCTAATAGCCTGCATGTTCATAATATTACAAATGTTTTAATGATAGCTGGTTTAACACCGAGAACGACTAAATCTAACATGGACGCCCAAAAATGAACCGATTCAAATGAAAGCATCACCTCTCGTGCACTACTGAGGAAAAAACGTCAAGTGACACGTGGTAACTACGTAGCTAAAGAGGGCGGTCGGTGAAGGCGGGAAACTTCAAGCTTTGAAATCGTCACCCTCGCTTGTTTGAAGGTTTGAAGACGTGCAAGAAGAGCAATTTTGTGAGTAACCCTGAAATAAGTGGCTTGGAGGACATAGCTATATACATGTTTTTAGATTTTGATTGACGTGTTTATGATATTATCTTGCAGTATGAGATTTAAGTTATGATGATGAAATTCTGCTATAACTTTCATGTAAATTTCATCTTTATTCACGTGTCTACGAAACTACGAGTATTTCAATAATATCAACATGTTTTTCACGCAACACTTTTAGAGAACGCAATCCTTTTTGCCAATAAATATTGATTATTTATCTATTGTATACCAAACGAAAGCTAGTGCTGGAGGGTCTGATGACGACATGCGGAAAAGATATTTGCCGCGTTTTATTTAACCGCGCTTTATTGTATGGTTTTAGTATTGTTCTTATGTATGACTCATTGTGCTTTGAATGTGAATGTTATGTTTTTATACATTTATTTTTATTTATTTAAAATGATATAATGTAAAATGATAAATGTATAAGGTAGAACGTATATTAATGTAGAATAAGTGTATGTGTGTTATATATTATATTAATATTAATATAATATTATTATTTTTATTTATTTTTATTACTTTATTATTCCATAATTTACAGTACTCGTCCTCCACTTGGTCCAAACCTGTGTGAGTCTCTTCTGTTCAATACATATTTTGAAGAATGTTAGAAACTGGTAGCCATTGACTTCCATAGTATTTTGACCTTTTTTTTCCCAAACCAATTCCAAAATATTTTCTTTTCTTTTTTGCTTCATCAGAAGAAAGAAACTCTAAGCTTTGCAAACCACTTGAGTAAATGGTTAGAAAAGTTACATTTTGGGGTGAGCGATTCGTTTAACCTCAAAGAAATGAATGCAATTGAATCAAACAAATTTTGATTTTTTGGCCAGCTGGCTTGAAATAAAAACTGTATGTAATGACAAATTCAAGTAGTGAAATCGAATTTCATTTCCCCTCTCAATGGCTGTGTTCATCAAAGAACATACAGAATCAGAGTCTTGGATCTTCTACAATCCCAAAACAAATAATTAATAAGCTGAATTTGTCATCAGTTTCTGTAAATAAAAAAAGACTGTAAACATGTTGGTTTGATTAGTTCACACGTGTGTCCAGCAGATGTCACTATTTACATCGTCATGAAATCTGTCATATGACTGTTTTAATGTCAATAATGGTTCATGATCTGTGTGAAAATGTAACTTGTTTTTGCTTGGTTTTTTTCTCAGCACATTTCAAAATGAGGATTTGTAAGGGAGCATTGGATAAAGGGTGAGTAGAGTTATGATGACACCTGATTTACTGGAGAGCTTGCTGAAGTATTCAGGAAAAAATGATGAGATGATTATTGTATTTCATTTTGTAATAACTGAAGACATTATATAGCATAACTGTCTCTCTAACCTTGACAGTGGCCTTGTGGCTGTGATCTTTTTCCTGTTGGGAATGGGAACTCTGCTTCCGTGGAACTTCTTCATAACTGCAATGACAGTAAGACAATCAGACATTTCCTGATCAATACTTAAGGTCATCTTTGAAACGCACATGCTCGTACTCCTTTCCTTTATTCGTTTGCAGTATTTCACAGACCGTTTGAAAAATGGTACAAATTCTACACAGCCAGACCGTTATATGTTTAATAACAACAGCGTGCTGCTAGCCCAGCTTCCCTTACTGCTATTCACGCTCCTCAACTCCTTTCTATACCAGCAGTGAGTATTTGGTTCAAACAACATGTGGCTGCATACAGTTGAATACTTATAATTATGATCATTAGTTTTATCATGACCAATTTGTTTTCTTTTGTTTATGTAGCATTGCAGAAAAGATCCGGATTGCTGGCAGCATAGTCTCTATATTACTTCTCTTCATTCTCACAGCCATTTTAGTGAGAGTTAAAATGGACCAGGACCACTTCTTTTCCATTACCATGGCAACCATCTGGTTTATTAACAGTATGTCTCTTATAATTTTAAAGTTTATTTTATGTGCTGTACATACAATATATTCAGATATTCAATATATCCCTTTTTATTTTAAATTGATGAGTGTGTTCAATCACTCATACTATAAGCAAATCATCTTTTAAAACTTATCCTTTTTGCACAGTGTTTGGGGCCATTCTGCAAGGTAGTCTTTTTGGTTTGGTCGGGAAACTTCCTCCGAGATTCAGCTCCCTGTTCATGAGTGGACAGGCAGTGGCGGGAATCTTTTCAGGTCTTGCTATGCTGTTATTCAATATCTGTAAGTACCTGAATATCTGTAAGTTTTGTAATGTAATTACATTGTACTATGTAAAAACCCAAAGAGTTTAAACAAGTTTGAATGTGATGTGATTAATATAGACAACAGTTGTCTGAAAATAACTAACCTTGGAATGTTATGTAATGAGTAAGGAATATTGTAAATCTAGCAAGTTATCCTCAGAAAAAGCGAATAGGTGCGCTAATGTAATGCAAAGGGGTGTTGTATAAGACTAAACGGCTTTATTTTGGGTAACAACCGGCTATATGAACATTATATATATTGGATGAACTTGGCTACTTGCAGCTAAACTAGATAGTTAGAATTAAATCATTGATTTGAGCTGTAATAATTTACTAGCTCTTTAATTAAACAAAGCTTGCTTTGCCTTGTATTATTATTCAGTCTCAAGACCTTTGTTCATCTTCAGAACAGAAATTATAATATTTTAGATGAAATCCAAGAGCTCCCTCATTCTCCATAGACCAAAAGGGTCGTGAAAAGTTCAGAAAAGGAACCAAAAACATTCCAAGTTTCTTCGGCGGCTCAACTGAAATCATAAGAAGCTCCAAAAACACTTTTGTGCAACCAAAAAACTGTAAAAACAAGTTAGTTCACCTATGTCTTTCTTTCATATGAGATCAGGGTTGTACCCTCAATAAAGAAACCCTGATAAGAAAGAGAAGATCAAGGCAAACTTTTTTTTCTCTGTTTTTTGGTGCACAAAAGTGTTTTTGGAGATTAATACAATTACTGTTGAGCCACTGAAGTCACATGGAATGTTTTAGCAATATTTTTAGTTCCTTTTCTGGACTTGGAACATCTCAGGTCGATTGCTATTTATGGAGAATGAGGGAGCTCTTGGATACCATCTAAAATCTAATCTTAGGTCTCGGGGAACTGGACAGACATAAGGGGGAGTAAAGCTACTTTGTGTTTGCACTCTGAGTGAAACTGACCATTCTTGCTGACGTTTTTGTTTTTATCCTATCTGTAGTTGAAACCAAATCTGAGAGTTCTGCCCTGGGATATTTCATAACCCCCTGTGCTGCCACTCTACTGACTTTGTTTTGCTACCTCTTGCTTCCACATCTGGTAGGTGCCCTAACCTATCATGACTTTGTTTTATTTGTAATTAACAATTTTCTAATCAATTTTGAACAAATGAAAATCATTGGAATGTTTTAGAGATTTGCCCGAATTTATTTGGAAAAGGTTTCCACTGAAACTGCAGACGTAATGGAGGACCCATCAGCAAATGGTTCTGGTACGACACATTTCACATTTTGTTGGACAAATTACAGAAAGTGCAGCAGAGACACAATGTTGGTTCTTTTTGTTGCTATAGAGATTGTTAAAGTAAAGTTGAATGATCTTGGTAAGGATTTCAATGACATTGGTGAAACGGAGGCTTGTGAAAAGCTAAATGAGTTCAACAATGAGCAAAGTGAGGAGAAGTCAACTGTGCCACAGGTCTTCAGAAAGGTATTGTAAAAGAATTATATGTACCCACCCTTCGTTACAAATAAAAATGCACACGTTTTTTTTTATTCAAGTAGTGCGTACTTGTATTTGGTTAATTTATTTCTGCATCCTCTTTTGTAGATTTGGGCAATGGCATTATGTGTGACCTGCGTGTTTGCTGTCACTCTATCCGTTTTCCCAGCAATTACTACAAATACAAAACCCTCTGGCTTATTTGAAGGCAAAGGTGAGTCCATACAAATGTCTAGATAATAATTTATACTTTTCAAAGCACTTTAATTTACATCCTATTTCATCTTCTAGACAACATCTTCATGCCTTTGTGCTCGTTCCTGGTCTTCAATGTGATGGACTGGATCGGCAGGAGTCTGACTTCTTGTTTTCAGTGGGTAAGTCGTCAAAGCATCCATCAGCAAAATATATTCCTAAATAATTCCTTTTCTAACATCCAGTTTTGTTCACTTCTCAAACTCCCAGCCTTCCATGAAGAGTCGACTGTTTCCTATTTTTGTGCTATCAAGAGTAGTTTTCATTCCTGCCCTCATGCTCTGCAACGTCCAACCTCGCTACTATTTGCCTGTCGTTTTCAACCATGACATGGCGTATATCGTCTTCATGTCTTTGTTTGCCATGTCAAGTGGATATTTAGCCTGCCTCTCCATGAGCTATGCCCCACAGTAAGTACTCATGACCGTCCAAATCGACTGTCTTCAGTGAACAGAAAATCCTGATTCACTCATTCAGGACAAAACCATTGTCAAACTCTTGTTTATTTATTCTTTTTTTCTAGGCTGGTGAGGCCTAAAGATGCTGAAACAGCAGGTGCTCTGATGACCTTCTTCCTGGCTTTGGGACTCTCTTTGGGTGGTGCTTTCTCCTTTGGCCTTAAAGAATTACTTTAGTGGAAAATCCAACATGCTGTTTGTGGTGTAAACTCTTTGCCCACATGCATTAACATGTTTCAAATGACTACTATCTCGAGGTATGGTTGTAATTTTTTTTTTTCTTGCTCCATTTCATGCATATACTCTTGTCTGTGAAGGCTGATGGTCATGTTCCGTGCATGTAAACAAATAGCACTTATATTTAAGCATTTAGTTACTCACACATACACTGTCTGTGTGCTAACCGTAGATCATGTACTTGGGGAACAGCAGTCTGTGCAGATGACAAGTGATGTATACTTTGGCCATTATAGCACTTTTATCTATGGTTTTAAAAGTCTCATGTAGGACAGAGAAGGGAAACAAATTTAGAGGCTGTAGATGTAAACTATTGTGTGTAACATACTGTTGCATTTCCATAGGATTGTTCATGTTTAACATGTTTTATGATTTTTCTCCTTGCGTTTTAATCATTAATCCTATTTTGTATGTTCATGTTATTTATTATTGGATTTCTTTTGTTCATTTGTTTTTAAACGGTGGTGTTTATTTTTATTTTCTTGTATTTGCAGAATTGTTTTTTAAATTATTACATTTTGGTATTGCTTTGTTGTTTTTTATTAGTTTAGTAAGGGATGTATTTCTTTTAAAGGATATGTTAACTATTTGGTATACTTTTATATTTACTTGTGTGGGTTTATACTTCTTTTTTCCACATTTTTAATAAAATTAAATGCATAACAACTGCTTCATGTAATTATTTAACTTTGACCTGTGGGTAATTTATGACGCCCCAGTTAGGATTAGAATGAATTAAAGTTGCAGTGTGGGAGTTTGTGGGTTAAATAAATTTTCCTAGTTTTTACATCAGGGTTCCCACGCTTCTTGAAAGTACTTGAATTTCAGACATGAATTCAAGGCCTGGAAACTACTTAGGAACCTTGAAAGTGCTTGAATCAAATTTGAAATTCAATTTGTTCATGGTTTTATTTCAACAATTCTATTGAGACAAAAAATAAGTTCTTCAATTTAAATCTTGTACAATAACACTGACAAATAATGCACGTTTAATAATATATAATAATAAATAATGCAATATTTCAGAAACCGCATTTGAATATCACTAGTACTGAGTTCAACAAATTTTATTAAAGTTCTTTGAACATGACTTATTTTAAACGGTCAATTTCTGAATATTCCTCTGACATTTTTAATGGAAATTTTAGATTGAAATGTTAAGTACATATGCTGGGCTGAATTATGAATGAAGTACATATGCTGAGCTATAAATTACAGGTGCTAGATTTAAAATTAATGGTGCTCAAAGTCCTTAAATCTGCTGTTGATGAAAGTGTGAACCCTGTTTAAACAAAATACACAAAAGGTTATATTCTTTAAGATAATTTATTTTTCTTCCTCCAACAGTTAAGTCATTTGCATGAAGGGAGTATCTCCTATTAACAGTGCCACTGTGACTAATGATACCATTAGGTTTTTGCCTTCTTCAATTCCTATTGGCTTGTGAGACCGCTTTACACAACATGAGATGACCCACTAACAAAGATCATACAGCAATTGATAGGTGTCAATCATCAAAGTAATTCACTGAATATAAATTGGTGCCAAATTGCTGCAGTGAAGCCGTTCTTTACATCTTGACATTGTTCTTGGAGTTAGATGTTTTTAAGGTTTCATAAATTTAGGGAAAAGGTGTAGGGGATGTTGGGTAACAAGAAGGGCTCTACAAGTCACTTTCTCCGTACAGGGCACTGGAGAAGGAGATATAATCAAGGGCGCCTGGAGGAGCATCGCCGCCCATGTACTTGGTCATGCGGCTGATACAGTATTCGGCTTGTTCTGGTGGCAGTTCCCTTCTCAGCTCCTCCACTGTAATGTACGCCTGCAGAATGAAGTAGATCATCAGTGCAAAATCAGTGCTTAGGTAACCAGAGTCATATTTGCCGTATTCTCTCCAAGGTTCTTTTGTTTCTCAGTTATCAGAATTACCTTGTCAGAAGCCAGAATCTTGAAGGAGGCCATGACCTGTTCAGCGGTGTCTGTCTCGGCTGTCTCTCTGGTCATGAAGTCAATGAAGGCCTGGAAGGTGACAACTCCTGTATTGTTGGGGTCCACCAGAGTCATAATGCGTGCAAATTCTACTTCACCCTGAAAAAAAGTATTCAAAAAAAATATTAGGATTTTGTTTCATAGTTATTCTGGGTTACTGTAAACAAAACAAAAAATGCAGTAACCGATTACAAATTGCAAGAAATAAGTAGTCCGTAATATGTCTTAGATAACGTATATGGTAACAATATGAGCACTTTGTGATGACCCTTATTTGATGTCTAATATATTGAAGTAGGATAATCTACTATTTTGACCAATACAAGAAAAAATATATTCCATTCTTTATCACTTGCAAAAATCTTAGTTAATCAGTTAATGCTTGAAAATACACTAATATTATTTGCTGATCGTAACAATGACTAAAGATGGCACCTTATGATTTTAAAACATTTACTTTAAATGAAGTAAATTTTGAAAATGGCAACATTACAAAATCAATATTGAAAATGAACGTAGAATTCACACCAATATCACTGCTACATTAAATATTTCATTTAAAAAACATGCAGAAGCGCATGCGACAGAATCAATTTCATTTGCAGAAGAATGTATATTAGCAACAGGGTTTTTTTCTGAAAATATATAAAAGAGAAATGTTATATAATCCATAAAAAGTTAATAGTAGTAAAAGATTACAATTACTTTCAAATGTAGTTTAATTACAAGAACATGATTTTTGTAATCTGATTACATAATCCTAAACGCATAATTCATTACTACGCAGCACTGGTGACTAGATGCCCTCACCAGATCATAACCCATAGAAATCAGGCAAGCACGGAAGTCATCGGGATCCATCATGCCATTTCTCTTCTGCAAATGCAAAAAAAGGAAGGTTATTCTTAGGACAGTGTTTCATAAAGGTGGCTAATTCAGAGAAGGAACCAAAAACTGTTGCAAACCCGGTCAAAGTGGTTGAATGAGGCTCTGAACTCATTCAGCTGCTCCTGGCTGATGCCCTTGGCATCACGGGTCAGGATCTGGTTCTCAACCTCATTGATTGTGCGAGCGATGGTGGTGAGGAGCTGCTCCCATCCCACACGGACATGCTAAAATAGACAAAAATTGGAAACATGCCTTATATAAAGGATGAGAAAGATCTAATTGTGTAAGACACCTTACCTAATCCCACCTGAAACATAAAATGGTACATTTCATAAGGAAAATAGCCAGTACCTCCATAGTGTAGTTAGTGTGCTTGTTGTCAAAGATAAGTCCCTCCTGGCTAAGCTGGTGGTCGCCCTCCAGTTTGTCAATGTTGGATTTGTAATTAATGATATTCTGTTCATATGTTTTCAGATTGCTCATCTGTTCTTCTAGGGAACCAGCAATGTCAATAGACACATGGCTGATCTCCTGTTAACAGTGAGGAAGAATATTTCAGGTCAGTTTCCCATTTTTCCACACTATTAGCTACTTTAAGTATGAGTATAATGTGGTGAAACACCTCCATCTTCGTTTGGATCCAGGGTCCAATGATATTGGCCTGAGCAGCAAATTGGCGCCTCAGCCTCTCACTGGACTGCTGTCTGGCCACTTCCTCCTGTAACATCTGGTCACGCATTGGGACCAGTTGCTTCACCTGTTGTTGGGAAGGGAGCAAAATAATTCATCAAAAAAGCTAAAAAGATATTTTTGCTAAATGCTAAAATAAAGATACTCACAGCTTCCCATTTATTGATGATATTCTGATGAGAGAGCACGGTGTAGGGATTCTCACTCACTATCTTGATCCCATAAGTCTGAGCTATCTTCAGGACCTCACTTTGGATGCCCATGATGGCCATGCGCTCCTTATCAGCTTCTGGTAGGGTTGCCTTGAATTGGTCATGGGCTGTGATCAAACTCTGAGGTTGACAATAGAAGCAAAGAACAAAATTTTAAGACAGTTATTACTTGGTGAGTGTGATTTTGCTAAGTATGATCTGATCCTGGATTAACATCTATGTTGATCCTTGAACATCATTCCCCATTAAAAATGTAATCTATACCTAATCCCTACCCCTAAACCTAACCATAACTGTAAATTATTCATAAAATGAATTAATAGTTGCAAAACAATGATGTATAAGAACATACCCCTAACTGTAAGCCTAAAAGTAGCATAAACTTTAAACTTGTCCCTTAAATCTGATAGGTTGATTGAATTGTTGTTCCAGGATTAAGATAGATGCTGATCCAGGAACATGTACTATTTGGGGAAAATCACATCAACTGTTATTACTTACAGTTATAAACAATATAAAAGGTCATTGAAGAGGATAACGATTTGGTGCATCTTATTACCTGAATCTCCTCAATACTGTGCACAATGAACATGTCCTGCAAATCTTCCATAGCTCCATCCATCCAGTTGTTGAAGGGTGCTGCCCTCTTGGCAAACTCCAAATACAGCTGGTCAATTGTCTCCCAAAGCTTCTCCACACGCTATAACAAAGATTACAGCAAGACTGCAATGCTTACCTACTGTAAACACCATTTTTTATTCACATTTAAATTGTCAATTCAAGAGTGAACTCAGGCAACTGGGTAGGACAGTAGTAACATAACATTCAAGAGTTTGATCATATACACGCATACCTCCAGTGATTCTCTTCTTTTTTGAGTCAGGGTGCCCAGATTGTCCCACTGGTCACAGATGCCCTGGCATTGGGCATTGATGGTGGCAGCATCATAAAAGTCCAATTCACTAAAGAACAGTGCATCTTTGTCATCATTATTATCGTAACCATTACTGTAAGCTCTGTGAGAAAATATTTCATTTTTTTCAGAGGCGGTAAGGTAAATCTTACTTAAGCTCCTGTGCAATGGCAGCGATCTGCTCTACTCTGTCCTGGTGAGCAGCCAAGTCACTCTCAAAGGCCTCGTGTTTCCTCATCAAAGCACGAATCTCCATCAGAGAGGCTGTCTCGTAGTCCTTTTGAGACAGAAGCTCCTCCTTTCCTGTGTTGAGCATGACAAAAACACAGTAAGAAGTACTTTGTTAGCCATCAAAGTAGAGTTGAAATGACAAAAGCAACTGTAAAATCAAGAACTCGATACCAGTGGTCCATGATTGGTGTAGGGTTGACTTCTGCCTAAACTTCTCAGCCAGGTGGTCCAGTCTCTCCAGACGACGGATTTCTGTAAGCAGCCACTCCTCATATCCCTTTTCAACCTGCTCCAAACCCTTCCAGGCATTGGCGATATCCTGCAAAAGGGGAGGCCAGGTAAATGCTTTCAGGTCTGTAGGATACTTGAAAACCAGGGTCATTTACACCACATGTATTTTAAGAGAAAGGGAGCAGCACATACTGAAACCATTTTGCCCTCAGAAGGCATAAAGGCAGGCCTGTTGCTGAGCCTCAGCTTAGTCTGTAGGGTGTTGAAGTTGATCTCCAGCTGACACTTCTCTTGAACCTTGGGTGGCTTATGCACACGACGATAATCCCTAAAATCCTCTAGCTTCTGCTGCATGGCATGCATGGTCTGCTCAGCCACACGGTTCTCTAACCAGGGAATGGTCCTTTGAATCCACTCCAGAAGCTGAGGAGAAAGTAGTTTGGTGGGAGTGAAAGTTTACGAGCAATGAGAAAGAAACACTGGCAGAACCATGACTAGCGTGCGCATTGCCATTCAATATAGAATTTGAGTATTCTCACCTCGCTGGCCAGTTTCTCGTATTCTTCCATCAGCTTCTCATTTTCCTGGTTCACTGCCAGGACTTTGCAGATCCTGTTAGCTGCTGTCTCAGCCTGGAGGACAGTGTGACTGATTACAAAGGGAAAACAAGGTGGGCAATTACATTCTAAAAGGAGCGACTCTCCTTCTTATACAGATGTTTATCTCCAGAAGAACTGGCTTACCTGCTCTGCACCAGCAAAAGCATGGTAGAAACATGACACATAGGTCATGATGGCCTTCTCATCGGGTTTTGGAGTATTCACAATGTCTGATTTGGAGACAAATATACAACGATTCATAAAACACTTTGTACACTTTGAAACAGGAAATCACATTGTATTCGACAGGGGCTCATACCATCTGCATCAAGCATTTTAGGGATGTCAAGGAATTTCTCTGCAATTTCAAAAGCAGTGTTGAGGTTGCCAATTGGGTCATCCTGCAAGAGCAGACATAGAGGTCAAAACACATGCCATTTACTGCACTACAGAACATTAGTTGCATTGTTAAACAGGCAAAAATTACACTTTAAACAGTTATGACTAATAAAATGTGAAACCACAATTTATTCTTGCATAATACAAATGAATAAAACAGACAAACCAAATAAGACGTTTTTCCAATTAGAAAAAAAAAAAGTTATTTGCAAAATTAGAAGCAATAAAGTACATTCACAGCCAAAGAGACAAAGTTAGTTACCAACAGGTCTAGGATGACAGTTATAATGCAAGTAAAAAAAAATAGTTTTTCAACAAAACAAGAAGGGAGAGATTTATGATGAGAGTAACGGAAAGGAGGTGATGGCACCTTGCGCAGTTTGGAGTAGTCGATGAGGTCAGGTCTGTGTCTGTGGATGAGGGCACAGAGTGCCAGGCCATCTTTCCAACTAAGACACAGACCACAAACGAAGGAAGAACACAGGGAGAAAGAACAAGAAAAGAATTGTGGAAATGATTAACAAAACAATGAATGTAGTGCAGAGGCTCTCTGAGAGATTAGAAGCATATAAAGCATGATGTGGCAATGCAGAGATGGGATTTAACTAAAATGCACACTAAAAAGAGCTTTAATTGATTAAACACTAAGATATTGTGAGATTAAGCTGACATGCCATTCTCTCTAATTTCCAACCAAAGTAAAGCAGATTTCACCTGATGTGGAAGTTCTGCACATTGACGTTCCTGTAGGGGGCAGTCTTTCTCTGACACCACAGCAGCAATCCCTCTTTAGCAGAGGTCTCTGTGAGGAACAGGTCAGTTGAAAATGTTCACTAACTGCATAAAATACTGATCCTTCAACGCTTTATTTTAAAGGCACTGTCATCTGACTTCAATCTTTCATGAATGTATAAGAAAAGTCTAAATATTTTATTTATTAATAAAGAAGAAATGGTCCACCAAATTCACAATTGCTTTATAAACCTCAGTTTGGATATTTGTGTATTGATTAATTCCAGTCATTAATAGGACGTTCACTCATACTCATTCATCAATGGCATAAACCTTCCACTTTTAATTACAATTTTGTGAAATTTTGTTGTGGGATCTTCTAAATTCCCCTTTCAGGTTTAACAGGTTTGCCAAAATACAAATGGTTAACTTTTAAATAGAGTTGCCCATTTGAACTGGAGGGATCCTGCTTGAAATAAATCATGGAAAAAATTGCCTGCATATTCCTCCTCTGATAATTTGCAAGTATAACCCATATGGTTCTACCTGTACTGCACCAAGTGGGATCCAAACCAGCATTTCTTGCATTAGAGATGAACATACCAGCAAGAAGCTAAAGACTTCTAGCATCTGTTGCTGGTGTGCCTCTATAATCCATTAGACTGAGGTTTACCAGCTCAGCTCCTGCTAGTTCGGTCCTGGAGAGCTGCAGAGTTTTGATCTGGCCTTGATGAAACTTAGCTGCGTGTAGCTTTCTAGTAACACTCAAGCTGCATCCGAAATCACATACTTCCCTACTATATTGTATGTGAAAAACAGAATGTAAGCCAAGAAGTCTCAGAACTCATAGTATTCTAAATAAAGTAGACGAGAAATACTCGGATGACCTACTACTTCCAGCAAGATTCTGTAGTATGCATTCAGTGGACACTTTACTATCCACTTTTACTTTACATTCGTGCTATATAGAACATACTTTTCAAATGGTTCTGTAATAAATTTAAATTCAATTGTAGTAAGCAATTTAAGACACAGTTTCAGACTCTAAATGACCAACAATTTTCTTCTCTTAAATTCAGACAAAACAGAATTATTACTTATTAGGTCTAAATCCTGTACACAGCAGATTTCACAACTCGACCTGCAATTAGAGGGATGCAAAGTTAGCATTAGCTCTACTGTAAAAGATCTGGGCATTGTATTAGACAGCAATTAACCTTCTGAAAATCATATCTCCCATGTCACAAAAACTGACTTCTTTCATCTGAGAAATATTGTTAAGTTACGAAATATGCTGTCCATCTCAGATGCAGAAAAGCTAGTTCACGCTTTTATGACTTCTAGGCTGGATTACTGTAATGCTCTGTTCGCTGGTTGCCCAGCATTCTCAATTAATAAACTTCAGCTAGTGCAAAATGCAGCTGCCAGTTAAGTTCCATATTGATTACAAAATATTGCTTCTTACCTATAAAGCTTTAAATAATCTAGCTTCTGTTTATCTAACCAACCTTCTGTCTCACTACAATCCAACCCGCTCTTTAAGATCTCAAAACTCAGGGCTTCTGGTAATACCTAGAATAGTAAAGTCGAGTAAAAAAGGTCGAGCCTTCTCATTTATGGCTCCTAAACTCTGGAATAGCCTTCCTGATAATGTCCTAGGCTCAGACACACTCTCTCAGTTTAAAACTAGATTAAAGACCTATCTTTTTAGTAAAGCATACACTCAATGCAGCACATAACGGTATGATGCATGAGTGTGCTCCACACAGGTGAGTTGGCTTGACAACCACCTTTAGAACACACTCCTCCTGTCTTAATGGACCAGACATTTTGTTAGAAACTCTCATATGCTTTACATGTTTGTTTCTATGTTTTTATATATAACTGTTATTTTCATCTATAACAATCAATTTTTGCATCTTGTTTAAATACACTACGAACAGCAGCTACGCTAATTATTTTCTATTTCCACCTGGGGATACTCATCCTGAGCCCCTACAGACTATGCAGCGTCATTGATGCGATCCAAGACCTGTGAAGAGATGATCCCAAGGTTGTATCCCGAGCTGATGCTGTGGTGGTCATAGAGGAATTGAGTGCATGAGACTGATTCCTGAAAGACCACAGTGACAAACGAGTCCACGCATTGATCCTGTGGGCCAGTCTGACCTCCCGCCGGTGCTCTACCCACACCTGCAGCTTTACTAGAACTATGTTAAGCTGCTTTGACACAATCTACATTGTAAAAAGCGCTATATAAATAAACTTGAATTGAATAAATAGCTTATTTGGGTGTTTGATTAGGGTTGGAGCAAAATTTTGCAAGACTGCAGCATCAGTTACACTCACCCCTTGAACCGCACTCATCTGTGCCATTGCACCAGTGTAGCCCCTCCTTTTCTACTTGCCCCACTTCAAGCTAGACTTTAACCAATGCTTTTGGATTGAGAGAAGGAAACACTAACAAGGATGCTAAAGACTGCAACATCTAGAACCAGATGCTAGTGTGCCTCTTCAAGCCTGGGGAATAAGGTTTACTTGCACAGTTTTGACTAATTGGCCTCCAGTACACTCACCTTCCAAAACCTTACTCTCATCCCATTCACGGAACCAGTGCAACAGTTGTACTCCTGCTGCTTTGAGCATGATTCAGACAGTTGTTTATAAATTCTGCTGCTGGTTAAAATAATAGTAATAATTGATCTGTTGGCACCAATAGCCTAGTGGTTAAGTGTGAGGACCGATGTGCTCACGGCGACCCGAGTTCAATTCCTGGCTCAAGGTCCTTTGTCAATCCCTCCCCCCTCTCTCTGCTCCCAATTTATTCCTGTCCCCCTCTCTATTGTTCTATCAAATAAAGGTGAAAAAACCCCTAAAAATATATAATGTAATTATTGATCTATCTTTTTCAGTCATTTTGTTTAATATAACATAAGGTGATACCAAAACCACTTTGACATCAGTTTACAAAATGCTGTAATACGGTGGTTTTCAATCCAAGCTCATGGAACAAATTTTGTAAGTCTCTCCTACCTGACAGCTCAGTTCATAATGCTCTTGGCTAAGGAGCTGATTATTTGAATTGGGTGGATTAAGGGAGAAATGCAAAATGTGAAAAGTGGTGGGTTGAAAAACCAAGATGGAAAATCCCTACTTGAATATTTTACATTCTATTAACGGATGGCTGAGAGTAAAAGTTGATTATGCAAGAGTAAGGTTTCTTATACAAGCCAGATTCTAAAATGGCATTAAAATTTCCTTTTGTGCACAATCCCCTCACAGGAAGAAGGTCGCTGGTTCGAGCCCCGGCTGGGTCAGTTGGCGTTTCTGTGTGGAGTTTGCATGTTCTCCCCGTGTTTGCGTGGGTTTCCTCCGGATGCTCTGGTTTCCCCCACAAGTCCAAAGACATGCAGTATAGGTGAATTGGGTAAGCTAAATTGTCTGTAGTGTATGAGTGTGAATGGGTGTGTATGGATGTTTCCCAGTGATGGGTTGCAGCTGGAAGGGCATCCGCTGCGTAAAACATATGCTGGATAATTTGGTGGTTCATTCCGCTGTGGCGAGCCCAGATTAGTAAATTGACTAAGCCGAAAAGAAAATGAATGAATGAATGAACTTCCTTTTGTGTGATGCTTCTACTACACCACTAGATGTCGATAAAAGTTCAAGTGGGCTTTCACACCAACTAGTGTGACATAAACAAATAACGGGTGAACCTTTAAATAAACACAAGTCAGCAGAGGTGATAATGTGTCAGATGTTTGGAGTCTCTCACCCTCCACTGAAATGTCCTGGATTGCAAAGCGCAGGATGATGGTCCAGATCATACCTAGGGTCATTTTCAGATTCCCATCCACAATCTCTGCAAGTGAGAGCATTGAAACAAATCAGTTTCACTTGGGATGAGAAATGCAGTTACGGAAAGGGCAGAATAAAGAACATAAGAGAAACGGAAGCAGAAGCAGATTAAGTCTCTCACCCTCAGCACCGATGGACACCAGCTTGACTCCCTTGCTGCTAATGAAGTCTAGGGCCTTGTTTACATTGGCGATCTTGTGAAAACGCATTTTGCCTTTGTCTGGTTTAGGGAGTCTCTCTCCTGATATCACAGACATACACACAAAACAATTTTAAAAAGACATGCATAGAAAATACTCCTTAACTTCATGTGAGGCTAACACCACCGCTAACTTTACATTAGCTACATTTCAGAACATGGAAGTTCCATGCATCAAACAAAGTGCAGAATTATGGGCATGCAGAATAAGAACCCATGACCAATAGTTAGCATGCATTCACAAGAGACTCTCATTCTGAACACATGAAACAGATGCTTATACAATGTTCAGGACAAGACTAAAAAAGCTATTTTAGGTTTTAAATTTCAGTGCGTCATTCAAACTATAGTCTTGCATAGTCTCAAATATACCTAATAATCAATACTGTGTAACTGTAATGACCTCACCTGTCTACATAATGAGAGGAAATTGCAGAATTTGAACAAACATAATAATCATTATAATCAGATGTTTTCTTAACTGCAGCTTTCCCACTGTTGTCTTTTCCTGTATTAGTTTTGGTATTGAGAGGAAAGTGTCACAGATATGTATATATTCATCTAAATGTCACTCTCAGCAGTGTGAATCGAGTCTCAATGTTGCATTTGTTTTATTGTATGTTATGTGTGCGCGATGGAGTTCCTGGCTGCAGCTCACTTAATGGCCACTGGTGTCACTAATTGCAAAGGTTTCTGAATTCTACATATGACTCCTTTATATGTAAAGATTATTTCACTACTGCAGACCTGATATTAGCCAATCTAGCACATACCCAATGCACTGATATGGGGCACATCGATCAATTGAGACGCTTACCTGAGATAACCTCCAGCAGCAGCATGAGCTTGAGTCCATTCCTGAAGTCCTCCTCAATATTCTCAATCTGTGTCCCTGCCTTACGCAGGTGAGAGTTGCACCAAGCAGTGAAGGTCTGAGAAAAATATGCAACAAGGTCGTAAGACATTAAATCACACAATTTTGTCATATTTAGACAAATTGTTCTTTAACATCAACACACTTAAATGTGGGTACTTTTTTAGCATTGGTGGTTCAACATTTATGGAAACTTTAAAATGCACAAAAGATTTCTTAAAGTCTGAATGAACTGGTAGTTCCAACCAACCATATTTCCAACCGAAGTGGAAAATTAAATGGAGAGCAGAGTTTTATTTACTGTTTTTCCCTGCCATCACATGCTTGCGTCGATCTAACAGTTGGAGAGGAGTAGTTAAAGATAATCTACCCTAACTCCAAAAATTTCAAAGTGATGTCAACGAAAGAATGGAATTTCAGTGCTATTGTTGAATTGTCAAATGTCTGAGAAGTAGTGTAGTGTATTCTAAAGGTTGTTCACATTGGTCACATTCATTTTTCTTAAAATACACAGCTTTGGCTATGGTTATGCCTGGTATAACTTATGGAAACGGTGCAGACGTCCATTTGACATCCATATATTGATGCCCTTTTGACCACTAAAATAGCAACACAAAAAGTACTTAACATAAGAGAAGTTTTATTCCATGAAAATCTCAAATTTACACTGGGATTTGTATCCCCAAAATGTATGTTAACTATGTTAGCTACGACATTAAATTGAGATCTAACATCGACATAAAAAACACACCAAATAATGATTACAGGACAGTCAAGTAATCTATATTTGATGATATTGTGATGATGTTTTTGGCGCTAATTTTAGATGTCAATTTGATGTCGTTTTGACATCAAATCTATTCGCATTATGTCGTTTTGACATCAAAGTGCCCACTGGGATTGGTTGCTTCTTAATTATCGCATGTAAATAATAACATGGATATGGAACTGCTAGCTTTTCTGACTTTGTTGTCATTTCTAGCAGCAATTGTGCAGTTAAACTCTGCATTTTATTATACTGCAGCTAACTACATGCTATGATTAGAGCAATTGGCAATAAATCTAATTTCAGTTGACAAAAGCCTTATACTTATACGTTTTTACACTTAAAATCAGTTTAATTTTATGTTAACCAGTTAAATCAGTTCACAAATTGCACTGAACAATGAATTTGTGAATTGGACTGACGTCTGTTTGTGAGTCAACAACTCACTGATATAAATGATCTGTTCAGAGGGAGTCTTCAGTAAATAATTCACTGATTTTACAGACAGATTTTACGTTCATTATCCGTATGGTTATCAGATTATGACAAGTTTTTGTAATTATATTTTCTTGCAAAATAATATTAATCAGTAGATATCTTTACTTTATTACTTAAGCAAATTAAAAATCAAGTAGTTTTGTTTATTGTAAAAGAGGACTTCAGGTGCCTGATTTGGGTCTTCGTCCAACACTGCCATGTGACCTTTAACATCCATGAAAACATTTCATTCCACAAAAGGTTCTTTACAGTGGAAAAGGGTTCTTTAGAAAAGTATCTTTCACACACAAAATATATAGTTCGTTTAAGTAATGTTCACTGAAATGTTTTTTAAAGAACACAAAACGGGTCTCTTGTGGAGTCACTGTAAAATCCAATGTAATCTCATGGTAATTCGTAACTTTCTGATTTAGTGGTTCATTCATATTCATTTGTACAATCTTATTCATACATTTTAGTATGATTTGCGCCTTTGGGGGTGGGACTTTGGGACACGCCTCCTTTTTAAAATATAACATTTTCATACGAATGAATTTGTATTAGCCATTTTTCGAACATAGTTACAATTCCCTCTTGAGATCAGGATGGTAAAATCTCCTTTTTTAAAGTGACGAGATCTTTTCTGAAACTTTATGGTTCATTTTCATTTTAAAAGTTGTGTTAGAATGAAACACAAGTGCGCGCATAACTGTAAAATAACTAGTGTTTATTGGTTCTTCCATTACTGTAGAAAACACCTTTAAGAATCTATATTTCTAAGATTGAATATGGCAGTAATTAATGCAAAAAAGCACAGCCTGCAAAAGAATAAACTGCAACATATGCTGTGCACAAAAAGATTTACTGTGCGGGCATTTGTCCCCATATTTAAAATATCTGAGGTGGCATTTTTGCCTTGAGCAAAGGTCCATTTCTAACTCTGCACTACCCATAGAGTTGGATCTATAAGCAGTATTGAGTCTTCATGCCTCACTGAGAGCCCCAGAGTAAGAGAGAGGGGGACAGAGAGCGAGTGAGGTGACCGAAAAATGCCAAGGCCCAACGTAATTTGATGTAAGGCTGGAAGCGGAGACTCTTTTGCAGCAGGTGGCCACCCTTCAAATCACCCCCCCCCCCCCCCCCCCTGCCAAAGATCACCTAAATTAGCCTGCGAGCCATGAAAGCAGGAGGAGAGGCAGAAAGGGGGAGTGAAGGAAGCTATATTGGGGAGCCATGAGACACCAGCAGACAGCTGAAAGCACAGCATTCCTGGAACAGACACACAAAACACTACAGCTTGTGCATTTATTTTATATAGCACCTTCGTAATTAGGATCAAAAGCTATAAACGGGGCTATAAACTCGATTATTTGTGTCGTTTTTAAATTAGACTTGAAAAGATGATGTAACATGGATTTCAAGAAATGAAATGGGGCCATTATTTTAGTGGCCACCCAAGTATGCACCAGGAATATGAAACATTTTTCTTGGATGTCCTTGAACTCACCACATTGTAAAAGGGGGGTATAAATATTTAGTCAAGCAACATGTCAGTTAGACAGAAATAACTCGGCATGTTGGTAAAGGTTTTTGTATGGTTATGTCTTTAGTAATGATTTATTCAATCTGGTCTCAAAGAATTCATTTTGGCAAATTAGCAGCTAATTCGTCTGAGTCTTGATTGTAAGTTATTTTTTGGAAGAATAAAGTTGCATCCCTAAAACTTAGTGCTACTGATATATGTGAGCAAAACATACAAATTTATAAATCATCACAAATCACACAAGTCAAAATAAAAATTCTGAATGCCAAAAATTACAATAAGTGTTGAATTTATTCACCCTTTAAGTCAATGTAACTTTTTTTTAATCTGCATACTCTGTTTGCTAATGATTTTTCATATGTACAATTTTTAAAAATAATAATAAAAATAATGGCTGAAACCATTTTCACTCAAAAACTGCAAGTCATTTTCAGAAATCACTACGGCAAGTGACACTGAATAAAACATGAAATTGTAAAGTATATTAAGTGACATTACAATATGACGGCATGATTGATCTGAATTAAGGAAAACTGAATAACTGCTCAAAACATTCTGAATCTTGTCAGTTTGAGGTTCTGACGGCAGACACTGTACAGTAATGACTACAGCAGAGACGCTTCTCCATTTCTGAGGCATCATTTTAGCCTTGGATCCAATGGCACTCCTGTTACATCATCACTTCAGCCATTCCTGTCATACACGCATCTGTGCAAAAGCTCTATATTAATCAATCTGTTGACTTCAGTCCTACGCAAGACAGGACACAGTTTGAAATGCTGGATTCCACACAATCAATTTCTGTTTGGACAATATGAAGGAATTAAGTTAACTTATAGGTTTTTACAAATTTAAGTGAATTAAACATGAAATAATTAAGTTGTCCCCCCTAAAAACAATCAGGAATTGTGTTGTTTCAGCCCATTTTAAATAAGTAGTTTGTACAAATAGCAAACGTCAGTGTATTTAATGCATTTACTTTATGTATTTAGTGAGAGAATATTTAGTGCATTTTTAAGATTCTTTTATCTACTCTACATATCTTTTCTTTTTATAAATTAAACGGTCACAAAGCACAATTCATATTCAGATTTAACATTTATTGTCTGTTTATTAATACAAAATGTGCATTGTATGCATATTTACTATTGACTTTCCATTGGATAATTTTATACCCTTAAAATAATGGATTAAATAAATACAAAAATAATGGAGCTAATTTATCCCCCTTAAGGCCTACCAACATGTACATAAGCATAGAAGAAGCAATATTTTATAGCACATATTTTACCCATTAACAACCATTTACCAAAAGTAGTAAAAAACATATTTTAGCTGTTTGTTCAAACTTCTTATTTAAAATGAGCCAAATCAACACAATTCTTGATTGTTTTTGGGGGGTTTGGGGGGGGACATAAAACTAAATTGTTTTATGTTCAGTCAGTGAACATAACATACAGTGTAGTCTTTCTCTTATTAAAGGGATAGTTCCCCTAAAAAACTCAAACATGTCATAAACTACTCACCCTTCACTTGTCACAAACCTGTTTGGGTATTTCAAAAATATATTTTGAAGAATGATGTAAACCTGTAACCACTGAGTATTTGTTTTTCTTACTATGGATGTCAATGGTTAAGGTTTCCAACATTCTACGAAATATTTATTTTGTGTTCAATAAAAAACAAAGGCTCATAAGGATATGGAACCATTTAAGGGTCAGTAAATTGTAAGTAAATATTTATTTTTGGGTGAACTACACTGAAAAAAATGGTTCGTTGCAAACAATTTCTATAAGCTAAATTTAAACAAATTAAGTTGAACATTACTAAATTTAATTTGTTTAAATTCAGCCCATATAAACTGTTTACAACCACTTACCTTAAAACATTAATAAATCCAACGAATCATTTCCTTCAGTGTATCTTTTCAATTGATCCAACTGTTGCTAGGTTATAACATTCAACACATGACTTGTGATCTCAATTTACACACCGTGTCTAGAACACACTTTTAAAAAAACGAGGTGATCGAGTGTTTGCAGTTGCTGGTCCTAAACTCTGGAACACTCTACCATTTCCCCCTCTATTTCTGTGTTTAAGTCAGTTTTAAAGACCTATCTTTTTTCTCTCGCTTTTAATATTCCTTCATTACTGTTTTATTTGCTTTTGTATTCTATTTTCTTCTCTGTCTTTAGTACTCCTATGTAAAGCACTTTGATCAGCTTTGGTTGTTTTTAAATGTGCTTTACAAATAAATATTGTATTGTATTGTATTGTATTGTATTGTATTGTATTGTATTGTA
>CAIGQW010000287.1:3275234-3290177 GCA_903798125.1 Danio choprae | reverse complement strand
TATTGTATTGTATTGTATTGTATTGTATTGTATTGTATTGTATTGTATTGTATTACAGCAAACCCACAAGCACAAGCCTAATCTCTGCCCTGATCATTTTTAATGCTGAAAACTTTAACAAAGTTACTTTTATTGATATTTTTAATAGTTTGCTACAATATAATGTCATGGTTGGTCATGTAAAAACAGGGTAATGAGCTGTTACACACACAACATACTCGTTTAAACTACTAAAATTAAATAAAAGCTACTTATAGCTAAACTTTCAACATCAAAACTTGTCTGTGAGATCAAGTTTGCATAATGCCATTTGAAAGTGTAAATAAACAGTAAAACGCTCATTTTTTACAGTGTATGGATGTACTATCTAAAGACATGTTAAATGCAGCAACAAAATACCATTTAAAATCACCTATAAGTTATAAGTTTATGAAAATGTGCATATAACTGTAAGTATACTGTCAAATATCCCAAATACAGTTCAAAGTTGGTGAGATAAGCATCAATTATTGTGATATGACAATAGCAGCTATTGATGATGATGATGATGGTGATGAACACAAAGGAAACCAGTGTTATGTTTGTGTCCATATTTAGAATTTCAGTTTATTTTTACATTATCACTAAACCCATAAACTTAATTAATTTTTACATTTATTTTAGAAAACTAATTTTATATTTATTGGTTTAGTTTATTCTAGGATGATAATACAAAATGTTGTCTCAGCTGTATCTGAACTTAAAATGAAGTAACTTTTTCCCTTTTTCTCAGAGGGATGCAAAGCAATATCACCACTGCAATTGACACTTGAGTAGATGCATGTACATTTTTCCTTATGGTTTTGCAGCAAATAAATATTGCGCTGAGAAAGCATATGGTGAGCTGCAGCAGATTCAGGTGAAAGGGCTGAACACAGGATTCTGAGTAACGTGATATTGAACATTTAATAGCCTGCCATTTAAAGCTAGAACCTATAGGTATGGCAATGCATTTGCTGTACATGCAATGCTTTAGTTACATTTCACTAGTTTTTCAGATGAGTAAAATGGTATGGAGACAATAATGGCACACTGAAGAAGCTCATTTTTGCATACTATTAAGAATCTTTAAGATCAATGGAAACTTTCATTTGCACAAAAGCTTCTTTATAGCACTCAGTGGCTCTTTAGAAATTAATTTCAGTTCAAAAATAGTTCTTCAAACTAAGAAAAACGGCTATTTTAAAAACTACTTCTATGGTAAAATCCTCTTGAAATGTTCATTTTTAGGAGTGTTAAAAAGAAAATCAGTTGCTCAAGTTGGGATTGACCTGTAACCAATTTTATTATTGTCCTATCATTTAATATTCTCATTTGCGAAGCAAAATCCAGCCTGAAATAAGTTTACCTGGCTGACCTGGTCTTCAAACTACCGCTTCTCACCCCCCATCGTTCACTAGGTAGTTTATAGAAGCTCCCTTACAAGGACACCTCTTCTGGAATAGCAACTGCCATTCGATCGTACTCATGACCCCCCGTTTTCCCACCTCCACCCCCTTCCACACCCCTACCGTGTGCCTGAAGAATCTGCACACCTATCTGAAACCCGCAGGTTCTGCACTAGCCATTAGCACTTGTTATTAAAAATTAAAAAATAATGTCATCATTTTACAATAAGGCCCTGATAATGCACTTACTGATAATAAGCAATATATGTGTTACATACATTACATGTCAACTGCAATTTCAGTCAAATATAGACAAACCCAACCACTGGGTTAATCTTTTCACAGTTTTAATTGGAACTAAAAACATACATTTTCTTATTACAAGTTTTTATTTCAAGTAGCTGGGATTGAACATTTTTTTCATTTTTAGTGTAATACAAAATAAATATTTATAAAAGAAAGCTTATTGTAAAGTGTTAGCTAAAATACATTGGATTTTTCCCTCTGACTTGCTTGACTCACAGAAAATGTAGTTGATCAAGATTTTGTATTTTCGAATTTCTCGCCACAGTCGTGTAAAAAGGAAAATTGTGAAATTAAGTGACACACTATTTACTCAGAATTAGGTTATTTAAAACGAAGATAATGTCTTTCAGAAAAATACAAAGAGAAAAAAATGCAAGGCAAAAAGTAGCTTATTGAGAGGATCCCAGTCATGGTGTAAAATCTAAATTAAACAACAATCTTTCACCTCTCTGTATCAAAACTTAGTGGTACACTCCATAACAGGACACATACAGACAACTCATCGATTTCACTCATGCAGAACTTTACAGATGCTGTCTCTTAATCTAATAGACCTAGTCCTATATTGAACTTGCAAGGTGATAAGAGACTAAAATAACAAAACAAGGGTGCTATGGACTAAAGAGTGTGGCTGAAAGGAATAACGATAATTGGTTAAATGAATGGAAGGCTGTGAAACTGACACTGAGGCATTTAGAGAACTGATAGTTCTGTACGCTCAGAATGATGCAAAAACACTTAAGTTTGTCTTCAAGCCAACGCAATCTCACAGCAATTACTAATTCGGACTAATTTGTTTGAATTCGTATGACCTCCTCATTTGTACATTTAGTATGCATTCCTCTTCCCTTAATGATGGTTGGGTTTAGGAGTCGGATTTGGGGGCTCGCTGCCTTTTAAAAATCTTCCTCTACTTTTCTGATTCAAAATAGTTACGTTTCTTTGTGAGGTTGGGCTGTTCAAGCTTTATTGAGACCCCAGCTTTCACAGCATAGTTGCTAGAATGACAAAAATATGTTGATAAGAATATTAAAAATCATAAATATGTTGTTAGAAAAATCCTTTTTAAAAAAATGCCAAAACTAAACCGCTGCAAACCATATCTTTAGAAATACTTGTTTTTCTGAAGCATTAAAGGCACTACTGAATTTTTTGTCGTAAAACATAGTTTGATGAAGTATTATCAAACCTAAAATAGCATAAAAAGCAAGTAAATCTAAACATTTAACATTAGATTGAGAAAATTAAATTAGGAAAAATTTGAATCCCAATTTAGTAAATTTACTAAAACAAGGAGTACAAATTCTCAATTCATGGCTCAATTATACCGTAGTCAACATTTGAAGTTGATAAAAAAATAAAACTTAAATTGTCCTGAGACAAGAACGATTGTTTTGATCCACTTCAGATGTTGACTACTGTATTTTCCACATGCACTAAAATAAAAGTAAAGGTTCCAAAAGGGTGGGTTTGTTTTTTACCACTTCTGGTTATCCCAAAATATTTTCTTTCTTAAAAGATTTCTTAAAGAACCATGTTTGTCTATAGAATTAGTATAAATTTATTAATCTAAAGAAACTTTCTCCACCATAAAGACAGAATTGAAAGGTCCCATGGATTTTATGAAGGTTTACTAAGTTTTTTCCTGCCAAAAGAATCCGTCATGTGCAGGGCTCCATAAAGTTAATCTATATTTAGACATGTCAAAATATGAAAAGAGCTGCAACAACCAGAATAAAAAATTTTATGAAATTTCTTCACCTCCATTTTTATAAAAAAAAGTTAAGCACCAAGTTAGTTGGCAGCATGTTTGTACTTTGCAAGAAAGAAACAAGGGTTGGTTTGGGCCCCCAAGGGGAAATAAATCATCTGCAGTGCTAAATCCTTGCTTATTAATAAACACCTTTCAACATGTACTACCAGTCATTTAACTCGAATCAACAGATGACGATAAACAAACTACTTGGATTAATGGGTTAAGGGGACAGGATGGGGCCGGTATTTTTAGTTGTCGAACCCATTTGCGTCTCTGAGTCCTGTTTAACCACTTCCGCCATTCTGAACACGGACTCCCCTCTCTAACTCACTGTCACCTCTTCTGCTCAGCTGTTACTGTCACTTTGGTGACGTTTTGTCTAACGCAACATAGCTGCAGCAATCATGCATATATGTATGTGTAGTTTAAAGGAACAGATCACATGGGAATATTATGTAATTGTTACATAGGTTATCATTAAAACTAAAAACTCAACATTTGCTTAGAGTGCTGTCAGGAACACAATTTAACAAATAAATAATAGAAATGAAACTTAGTGGAAGTTACAGAGATAGAAAGTTACCCTATTTTGGCAGTCAGTCTCCTTTGATTTAAAAGTATATCTTGAAGACAATGCATTAAAATATTGTGGTAAGAAAGTTTGCAATGAAGGCCTAAAGTTAAAAATAACTAGAATGACAACCGGAAACGGTTGCACTTGCTCCCAAGTGAAAGATAAATTGGATAGACGAGTTGGCTCAAAAGTATCCTAATAGTCAGACTACATTACCTAGATTAGTAATAGATTAGTAATCTGACATTGCTAGCTACAAAAGATCATAATGAAATTTGTAGAAAAACAAATCTTTATAAACCGGCAGTTAGGCTATGCGCTTTTTCCAAATGACCTTCGTAAATGAGCTACTGACTTTACATAAAATACATAAATAAAAGCCATTTTTATTATAAAATGGCATAAAATCAATGACTTTAAATCGTTAAACACAAATACCGCAAGTGTACGTTTGCAGCAGCACTTTATTGACTACTGTTATGTCTTTTTAAACCAATGGTATTTTGCCAAAATAAATTGCGTTGCCTAAAACAGCGAGGTGACAGCTTATTGGTCTGTTTTACTGAGCGGTACATAACGAGAACATTCAACGTAAGGCATAAATTAATCTTACCATTCATTCACCACTGTCATACGCAATTAAGAATAAAATACACTACGGCAGTAGTAGTCTATTTTTTTGTGTGAGTGTGTATCTGTAATTATTAATTTAATTCACCGTTTAAGTTAAGTTTGTACCTTCCTCTGCTGCTTCTCCCAGGCCGGGTCCAGGAACAGGTCTCGGTCCCAGTCGTTCTCTTGGATCATGTATTCCTCAGTCGCGGTCATCATGTAAGACCCGTACTGCACTTGCGATTCAACCGCTGTCATGTTGCCGTCTTCCCTGGGGTGCTTGGTATCCCCTCAACCTACACAACCTTATTATTCGCCTCTTAATTCAACATACAGAGTCCCGTGCGGGTTTGGAGAGAGAAGACAGAGACCCTGCCTGCGGTTACAGCTCCCACCGGCCGATGAGCGGACAGCTGCTGCTCTAACTGTACAAGTAACGGCACCCAATTTGAGCGACGGACCGCTGCAGTATTTGGTCACAACTTCATTTCTTAAAAGGTGATGGGCGGGATTAACAAACCGTACAGAATGAGCCGTGTTAAATTCAAGGTACACAAAATCTGTCAATGAGCATAACTATAATCATACGAACAACTTAAGTCAATATTAAGTGTCTTGGTTGTAAAAAAAATTTAGGTTCTGCAATTTTAAAATCAATTACATTTAGATCAATTCAACTGATCAAGTAAAAATAAAAACAAGACCATATATATGATTTAAGCATTGTTTATTGAAGTTACAAGAAAATACAAAGATCATGGCACTAAAGCCAGTTTGCAAATAAAAAACGTTAAAATTCAGATCCCTCAGACATTGACAATTACATAAACCACAATGAGTTGCCCATTCAGACCTAGAAAAAAAAATTTCAATGATACTTCCCTGAATCGCTGAGTATTTCAGTCCTTGATTATCTACAATCATAGTTTGTCCAAGTTTGTCTATGCACCTCCGAATGAGAGGTGAAGCTTCAGGTCATTGGAAGGTTGTAAAAGCATAGAAAATCAAAAAGCATAATTGTGAAGCGTGTTTAGCTCTAAACTTTCAGCGAGACATTTGAGGTTAAAGGGATAGTTCATCCAAAAATAAAAACTCTGCCATCACTTAACCATTTACTTGTTACAAAACGGATTGAGTTTCTTTATTCTGTTCAACACAACAGCTATTGTGAAAAATGTTAACTGGTAGCCACTAGCTATTTTTGCAAAAAATATTTAAAAGAAAACCCTAGATGCACATAAATTACAAAAAAAGCCCACACAGTAGATAAACGTTTTATCCGAACCATCGAACCAACCACATTATAAAACATCCAAAATTATGTTTTGGTTATTCTAAAATTACATTGCCAAAGTTCGTCGTCAGAATGGTTTGGTATTACCTCCCACAACTGTCTTGAGCGGCTGCACTCCCAAAGAGTGGCCTCACATCTCCAAAAGATATTATCAAGGTGCAAGTAATTAAATGAAAAAAGGGTCAACTGCATCCAATTCAATTTCATATATGTATCTGGAACCGACAATTTGGTTCTCTTTGACTGACAAACAATGTGAATGTTTTATGCAATTTTCCACTTTTGCGCATAAATCTAATTTGGATGGAAACACAGCTATCAACTTCCATAAAGTCAGTCAAACTCTAATAGTTCCCAACATTTTTCTAAATGTTTTTAACAGGTTTCAAACAAGGGTGAGTAAACAAACAACATTTTCATTTTTGGGTGAACTATCTCTAAAAACTTTTGAAGATTAAAAGACTGCACGGAATTAGAAAAAAAAAATCTGGAAATTACAGAGAGAAAGTGTTTTAAGCGTTAAAACAGTGTTTTGAGTGACTGAGTAGGCTTATATTAAACAAGGGCTTTCAAACATTCACCAAAAAATTTACACATTTACACTGTCGCTAAATTAAACTGATAAAATAATTCTTCAGAAAAAAACATTCAAAAGCATGCTCAAGCTTTACCCTGAAAAAGACATGGGGGAAAATAATCCCTCATCTACTTAATTTGGTAGCAATTTCCTAAGATGAATAAAACAACCTTTACTCATATTTGAAATTAAAGTGTTGCAGTAGATCTGAGACTGAAATGGTGGTAGGCTTAAAAAGTTGAGGTGAATGTGAGCTGGACTCATTGGTTACTCACCTACGAGATCATTGCCCTACAGCTCTGCACCCTTCTTAAGAACTCAAACACAGTTGGATCGCCTCATCTCGCCAACTGGAAGTGCTTCAAAAAGACTAAATGCCAGAGAACAAGCCAAGGCAAATGTCAGCCATTCTACCCTCTTAATTGCTTGAGAAAACACTTGGAAATGTATTTCCAGTTCATCTTGAAAGCATACAGTGTGAAAACTAAGCACAAAGGCACTAAAACTTGAATAATCATAAACAGCCCAATAAGTATTCTTGGTTTATTTTATCCAACAACTTTTAGATACCAAAACCATTGGAGCATTCCATACCATGGATCCTTAATAGGCACTGATCCAACCACTGAGAATGAATTGGCATCCTAAATGTGTTGACTACTGTTAGCATAAACAGATGTGTGGGCCTGATCTGAGCTTCTCAAATAGGGAAGTGTATAATCGAGGTGCAGGCGTGGTTGGGGGCAAATGGCTTTACCTTAGTGGGGAGCACGTCCGAGGCATTGTGGGGCGCTAATTGTCTTCCCCCGTCATGCTCAACTTGGCGTCCTGAGGCCCGGGAACCATTTTAGCTGTAGTTAGCGAAAAGGGAAAATGTGGCTGGAACAGCAGTAATAATAACAAGACACATGCACTATTTATAAGAATACAAAACAAATGTCATTTACAGTGTAGAATAATTTGCGTGGAGCTGCAAAAAGCTACACCGCCACCATCTTTCCATCTCCACTCTATCAAATTGAAAACATTAATACTACAGTGGATGTTTGCCTGTGAGCTTTAAGTTAACAGATGAAGTCGAGTGAGATCACGGGTCAAGTGTACTAATTGAGATGTGTGTGTGTGTGTGTGTGTGTTCCCCACCATATTTCTTTGGAATGAAAGACTGAAGACTGCCTGAGGGGCATTCTAGGAAAAGAGGACATACATAACATGATTAAACAACCATTTTCTTTACCATGCCTTCTAAAATAAATCATTATGCACTCTGGTATGGGTTATCTGAAGGGAAGCTACTCAACCATCACAACATCTGCATTTGTAATTTAAGCAAAACAAAATCCCTCACAGATGGTATGGATATTTTTGGGTAGATTCCCTTCATAAAACATTAAAACAACTGGCACAAGTTACATGGACTTTAACCTGGATGAATTATTCACACACTTTCAGTTTATAATGTCATAACATGAATGTTTAATTGAATTGCCTAAAATGCTCATGAACTGGGACAACACATTTTTTTTTTCTTAAGAACAAAAATACAATTTTATGAAGCACTTCACGGTTTTTCCACTCTTAGAATCAACTCCCTTAACTAACTACGTTTCAGGTTTTACATTCCCCATCCCTAAATAACTAAGCTTGACCACCCCATAGCCCACGAAATCAATTCACATAACTCTAAAGGACTGATAACTGTAAATGTGAACAAAATAAATGGTCAGAAAAACATAATAGTAACTGCATGGGGCTGCTTTCGAAAGAAACAAATATAACTGAAAGAAAACTTTCTTCTTTAAGGTCATTCGAAGGGTGACCGCCCGTACCTGTGTAAGTCAATAGCCCCAAGTATTCTGTCCATGTAAGAGAGGGATGCAAGGCCAGAGATGGCAGTAGTTTGCTTTTTAAATCCTGCAAAACATGCATAACTGCTACTGGCAGTTCTGTTTGCTATTTAGCAACAACGACATCTCAAACTCATTCAGAGTCAAAAAAGGTATGTGAATGTAAAAAACACTTAGATAATTAATATGTCTACTGGGTGGCAAACAAGTGTGTCCCTTTTGCAATTAACCTATTCTTACCCTCTTTTCTTCTGCAACAGGCAATTTTAATAGTTTTACTGGGCAGGCGTAACCATCTGCACTAGTGAGGCAGTGGTTAGAGCATTAAAGTACAGGTTTGTAAATTTGTCTGGTACAAATTTACCTAAATGTGCCCAAATGCCCCCCCTTTACCCTATCAAGACTTCACAAAATAGGTCTAAAGTGTATGTGATTGTTCATGTGATAGCGCTTGTGAATGCTAAGGGATAAGCCGAACTATTGACATGGTGTTTTCACTCGCTCCCACACACACACACATACACACAGGTCCTCTGTACATTCGGTCTGAACTAAGGGGTCTTTTTAGTCACTATGAAACTTCAGTCTATGCCAAATAGGATATACTCATGACAATTTGGATTTATGAGGTTTGTTCCTTTGCTGAACTATGAATTTAATAAAACTGTACCTGACCTGAAGTACTTAATTTTTTACAAAAGTCTGTACACAAAAAAAGGGCTTATTTTCACAAGGCACAGTCAACTGACTTCGAAGAAAGCTTGACCCAACACGATGGTCAAAATGCGTCTGATCTATAAAACAGCTGATAATAATTCTGAGCACTCTGTGGAGAAGAAAAAAACAAAAAAACAACATTTAAACAGAGGAGCTCAGAATCACTTTCATGGCCTTATAAACTTCTACATTCTGTACACAATGGCGAATCTGACATTACGAGGGGATAAGATAACTGCGAAACTGCAATTTCCAGGTTTGATGTAGCAATAATAATTCTATTTATCCCTTTCCTCCTCCTTTTGTCATGTTGGACCAAAACTAGCGCACGCACACATTTTCACAAGCAAACACGCGTGCACACACTCATGTGAGGTGTTGGGGCTATCGATATGGGGACTCTGATGTGTGTTGGTGAGGGTAATCAGGACGGCGTAGGAGGGGCTCCTTGTGTGTTGGAGTTGGCTCATACACTCTTGGTGAAATGGTGGTGCCAGGGGCCACCATCTGTTGCACATCCATCGGGCCTGGAGGCATCATGGGCATCGGAGCAGGCGGTGGTGGCGGAGGGGGTGGATAGTTGTACTGGTATTGATGGTAATGATGATACTGCTGGTACTGTTGGTATTGTTGGTACTGCTGGTACTGTTGGTAATACTCAGCATAGCACCTGGTTTGGAGAAGAAATTGTTATTACAATTTTAACAACTCATATATTACATTAATTGATAAAGATTCTTTTTACTTATAGCCTTAATACAGTTTAGTAAAATAAGAACAAAGATGCAAATATATACAGGGATAATAATCACATTTAACAGGTCAGAAGTAATAGAGTAACAACCAATCAGATGTTAAAATAAAACATTTTAATCATTGCACATTATTGTTATAACTTGTTTAGTCAAGGAGTGATTTCCCTTTTTTTGCTTGCTTGATTGATTGACAGTATAGGAATTGTTCTTCCAAAAATTAAAACGATCCCATCATATTTAGAATATACTGGCCTTTTCCAACTTTGTAATCGCAGTGAATTGTGCCAAAAAGTAAATAGTTCAATCACAAAAGTAATCCATATGACTCCAGTGAATTAATAAATGGATTCTGAAGTGATGCGATGGGTTTTTGTTTGTCTTATGTCCACTAAGACAAAACTAATATATTTCCGTACTTTATTACCATTAAATTAGAACATTATGTACGCTTCCTAGCACTAATAAAAAATTTTATCTATTAATTTTTTTTTATACATTGATGAAACAAACATCACATATGTGCCTGTGTATATTATTATTCCACAATATTTTATCTATACACACATCTATTTTAATAGAAATTAATTATGGTGCAAAAGGCTACACAAGATGCCTTTACCTTGCAATTGGATCTCCATTTTTAACTGGGGGTAGCTCTGGACCTCCAGGCGGTGTTGGAAGCAGGGCTCGTCGTTTAGGTCGTGCCTGGGAGAACTGCTGAGGAACTGGGTCAGGCAGTAATGGGACTGCGCGTCGTATTGGACTTCGGTCTCGATCCGATTTGGTCACAGCCTGCTGTTCAGCCAGTACTTGTTGTCCCTGCTCAAAGAATCGGGCCCGGGCAGCTTCAAAGAGGGTGTGTGGGTCAGGCTCTGTCCCATAAGCGACACCTGGCGGAGCCTCTGCTTCAGTCGGGTAGCCTTCAGCTGTCTGGCTGGTGGAGCCGATCACCTGGTCTGCGACTGAACTGTAGACTTGACTCGCCAGGGCACCGTACACCATAGAGCTCACAGGTTTGCCATCAACCCTGGAAGTGGTCAAGTCTTTCAGAGCTGCAAACGTCGGGTCGGTGCTCGCAGTGTTGTAGAAAGAGTTGTGGACGCTCTGCTGCACCTGAAGGGGAAGCCCGGCAGCGGCGGCAGCTGCTGCGGCTAAAACAGCGGCTTGACTCTGGTGGTGCTCCATTGGGGGCCTGTTGATCGGGCATTCACCTGCAAAGTGACCATGTGCACCACAACTGGCACACGGAACCTTGTTTGTGGACTGCTGTACCTTTGAGAGCTCCACTGCAAGCGGACGTCCCACAAATGTGGTCCCGTGTAGACCCTCAATGGCTTGTTCTGCGTCCTCTTTGCGCTCCATGTACACAAAGGCGTAGCCTGTTAGAGAAGAGGGCTTTGCTGCAAGAGAACAAGTCAGAACGTTATAGAAAACCAAGTTTTTTTTTTAACTGATAAATGACATTATGAAGTAAAATCCTCATTACTCTATATTGCAAATGCTCACTCGCGCAGGCTGTAATGAAAAAAATAAATATACATTTGGGCTTTCAGTATATGTAACAAGTGTGTTTAAATACAGGGTCTTCACTTTAAACTTGTAAAACAAAAATTTGCAATATGTAAAAGCTTACTATAAAAATTTTTAAAATGGTGTTATTATATAAATTGTAATTTTACAAAAAAGCTGTAATTTTTCACTATATTAAATACTATATTTAAAATATAATATTATTAATATATGTCTTATTTATATTTATAATAAATCACAAAAATGTACTTCATGCTCATATTCAATAATATAAAAAAATGTGCCTATTAAAGTAAAAAGTCTTCACTTCATGGATTTGGTTTTAGAAAGTTCTTGTAAAGACTATGTTTGACGTTTTTTCCCAAACCGCTGAGCCCTAAAAGTTTAACCTTTGGAGTAAAGATAACTGTCTGGCTCTTTTGATATCCCCCAAAGAACCAAATAAATAATATAACACCAAGTAATCTGGTAAAACTTGCCGTTTTTGTGCATATAAAGCAGAAAAACTAAATATTGCTATGGCGGTTTTAACTAGTATACGGGCCCTATAATTTTCTGGAATGCAATATACACTAAGACTTTGGAAAGTCAAGAAATTTGGCAAAATTTTTATGCATAAATCAAAAGTACTGTTGCACGGCACACCTAATCAAACTGCAATATCATCACATCATGTACACACGGAATCTAAGGAACATATTCAAGACAACCCATGAACAAAAGTTGTTCAACTTTAAGAAAATGTAACAAATGTATTGATATTATAAAATATAACGCATTTCTCAAAAACAATGTAACTTTAAAAACAATACAACGAAGAAAAAAATTATGTAAACATTTTTTAAATAGTTCTTGCAAATTTTATTCAGTTTTATGATTTCAATGAACAACAAATGCTCAATTAAAAAAAATTTGCATAAAAATAAAATATATAAAAAGCTATTTTAACAATAAAATGTTGGTTTTTTTTTAAGTAAATTAGATTTCATGGGCCTCTACAATACAAACAGTTAATTAAATGTACACTTACTCTTTACTTTGTCACAATCAAGAACTTTGCCGTAAGCTGAGAAGAGATCGTACAGGTCTTCAACGGAACAGGAAGCGCACAGGTTCCCAACAAATACTTTGGTGGAATTGAGGGGCCTCCCTTTGGACTCTTCTACCACAAGGCTCCGGCCGCGGTACTCTCGACCATTCAGATCACGGATGGCACTGTCAGCTGCCCCTTCTCCCTGCAGATGGACAAAGGCAAACTGCCTGAGTACAGTTATGTGCACCACTTCTCCATAAGGGGCAAAAAGCGCTATTAGGTCATCTTGTGTGGTTTCCAAATCCAGATTCCCCACAAAGAGCTTCACTGCGCTGCTGTCGTCCATTGCACCCCAGAAAACCTAGAAATAGGGGAACAAGCCTTATTTCTTACTTTTGGCGGCAAGACCTAATTCATTCTAAAACTATGCGGGTCTGGAACGTTATTTTGATCACGGTGATGCTTTTCCGCTTTTTATATGTAAACATACGCTAGACTGACGTTTCATCGTTCTGTACAGGGTGTTCTTAAAAATAAAAAAAAACGTCTTTATGGCTTGTTAGTTTGTTTGTTTTTATCAGCAAGCGCAAAATCACTGAAACTGGAGCTCATTGTATCCCGCCAGATGCAGGGGCGCGCTGATAATCTGCGCCGCGCCGCCGCTTCTGGAAAGCGCTGAGCTCACCGAGTTTAGCCAACGACAACTGGCGGTGATTTATAAGCGTACTGTACTGTACGCCAGCTGACTTTGAGCATCTTCATTGATATATTCGCACACGTCAAACCCAAAAGATTGGCTATTTTTGTTCATATAAGCATCGGAAGCACTGAAATAGCATAATTAGCACGCTAGTAGTTAGCTAGCCACGCGCTAGTTTGTTAGCAGCCATTAACAAGCGACACAAATTCGATCGCCGATCCCACTCACTGTTAAATCAATTCTTGGTAGAGGAAAACATACACGACCAAAAGCTAAACAGCAGATTCGAGGCACTCGAATATCCAATGAACAAAATTGTTTTGTCTACGCTCTTACCTAACACGGTGGAGAGACTTCATATCCGTTTCCCGACTGTTTGTTCAACGGTGTTCTCTTTGTCCTGTCCGTGTGAGTACAAATAATAGGTAAAAGGATCCGGACGTTGTTATCATTATAAAATATAGTTCACATTAAACTTTAATACTCTCTCTCTCTCTCTCACACACACACACACACAACAATGTAAAGCAAAACGTTATCTATTTTATATAATATAATAATTATTATATGATATATGCATTAAAACACGAATGTATATTATTACATGTACTATTTTTATATTTATTGTTGTTTTTTGCCTCACGCGGCAGACCAATTAATTTAACATTTATTTTATAAATCCAACAAAAATTATATATCTCTTATTCTTGTGACAGAATATCATTTCAACCAAACATTGATTGTCCAACCTTTCAGAAATAAAAAAAAATGGGCATCGTGCCATAAATATAAATATGTCTGAAAATAATGCACCTTTTTATACACAAAAATGCCCCAACTAAAGAAATGTCATCAGTAATTTACAGAATAAAAATGCTTTATTCAAAAACATAATTATAGCCTATAAATCATACATAAAAGATTGCTAAAAGATAACTCACATGTGTGTTACCTACATTATACCATATTTATGATTTAACAATAACAAAATATACAAATTGTAATACACGTTTATAAATACACACACAATTAATATAATTTCCGTAGTAAATCCACATTTTATTAAAAACGTAAACTATTATTACCTAACCTCACAACAACGCATGCGCGTGCCCAGGTATTCGGCGACCTGTCATGTACGGGAACGGTCTACTGGAAAACACGTGTAGGAAGGCGAAATATGGACAGTGTGAATCACTGTACGCTACCCTTAAACCGTGTGCAAGGGGGATTAACAAGCAACGTTCCCTACTAATTATATATTCCTGGACTTTCTACACGTCCAAGTGAGATTCAGAGCACCGAATGGATCTGACACTTTGGGAAAAATCACTAAGTCGTATAATTTGTCCTTTTTGAAGAAAATAGTAATAATAAAATAGCGATTGGCAAACAGAGGTAAGTGTCTTTTCTTCTCTAGTCGATTTATGAGTATCATGGGTTTTGTTATGACGAATGTTTTAGTGCCATGCGGCATTTACAGAAAAGTCAATCATTAACCCTTTTGTACGAGAGAACTGAAAGTATTAAGCGTGGGAAAGTTCAATCATAAAGGAGTAAGATGAGAGTTTTTTTAATAACAAACTAAATGTACGAAATGTTTTATGACGACTTTTCACCGATGACGTTAATGATTACAAATTCCATTTAAATCTATTGTACTTTATTTTGAATGTATTCTCTACTATATTAAATTACTACTATTATATTAAATGGTTGAAGTTGTTGTAATTATGTATTTCAACACATTGACTTGTCTGTAATCATTATCATCATCATTCCAGATTGACATATATATATATATATATATATATA
>CAIGQW010000287.1:3260407-3275224 GCA_903798125.1 Danio choprae | reverse complement strand
AGAGAGAGAGAGAGAGAGAGAGAGAGAGAGAGAGAGAGAGAGAGAGATTTATATTGTGTGTGTATATGAATGACTGTGTGCCTTAGCTTTAATCAACTATGGAGTTTTTCCTTTTGTTTATTTGTTTTTTAATGAAAAGAAACCCACTGTTATTGAGTTTAGCCCTGTTATCCAGATACATCTCCTGAAAATATCTTGCTCAGGCAATGATTAAAAAAACCTCAGCCTGCATGACAAAACACAGATAATAGCAGCTCTTTTTCTGTGCATACTTAAAGGCTTCTTACCTACCAGTCTGGACTTGTTCAGCTCATGCAGAGACACCAATAAATGCAGCAGTTGTTCTAGAGTTCAGGTGGACAGGACTGCAGTTTACACCATTATCCAAGCCCTTATTTGCACATTTATATTCACTGTTATAATGGCCAACCACAAGAAAGAATTTTTAAATCAAGATGGTGAAATTTGGCATATTCTCTCATTATTGCTTATACAATAATTATTGTTTTGAATATTGGTTTTTGAAAGAAAAATAAATAAATAAATTTGTCCACCAAATCAAAACTAATCTAGTGTTTTGGTGTCTGCATCAATATAAATGTTAAAAGGTAATTTATATTAATAGAAAGCATATTAAATGCAATTAAAGTTAAGTAACATTTGTGAAAATAAAAGGTCAAAACATGAGTGAAACAATGTTTCATCATTATTCAGCATATCATCTATTTACAAAAATAAGCAACATAGCTATTCTGACCCATACAACATAAAACATTAAGTAATCACACTAAATTTAACTATCATATAGTATATTATTGTATATTTTTTGCTGAATGGGTCAAATCTAGTGATTTTAATGTGAGAAACACATTTATGGTGCTTCTGGTGCATATTTAGACGAATCTACAGCTCTACTTTTAAAATGTATCATTGAAAGTTATTTTTAGGTAAGACGACTCAGAAATGCAATTGAGTGTAGGACTAAGCTTATAGGGGGGCCTCACGGTGGCGCAGTGGATAGCACGTTCGCCTCACAGCAAGAAGGTCGCTGGTTCGAGCCTCGGCTGGGTCAGTTGGCGTTTCTGTGTGGAGTTTGCATGTTCTCCCCGTGTTGGCGTGGGTTTCCTCCGGGTGCTCCGGTTTCCCCCACAAGTCCAAAGAGATGCGGTACAGGTGAATTGGGTAAGCTAAATTGTCCATAGTGTATGAGTGTGAATGGGTGTGTATGGATGTTTCCCAGAGATGGGTTGCAGCTGGAAGGGCATCCGCTGTGTAAAACATATGCTGGATAAGTTGGCGGTTCATTCCGCTGTGGCGACCCCAGATTAATAAAGGGACTAAGCCGAAATGAAAATGAATGAATGAACTAAGCTTATAGGGATAGTTCACTCAAAAACGAAAAATCTGCAAAATTTTCAAAATATCTTCTGAAGAATGCTGGTCGCTGACACCAATCAACTTCCAAAGTAGGAAAAATATTACAATAGAAGTTGATGGGTACCAGCAACCAGCATTCTTCAAAATATCTTATATTGTGTTCAACAGAAGAAAGAAACTCATAGTTTTAAAACAACATGAGGGAGAATTAATGATGTAATCTTCAATTTTGGATGACCTATCCTTTTAAGTCTTGTCTGTGAATCAGGGCACAGGATAAATATGATGGACAATACTTTTTTGTATATAAATATTAGTATGTGTCTTGTAAATCATGATAAAAATGTATGAGCCAAGTTGAGCCCAGTCTGGAGCGTGAAGTTTTTTGGAAAAAGTATCTGGCCTTTCCTAAAATTTAACAGTGGAGGCGTGTGTGTCTGTGGGTAGGAATGCCCACGGGAATATTTAAGCCTCTGTTGCCATAGCAGCTATTGGCCCTTGCCAAAAAGTATTCCATACTGGCCCACACAGAGTCAACCTGCTACCCAACCTCACTCAACTAGTGAACAAGTTACTTTAGAGTCAGCTTTACAGACTAAAGAGTGTCTGTTATACAAGACGCATCAATGGAAAAGACAAACTTTTCACATTCACTTTCAAGCCTTTCTGTAGCTCAAAGTGTATGGCAAAATTTTGGTAAAGGTAAAATTTTGGCAATAGCCATAAATACATTATGTGAGTAAAAATTATAGATTTTTCTTTTATGCAAAAAAATCATTAGAAGATTGTTCCATGAAGATATTTAGTAAATTTCCTGCTGTAAATATACCGTATAAAAAGTCACTTTTTAATTAGTAACATGCATTGCTAAGCACTTCAATTTGACAGTTTTAAAGGTATTTTTTTTAAAACCTCAGATTACATATATCCAAATTGTTATATCTCAGTCAAATGTTGTCCTACTCTGACAAAAAATACATCAGTAAAAAAAAAAATGTATTCAGTTTTCATGTGAATTTCTGAAAATGTACATTTACAGTATGTCTGGTTTTGTGGTCAATGAATGTAAACCCCTTTACTACAGTAACCATTCTTAAAAGTGGAATCTCATTTCCTCTTCGCCTTCAGCCAAACTCAGTACATTTTATTCTTCTGTTGTGTCATTTTCAAGAACAACACAAGTGCTTTTTGAATGGTCAGCGTGAATGCAGAACAAAAACATGTGGAATTAGTCAGACTGTGACGCACTGTTCTCACATGGCCAGAAGAAGGACAAAAATCACTGAGGGAGTTTCCCAATGGCATTCAGATGGAATAAGCAAGTGCATGGTTGGATTGAAAATAGCCATTCTTGGAAAACGGAATGAGAAAAACAAAGATGTATAGATGAATAATTTACTGTAAGACAGTGGTCTCTTGACTGACTTGCTGACATCCTCCAAAACTTCCTTTTTTCAGCAAGTGTCAACCACAAAGAAGAGAAACAGAGATTCAAAACCGTTGAAACCTCATTGTGAAGATGCAGGAAGACCCAGTGTACGACTATCCTGACACTCGGCCTGTGAGGGACAGACGTGCATGTCCACAGAGATCCCTGAGGAGCATCAGTGTATTGGACCGGCTCTTACTGACGCACCCCGTGTGGCTCCAGCTCTCCATTAACTCGGCTACAGCTTTACACATTCTGCGGCGAGAGCCTCCTGGGGTGAGCAGTGCATTCAGAGCACCTTCAGCTATGAAATGAGAATGTTACAATCAAACTTGAACATCGTTTTGGAAACTTTTGTTACTTGCAGACCTTCTTAGTGCGCAAGTCCAGTACATCACAGAAAAAGATGCTCTGCGTCCGGCTGGCAGACGACAGCATGCCTTCCTTTCTCAAACAGGTTTTCATCCGAGAAGAGGACTCAGGTGAGTTTGAAATGTAAAAAAGAGTTTTATGGAGAACTCAATTCAGCTAGGTGCAAGAACAGAGGTCCAATTTTGGTGTCCAAATAAGATTTATTTTACAAAAGTGATATTATATACATATAAAGTACAGTGCAGACCTTCTGAAATTATTCATCAACGTATTGAGTAAATATTGTTCCATCATCATTCAGTGAAAGAGATGTTTATGCAAAATTGATGCATACTTATTCTGACCTGTACTGTTTGTACATATTTTGTATATTATAAAATTTGTCATACTTAATTTTAGAACATTTTAAATTATTTAAAAAATTGCTTGCTGGAAAATGGGGAAAGTCGTCTAGTAGGCTGAATGACAGTAGAATGTTTTTTGTAATTATTATTTTTATGAGTATTTAGGAGTTGCACTGTGATCTTTAAATTTAGCATCAAATGATTGTTATAAAAATGCAAACAAGATTTTGTTATACTGAAAGAGACAGTTCAGAGGTCAATCTGTAAATCTTTTTAACTTCATTTTTTTCATTCTGAATTATGGTAACTAAACCATTTCCATTTTATCAACAGCCTTCTCTTTGGAAAGTTCAGCTATCAGTTTCCCAGACTTGTGCAGACTCATTGCCTTCTACTGTGTCAGTCGGTATGTTATATTGACAACAAATGCACAGCACTCCCTAAATATGATATTTCTGTTCCATTATTCTGATATATCTGTATTTTAGGGATGTCCTTCCTTTCACTCTGGAGCTGCCTGAAGCAATAGCCAAAGCTTCATCACACAAACAGCTGGAGTCAATCTCTCATATGGGTGTGGGTAGGTTATGAAATATTTAATTACTCTGAAATATCCAGCATTGGGTCACTGTATATGCAATAGTTGATGCAATAATAAAAAATTGTAAAAAAATCAAAGTCAATACCAGGTACAGTCCTGAGATAATGACATGTCATAAGAACCAGATATAGTCCTGACATAAGTGCTAATAAACATCAGCTAATAGGCATCAGTAAACCTGTTTCACATGATCCCAATTCTCAACTGTATTCCAGAGTTCTGGAGTTCCCAATTAAATGTCCGGGGTCCTCGTAATGAACCCCCTGCTGCTGAAAAACTCTTGCCCCCAACTGAATGCCCACAAGACTGCATAACGCCTGTCAACCCAAACCCAAACCCCACCCTGTTCCAGGAGCTCTGTCCAATCCAAACACGGAGTCCCTGTGAGCTGAATTATGGGGGAGGCAAAGGTTTATGTTTCATCAACCCCCTCTTCCTACAAGACTACCCAGTGCGCAATGCCATGCGCAGGCGTCATCATTTTAAAACCAGCATAAAGGTTCGGGTCTCCACTGAACACTCCAGCCCCCTGTCACCACCTGTCGTCCCTCCACCTCCACCGCCATTACTGGCTAAAGCCAAATGCAAAGCAAGATTGAAGATGACCCCACCTGTTGGTGTTCAGGCTATTCAGGAAGCTAACAAGAACACTGAACAGGAAGCCACAGATTATATGCAACCAAGTGTAGTGTTACAAAAGAAGACAATGGTCTCACCTACTCTTTCTCCTACTGCTGAAGATGACTATCAGATGCCCAGCTCTTTTCTAAAGGTACTGAGACTTCCCAATTCTACTAAGACTTCCCAATTCTAAATAAAGTGGTGCCAACTCTCTCAATAGCAGGGTTTTATAACACATGATAAAAAGTGCCGCTAATACTTTTTCTGCATTTACTAACAGAATACTTGCAATTTTAGGCACAGCCAAAAATCGTGGAGCAGAAAGGACAAGTCAACAATGAAGATGAGGAAAAAGGGCTGGTGCTGGAACAGCAACATGCTCCGTCCCTCAGTGAACTGGACAGCAGCACTTCACTTAGCAGCCTGGATGAAATTGAGGAGAGTCCGGAGCGTCCTCCGCTTATACGAGGCACTAGTAACCCTGTCATGCCACCTCCAAAGAAGGCCATGTCCGCCCTACGCAAGATGAGTGCTGCATTTATATCCTTTTTTGCCCCAGAGAAGCGAGTGGCACGGATGGTGGAGGACCTGTCCCGTGATCGCCGCATGGCTTTTGGCGCTCTGGTTCAGGACTTCCTGAGGCAGCAGAGAGAGGCTCTAAAGTCCCATTGCTTGACCTCTGCTGTTCAGCTGTTGCAGGACCTGCGTCTTTTCATTAATCAGGCCAAAGCCTTCCTTGTGGAGTGTGGAGAGCTTGAACCTCCCATTGAGACTCTTCTGACTGAGAATGAGAAAGGTATTTATGCCAAGTATTCACATCCTGAAAACAATTTGACCATCTCAAGACGGCAGGCAATAGTATAACCTCTTCCACCCCCTCCCCCCCCATTTAAAGGGGTGTTGAGTTATGGTTGTGTGCTTGCGGTTGGTTTTAGGCAGGATTTTCTATTGCCAAAAACTAAAACAGTGACCAGGTTGGGACATTTTGGGTTCACATTTCGTGGAAAGAAGTGGAAATGTGTCAACAATATATATATATATTTTTTTTTACAGTTTGTCAGTTTTAACCAAGGTGTTGAATGAGCATTATATTTTCTTGTTTCCAGACCAAGCGCTGGAGAAGGCCATGTTTCGCTGTATTCTAAAGCCTCTGAAGCCTCAGATTGATGCGGCTCTTCAGACTCTGCACAAACGAGATGGTTCCTTCCAGAGAATGATGGACAGCTTGCAAAGAGCCAAAGCCGCCTCACCCCAGAAGCTCTTTGGTGTTCAAGCAGGTGTTCCTGATGCCCAAGGCATTGAGAAAATGAAACACAAACTGACTCTAATGCAACGGGCTTACTCACCCATTGACAAAGTGCTGCTACTTTTGCAGACCTGCAAACTCATTTACAAAGCTATGAAAAACAAATCAGGTAAGGATTTTTGAAGTGTTTTAGATGTATTTGTGCATACACATTCAAAGGTTTCGGTCGATACGTTTTTAGTGAAGACTCTTGCTAACCAAGGCTGGTTATATTGTACAAAGCTGTCACTGGAGCTTGTATCCATTTAGAATACTAATATGTACCTTTACAAGATACCAATACAGCTCTTTTAAGTAGTCATTTCTACCCTTTAGGTATTAGTATGTATCAAGTACAAAAGTGTCTTTTTAAAAGAGTACCGCCCCAATGACTTTTGTACCTTTATTACTTTGTTACAACCGGCTCAAAATTGCATCATTAGAGAGACAATGCAGACCTAACAAGATGTACAATATATTGGCTCCATATTGTTTATTGGTAGATTTATCATATTGGTTTGATCTGTATATTTATTTGGACCTTTGCCATGATCTAACACTTATTGGTATTCCTAAAACAGGTCAGGAATTTGGAGCAGATGACTTCCTGCCTGCTCTATCCTACGTGATGGTGCTGTGCAATATGCCAGAGATCTTGCTGGAAGTGGAGTATATGATGGAGTTGTTGGAAAGCTCTTGGCTTACAGGAGAAGGTAGGGATAAATACTTTTTAGCCTCACAACCAATAAGACAAACACCTATTTTACTATGGTACTTTTTAAGTTGTCCTCTTTCCCAAACCAAAAATAACAAAATGATTATCTTTCTCTTTAAGGGGGTTACTATCTGACAAGCGTTTATGCCAGTCTGAGTCTGATTCAGAGTCAGCCAGAAGATCTGCCACCCAACGGCCTTACAAACCAGGCCAGAGAGTCTTTGAAAGAATGGAGTCATCGTCGAAGCAACGAAACCACAAATCAGAAAGACAACAGATTGCACCAGGTCAGTAATACTGGTTGAACAAAGCAGAGTTGTTCATCCACATTTAATTGTTTACTGATGTTTACAGCAGAAGTACCAACAAAAAGAGATTTGTTTGTTGTTTTTATGCCACAGAAGTTTGTAAAGGTGCTGTTTCAAGATGGCGACAACAGCATGGTCAAAACTCTAATGTGGAAGACCGCGTTCAATGGTGAGGCTATGGCTCAGCTCTGTGCAGTAAAGTTTGGAGTGGACCAAGGGGAGGAATACAGCCTATATTGCCGGAGAGATGGAGTTTTAACACCTCTACCACCTGAGACACACATTCAAGACCTGCAGAGCATGGGTGTGAGTGGAGTTCCCCTAATTTACCAGGCGTCTCATCAAGATGAAAGATCCCAGAAGCTGAACAGAGGGGGCGCAGTGGATCTCACAGAGGAGGTTTTGTAATGTAGGACTTTCTCTCTACACCACATGTAGGTCTAAGCAATTCATTTCATACAGCACACAGTTTCCTACTGAAAGGCTGATGAAATCATCATCATAATAATAAGCTCATAACAGAGCTCAAAAACAATTGAGCTTTTTCTTCACTTAATTTATTTCATGTTGATTGGCCCTATTTAAACCTAATATTAAGATGCATTTTTGTTGATCCCAAGTGTTAATGGAGTCTGAAACATTTTTAATGCATTAATGTGTTTGAAGAGACCCTAATTGATGTTAGGGTTATAGTTAGTGTTATAGCCTCGTGGTCAGTGCCAACATATAGCTTAACCAGAGTTTGAGTTCTGACTTGTGGACCTTTCCCAATCCCATCCCCCTTACTTGCTGTCAATATACAGTCCTACCATAATAAAAAAAAGACCATACAAAATGGCTGCTACTCCACATAATTTTTGCACATTACTTAACATTTTGTTGAAACTTTTGAATTTAAACTGTCATCTGAAATCTTTCTGTTTGAAGGTGAAAAAGAAAGGCTAAATGTCCCATGAAGTACTTTGAAATGTGCATTTTTTATTCGATGTTTGACGTAATCTCAACTGAAACATGAAGAGAGGGTGGAATAGAGTAGCTCCTCTCCTTTTTATCACAGATCTGCCAGTGAGAGTGGTTGAGCTCAAGCACGTCAAATGAGAAGCACCTCGAAGGGGGTGGGACATGTCAGATATGGTAGACCATTTGATAGGGCAAAATTTAATGACAAACTGAAGTATAAGATGATGTGAAAAAATTTGTTGACCCATTTAGGCAGAAGTGACAAACTGCAAGCTTGTTTTTATCATCTAAACACAAATTTGAACAGTTTTGGAGAACACATCTAAAAAAAACAACAACTTTATTTTAATTTCACGGGAACTTAAAAGGCTCAACGGTCTCTTATCAAAGCGTTTGATGTGGTTTTGCAGCTAACGGAGCAGAAATTAAGACTCCACTTCTGTTGACTCCTTTCATTTTAGTATGTAAATTTTTACATTTTAAACCACTAGATCAAAAGATGAGAAATCCATAGAAATTGATGACTGTAGACCCTCAAAAGACCACATATAGATTAAAACACCAGATGTAAACAGTACCGTTTCTCCCTTGTCTCTTTATCATCAACTAAAACAGATCTTAATAGCAGGGGTAAACAGGGTTGAAGTTTACACTCTCATAAAGGTTCTTCATTGTCATATATGGTTGGTTACAAAAAACAAAATGTCCATTATTATAAAAATGCTCCTGACACATTAAGAAAAGTAGTTCTCATAAAAAATGTTTATCTTCAATGGCACTGCTGCAAAAATCCCCTTTACTTTCAAAACTCTGAAGTGCAAGATGGAGAAGAAAGAAAAAAAAAAGAAAAAAAAATCACCCTGTTTTATTGGTATTGTTATTGATGGTGTTGTGTATGATAATAATGAGTTAAATTATTTTCTTTTTGTTTTATTTTTACTCTTCTTATTGCTTGGTTATTATTGATTGGATTGAGCGTTTATTCTTTCTTTACTTTTTTATGAAGTAAAAACTGTGTGTCATTGATGTAAAAACTGTGCTTCAAAAACTTGTGTGTGTCATTAACGAATTATGGACATTTCTCATTCATATAACATCAGTATTGAGTGATTGGATATTTATTCTATTGTCTACCTTGTATTATGATAATATTTATATAAAATGCATTGTACGAATGTTTTCATATTTTGGAAATAAACAAAATAAAAACAATACCTTCAGAAGTAATTGGTTTTATTTGGTAAGGACTGTTGGTAATCACCGTCCACAATGAACAATTTGACAACATTTCATTTTTGAGAAACCTAAAATCGTGTAAACCAACAGCTTTATCATTTCTTAGAACAAATGCTATAGTTTCTCCCAGAAAACAGTGAATCAGATGAATTCCACACTAGATATGATCTGCAGAGCGTCTTTCCATTTTCGAGTAAGTTGAGAAAGTATGTTACGTGTTGCGATTACATAAATGCCTCCCTCACACAGCAAGTTCACTCCTGTCAGAGCTTTGGCATGCCTGTGTGGGAAGTGTGGGATGATCTGAACCAGGAACAGAAATTTCTAATTAAAACTCTAATCAGATTTGCTTTTGTTTTAAAGTGAATAGACAAAACAGAAAGAAGAACATTGGGAAGGAAAACACCGGGGGTTGAACTTAAGAGCGGTTTTTCCTTCCTCTTATGTGTGAATCATTACCCGTCTTTTGCTTATGCGCTCTCCAGCCGTTTTTGTTCATTACAGGAAGTTGCTGTGGCTCGGTGTTGTCCAATATGACAGTGTCCTCTCAGCACCAGCAGAGGGAGTCTTTGCGGGTCATTTCCAGCAGCTGAGCATCTACCTCCTCGCTGTCATCAGGGAAACGCTCAATGAAAGACTGGATGAGCCCTTCAGCGCTGCCCTCATATTCAGTCAGCTCCACTGCGTCATCTACAGTACAAACAACAGTATGTTAATACTCGTGTAGATGCATTTCTGTTTTGGCTCTGACAAGAATGTTGGGTAATTAGCATACAGGCTAAGGAAGGCAAACCTTTGATGAAGGTGTTTGCCTGGACAAACATCTTGCGAGCTTCCTTGCGGAGCAGAACCGTTTCTCTGAGGCGCAGAAAGTCGTGGGCGCCGTCAGAAGTGACCGCAGAGTAGCCCTCATACAGAGCCCTTCCTCCCTCTACATCGGCTGTGGACTTGAGAACCTACAATCAAACCAAAGACCAACTTATTTGAAATTGTTAAAAAGTGTTTTCTGTTCTCAGAGAAAAAAACAAAACACCAAAAGTTAATTGCGAGGTAAAATAAAACCACTTAAAAACACATAATTCAAATTAGCATTAAAACAATACATAGAATTATGATAAATTAGAAATTCATTCATGTTTAAAACTGGAAAAATTAATACAATCTTAAAAATAACACCATAAAAATATCTAAATAACAATGAAAAGCAGTACCAGTACATTAATAATGCTGAAATAGCACTAATAATTTCATATAAAGCAGTGTTAAGTTTATTGAGACCATATTGGGGCTTTTTTTTACTAACAGTTTTTAACATTTTCTGCCTTTAAAAATGTTCTATAATTTTAATATAGCATTTATTTTTTTATTACATCTTAGATTTTCTTTTTTTTCTAAATGAAAAATGAGAAATATTTTAAGAACCTTTACTTTCATAGTCTGTTTCAGTTAACTCTAATAAGTCTGATATAAACACATACAATATAATATTATTTAAATTGTATTCAAACATTTTTTTAAAAACACCTTCTAAACAACTCACTAACATTCAGTGTTGTGTGCTCATGTAAAAGTTAACATTTAACCTCTGTTGCCTAGCGTTAATAACAGGTAGGCCAGTGCATACGGTGCAGTAAAGCAAAACGTTTTATTTGACCACCGGCTGTACCTGCAGTTTACAGAGAAACCTCTGGATGGCGCTCTTTCCCACTGTGTTGATCTTGCTGCGATCGAGCGTAATGACGGCGTCTGGTCGTCCATCTGTCCCCGCACACTCCTTCACACAAACAAGCCCCTCTCCAGCTTCCAGAAGAACTCGCAAGATCACAAAGCGGGCCTGCATGTGTGCCTACGGCAACAACACTGCCATGAGGAGACAATCAAGCACAAGTGTGAAGACTTCTGGGAAGGCACACGTCTCTAAGCTCACCTGTCTCCAGCTCTTGCTCTCTTGTGTGTAAAACTCCAATCCCAGAAGGCCAGCACGAACCATGTTCAGCCAGTTTATGTAAACCACTTCCTCCGCGTCCTCTCCTTCATGGCCGAAAATACTAAGGTACAAAAACAACTGGTCCACATCTGATTCTCATCGGTTCGTATTGACGTTGAATGACGTAATGTTCAGTGTCTCACCTGAGCACCTGTTTGCTGAGACACAGGTAGAGGCCGACACACTCGGCTCGACACTCCTCATAAGACGAGGCGATGGTGGAGAACTTGCTGTCCCAGGTCTCGCTGCCCTTATACCAACTGGAGATCTGAAAGGAGAAATGCCCATTTTAATGGCTGTGCTTCAGATTGTATGGTTTACTAGCAGTGTTGGGAAAGTGCTTCAAAAAACTAATTAATTATGTCATTAAAATTGTATTTAATCTACTTTTAAACTACTTCAGGGTTTCTGCAGGTTTCACCAAGTCAATTTTAAGACTTTAAGACCTTTTTAAGACCATTATGAATGAATTTTCAGATTTGTACAGTGCAAAATGCTAAGGCATTTTTCTAATGGCCAGTGGAAAATATTTTTACTTGCCCCATTACAATTCTAATTTAGTTATTTCTTAGCTACATATTTTAAATAATGTGTAAAAACAAGCTAACTCTAGATATATACATATACATTTCTTTTAACATTAATTTTCTTAAAAAAAGAAAAGATGATAATAAACTACATTTATGCACAGCAGACTGTCCAGGTCAGCATACACACCTATAAATGGCTATAAATACATAAAGAATTTAAACAAATGTTATTGTTAAGTAGAGAATAAACCAAATTGGTAAACAGAGTGAATAAATGTAACCTTTGTTAAACAAATTTGTTTTAGATAGTTTGGATGGATTTTAGGGGGATTGTTGGTTGTACCTAATGGGTAGCTTTACATGGAGAAAGGAAAATTAAGACCTGTTTAAAATGATTTAAGACCTACAACACCATACATCAGTGAAATTAAGACTTTTTAAGGCCTAAAATTTTGTTTTTGAAATTAAGACCCCGCGGACACCCTGTACTTTGTCTGTTAAGTAAGTGAATTACTCAATATCTAAATAGATGAATTGAGTCAATGCTACGTAAAATCCATATAAAATCTTAACGCATAGACAACAGGCATTTTTTTAAAGTTATACTTAGGAAGAGTTTCAAATTATAGGTATAAAAACATAAATTGTTTCAAAGGAATGATGCCATATTTCATACATATTATATTGTCATTCATTTCTTAATTCATAGTTTGTTAATAAGCATGTGCAATTGTTGGACAAATGTTGGACCTTCTTTAGTTGAAAGATTTAATTATGCAAAATATCTGAATAAAACACACACGCACACAAATTATCTACACACAATTACTCAAAATTACCCCTGTAATTTTATGCAATGTATTGTAATGAACTCATTTCCTTAGCTCATTGTTTAAGCATGTGCAATTTTCTTGATAAATGTAACCTACTTCTAATGATAGATTTATTCTGCAAAATATAATAGAAAAATACAACTACTCTGTTTCTCTGAACTGATTTATACAGAACTGTTGAATGTATTAACAGTATTTAAGAAACGTACATTATCAGTAATTGTAATAACATATTTAGTTTAGTTTTTTAACAGATAAGTAACTTGATTACACTAACTAGTTACTTTGTAACTAATTACAGCCAACATTGTTTATGAGGTGCAAGCGTTATGAGCGTAATGACTCACCAGTTCTCCTGTTTCTGGATTGCGAACAGCAGTTTGATCAAAGTTGAATTTTCCCTTATCGTCCTGTTGCAGTAGAAACATACGTGAGATGTATGCAAGACATTTGTATTAATGAGGTGGCACGATATTTATTTTTTTATAAATATATTTATATATTTCCCAGCCACTTTATTAGGTACACCAGTTCAAATAACTTAGGCAAAAACAATAGGCTGTAGATCAAACAGAGCATCAGAATGGAGAAGAAAGTTTATGGAGGAGGAAATGATTGGGGACACTCGGCGAACTACGAGAGTTAGAGGTCAATAAATAATTTTGCAATAATTTTGCTGCTGCGGCTGGTCAAGCAAACTTATTTATTCTGAGATTGTGGTCTATAACTCATCCCCGAACATCCGGCTGGCCAGTATATTTATCATGATAAGATAATTCACAGCTGTCTGTGATTCTCTCAGATCACGTCTTTGATAATCCACACCACGTGAATGTCGTTTTGATTCTGATCAATTTCCCAAAACCTTTACGCACATGAAAATCAAGTGTGAACGCTGCATAAGTTGTACCCAATAAAGTGGCCAGGAAGAGTATTTATAAGAATAAAAATAAATACAAAATCTGAGTCACTTTTTAGTCCTGTTTCTACCTGGAATTAATGTGTTTTTCATGGCCATCTTACTACAATATATAAAGACATATTACTATATTCAACTACTAATAACACTGACTACCTGCATTTGGATATTGATCATCTTGTCACACTCTACATCATTTATGAAGCTAGAATTTTTTTAATTTTTTTTTTATCAATCAGATGTTAGGTCAGTAGCCAGAGAGTAGATGGTCTTTTGTGGCAGTCTCAAAACATTCAACCACATATAGATGTGCATTTTGAAAGCAATCCAATCACATGCAGACATTTTTGACTACCTCTGCTAGCGGTTTCAATGTTTACACCTGTATTTAGTATCGTCCACCAGTGATCGGATTGACAAATCGCTTCTTAATACCAGGTGCAAACGGAGCCGCATACACCCCTACCTGGACAAAAAGCTTTCCACTGCCATGACCCAACAGCTCATGGAGTCCAACCTGCACCTCAAAAGAAGGACCCTTCCATTTGATGTACAGGTCCTACGGGAAAAAAGCCACAAAAGGAAGATAAATGCACACTCTTTGAGCCTCCACTACAACATGTCTGAGACCTCATCAGTCTTACCTTGTCTTTCTCCTCAAGAAATGTGAGCTTGTCTTTCTGCGTGGCATAAGCAACTGCCAGGACATTTCCAAGAGACACGTTCTTGAAACCTTCGGTCTGTCTGATGTCATCATCTACAGACAGATAATCAGTTAAAAGGATAGTTCTAACAAACATTTACCCTACAGCCACAAAACCTATTCGATTTTTTTTCTTTAGTTGTAAACAGCCATTGAGTTCCCAGTGTTCCCACTCAAAGCCAAATTCCATGACTTTTCCCTGACTTTCTTTAACTATTATTTAGTGATTCTGCTATTGCTGAATTTAAAATGAATGAATTTGCCATGCAAATTCAAGCAAATGGTTCAATATTTTATTATATGCAGGGCTTGAACAGGACTTTTTTTTTTATTTGAACAGGGCTTTGTCATTTGTATCGTTCGCAAAAAATTTTTAATGCTATTTTTAAAGAGATTTTAACGGTTTTGTTTGCTTTGATCATTTGAGTCTTTCATTGATAATATATGATGTAGTCTGCTTTATGGTTAAGAGGTAAACAATTTCTCTCCGTTTCTCTCAGTGTTTCTTTCTTAAAAATGAAGATGTGTAAGTTTGTGTATATTTTCTCAGCAACACAAGAAATGCCACAAATATGGACACAAATTTAAAAAAAAAAA